>VXBA01005506.1:2007129-2032877 GCA_013399895.1 Serilophus lunatus | reverse complement strand
GCCATCGCCGCAGCCCTCGGGGGTCCCGTCCTCCCCGCACGGGGCTCCCGCCTGGCCGCGGCCGTGTCACCCCCCCGGGGTGGGGGTGATGCCGCAGAGGTGCAGGCGGATGGTTCCTCGGTGGTGCCCGGCTCCGCGGTGATGGGGGTGTTGGCACAGGGGAGCAGGTGGATGCTCCTGCCGTGGGTCCCAGCACGGCAGTGATGGGTGTGTTGGCACAGAGGAGCAGTGGATGCTCCTGCCGTGGTACCCAGTGCCATGGACGTGGCGCTGTGAGGATGGGGGGACACTCTGGTGGCTGCCCGGTCCCCATGGCTGGAGGGACCGAGAGCACGGGCCCCATACCTGGCGAGGAGGTGGAGGATGTGCCCGTGGCAAAGGCGTGAGGGAGCTGGTCTGGCCTCCCCTGAGCCACCCTTGGGCTCATCCCCACTCAATGCTGGGAGGATGAGCAGCAGGGCCTGGGATGTGCAAAAAATCATTATTCTAATACGTTTCCTGGCGAGTTTGGCTGTCACCGGCAGATGGGAACAGTGGTTGTTTCTTCTTGTCCTGATGAACTGAGCTGGTGCTGGAAAAAATGACGTGTGTGAAGAAAGGAGATGTTGAGGTGTTACCATGGGTTGAGTTCAAGGCTTTTGCTCCACAGCCTTGGGCACTTGGGCGATGCTGAAGCTGGTAATGTCAGTGTAGTGTGTCATGCTTCCAGAGCTTGACCCCTTCCTATTCCCTATCCATTTTGGTTTGGACAGTTATGTAGTTAATGGTCTTGTTCTGCTCAGCACTTTTCGGATCGTGAGGGAAATCAAGGTGAGAAAAGACCAATGATAATGTGTGCTGTAATCTGTGCCTTCCTAGTTTTAGATCTGTGAGTGATTAAGAGTCGCTTTTTTGTTCTGGAAAGTGGCATTTAACAGCTATTTAAGGATTTGTAGATTGTTTCAAGTCAGTACTTTGGAAGGCGCTGTTGGGAAAGCAGGACTGGGAGTGGTCATTAAAACTGCCTGAATTTTTAGGAATAAAGAGTTTCCAATGTAGTAAAGTTGGATAAGTGATTTGAGTTCTTGAAATTTTTATGTATTCTGGTGTGATTGGTAAGCGATATAATTTTATGTGAAAACCTAACTCTCTGTGCAGTTGTGCAAGGTTTGAGCCAAAGAATGGGCCATGCATTCCTGAGCTATATAAGCACTATTAAAAATGCTCAATTTTATTAACACTGATTTTGTTGCCATTTAATGTAGTTGTTTTGACTAAAAACTTGTTTTTTCCTAGGCTTTGGTCACTATGATACAACCCTAGTGTTCTGCCAAAGGCTGAAAAGAAGATCTTGCTGAACTCCTCTATGCAAATTTTATATAACTGCTGCCTTTCCCTCTTTACCCACTGTTTTCCTCTTGGAAGTCTTAAGCATCTCGAGGCATCAAGTTTTATCAAAACTTAAAGTTTTTCGTGTTCTTCTCTGAGCTCTTTCCATTTTTGGAGTCCTTTCTGTTTTTACCACAGAGAGAAGTTGGTCAGAACTGAAGACTATTGTCTTTTTCGTCGGTGAAAATCCACAATTATTTATTTAATCATCTTAGAACTTCCGTGTGGTTTTCTGTCATTTAATGCAATACAATCTTTTCTGGCTTTTTGTTCATCATTCCTCTGTTGGTCAGATAGTCTTATTACTGGAGGACTATTTGTCATTGTGGAGAGTAATTAATTTAGAATACAGCAGTCCATATGATTAGTTAATAATATTTAATGACTTTTGTGCCATTCTTGTCTTCATGTGTGTTACTAATTACAAGCTTCTGTGAAATTCTCTGTTCTGGGTCTTAGGCTCAGAAGAACAATTTTGAGAACAAAGCCATTATTTTTCTTCTTAAGACAGGGCTTTCAGGCATCATCAATGTTCATTAACTTGTCTCATTTGGAATGGGAAGTAGAACTTGGTAAATACATCATCAAGAATCTCACTAAGGCTCTGTATTGATGCAACAGCCTCTTCTCTTTCCTGCTGTATTTTGTCATATTAAAAATCCTTGAGATGGTTTTGCCCAGAAAGCCAGTTCCAGCTTGCTATGTTTCTGTTTACATTTGAGAATTTACAATGTCTTTGGAGTATTTCCTTTCCTTTGCTCCATTTCCAGGCAGAATTCCTCATCTTGGAAATAGGACCTCGTTTCACACATAGGGAGGGTGTGTTGCACTGGGCTCTGTGCAATCATGGGTTTGCCATTAATTCAGGGTGATGTAGGATGTAGATCTCTGGAGCAGGGTTGACCTACTCTTATTTATTTGTCCTTCACCAGTACTCTGTGCAGATTCTGTCAGCTACAGTCTTTTATATAACCCTTCCACTGACCAGCAGAAACACTGACCTTCCTTAAAGCAGCAGCAGTGGAGGTACATGCAGCAGGACAGAAGTGTCTTGCACAGGGTATAGCAGTGACTCTGTGCCAGCTCTCTTGGAATAAGTACCTGTGTTGCTTTCACCCAAGCTAAATGGGATGCTATTTTCCCTCTTTCCTTGAATACCTTTGTGTGTGCCATATGGTAAGACCCTGAAGCAGCTTATACATAATAATTTGTTGCACATCTGTCCTTGTCAAAAGTGTTAAATGATCCTCTGTAATGTTTCCAGGTGACTCTGGATGCAAGAAATAGAAGCTAGGTAAGTTTACACTGCAAGATGTTACACGTGTGTGGAACTGGCTCTGATTTTTCATTAACATCTTTTTTTTCTTTTTTTTTCTGATAATATGGCTTTTAAGTACACAGTTTGTTTTTTTATTGAGGAAATCTGTTAAAGGTGAAGTTTTCTTTCCTGAAACAATAGATGAGAGTCAAAGTTTAAAGTGACTTTATACGTCCTGCCTTTTTCTTTAATTGTGTATATATTTATTTTTTTTTTTTCAATTGCAGAAGGAGTTGAAGGGGAAGAAGCACTTTATAGGATTCCAGGCTATAATGAGCTATGATTTTTAAGAGCTAAGAAAACACCTTTAACTATTGATGAAGTGGATTTAAAATATTTTTCCTAAGCCTCCCTAATAATTTATGAGGTGGTTTTAGATTCCAGGTTTTCTTCATGTTGAAGAACTTCTAAATCAGACTGTTGTGTGGTACTAAATCTTACAGAGATCTAAGTATAGTAGGTCAGAAACTACAAGGTATTTTTATCCAGTCCAACCTATATTCTTGTCAGAAAGACATACCAAATTTATTTAGCGAGACCTATTTTCTGTAAGCCTATGTTTAGCTTTGCTTTTTACCACCATCCTTTATTTTTCTTTTGATTATATACCATGATTTTGTGCAAGACTGATACCAAGCTAACCTATCAGTGTCACCCTGGGGTTTTTTTGGTTTTAAGTTATGTTAGTGTTTTATTTTCTTCACAGTCTTCTTTAGCCTCAGCATTTACTGAAAACCAGGGTGAGTGTTCCAAGAGCTTGTCAGCTCGTTCTGTAAGAATTCTTAGACACTGGCTGTCTAATTCTGCAGATATTAAAATAGTCACTCTTGGCAGATGAACTTGAAATTTTTCAACCCAGTGATTGAGGTGAAAAAAAAGTAGTGAGGTGGTTCTTAACCTTGTAAAAAGCTTTCCTGACACAGACCCTTGTTTTTCTGCAGAGCCAGCACATTTTCGTAGAATTACAACAGAACAAGAGAAGGGAGGGAGAAAATACTTGTTGTGACTGTAGTGACAATACCAATAACTTAAAAATGCAACATTTTATTATCTGAGCAGTAATCAATTTTGCTGTCTGCTGTCTGTGTTACCAAGATTGATTAAATGTACTGTTAATCCTGTACTTTGAAAACCAGGCTCTTATCAGATAGTGATGTAGCCACAAGTTGTGGGCTAAAGGATTGGTTTTATTTGTTGTCTTTTATTTTGTAACTGGAAGAAGCTTGTAAAATTCTAGAATTTTTGACAGAAGCGCTTTGCAAAATACAAGTCCTGGAAGTATTTTGTTCACTAGAAAGACATTTCATGACTACTACTTTTCTCATGAAGGGAGAGACAAAAGCTTATCTTAGTCATAAAGAAAAAATACTGCTGCGTGGTCCTTCTAAATAACTTCTTCCTAAGTGAGGGCTCTGTGTCTGAGTTAATCACAATTACACAGATAGCATTCTGATATTGTCCTCTTGCAGATATCTTCACTGGAATCATGCAACAGCTTTCTACATTTTGTATCAGATCTTACTGGATCGTTATGGAGCTTGAAGAAAAATTATTGTGCATTTTAAGGCGCTCTGTGACTAATTTATTAAAGCTTGTCACTCTCAAGTTGGAATTGCATGGCACTGGAAATGTAGGTATTCAGTGTAGAAACCAGAGCCTGCAGGTGCAGGGATGGAAAGGAAAGTGTTCCTTGTGTTTGTGCCAAAAGGAGCTCTAATTGAGGGGTGGCATTAGCAGAAGAGGCAGGATGGGCCCTTGATCCTCTATTCCCAGGGACTTGGTAGATTCCCACTTAGCAGGAAAGTCAAGGTGCAAGACAGATTAGCTGGTTAGAATTTTCTTTTAATCTAAAAACCATTAACACTGTAGACTTCAGCTGCCTGTGCAATGTGAGATCTCACATGATGTCTGTATTCTGTGATTTAAAGTGACTCAGGTAATTTTAGGGTGACGTTTCATGCTATTCTTCGATTCTGTTTCATGTACTTTGTAAAAAAAAAACCAGACGTTTTTTCTTTTGGAATTATTTTTGGCAGGATTAGTCAGTTAACTAGTAGCCTCTTAGTTTGTTGGCAGGATGTTTTCAGGGTAGATTTATTTTATTTTTCAAATGAAAACAAGTTTTTTATTGTTTCTGTTTGTTTGTTTCCTTCCCCAATCCTTAGTTCATGGCTTTGGTAACATTCAAGGTCATGCCAGTTTTCAGGGGAAGAGGTGGATGTTGAATAAAGTTTTACCACCTACTTAGAATTAAAATTTGTCTTTGCTGGCTTTGGGCCAAATGGGAAATGTTTGTATTTAACTGTGATTTGAAACATTGGATGAACAGTAAGGGAGTTGTGAATATCAGATTTACTTGTATAGTGTTTAAATAAATGTTAGTACTACTGAGAAAGTTTTGCACAAAGTTTACAAGGGAAAACTGGCATTTCTTCCTGTGGAAAGCAGCTCTTGCCCAACTTCAGAACAATGTTTTCTGAATCACGTGGCCAGATGCTTTGCCTGGGCTAAGAAAGCTGAATCAGAGCTATTGCACAGCTTCTGAGTCAGCTTTTCAAAGTTTAATAAAATTGGTTGGTTAAGTTTACTTCTATTTATTTGTTTGTTTGTTTATTAATTTTTGGAAACCAGTCCTAATCTGCAAAAGAAACTTTACAAGGCTTTGAGCTTGGTCACGTTATGGAGAGATGGTGAAAGAAAGGCTTCTCTTCTGGGAGATGTAGAGAGAGAGTATCAGGTCTCTGTCAATAAACATCTGCTTCTCGTTTTAAATTGGGTTATATTTTGGTTTGGATTATTTTATGGTTTATTTTCTTGTAATAGAGAAACTCTGTCAGTGGGTAGCGTTTAAGCCCAGCTACAATTTGCAATTCCCATAAAACATGATACACTGACACATTTTCTCGCCCCCTGAGTGAGGTACAAACCTGAGCAGTGAAACAGAAATAATTGGAGGCATCGTTGCACCCTTTGGTGGTGCCTGCTCAGGTTTAGATTTTAGTGTGTCATATGTTGAATGAAATGTGGGTGGCACTGTTTGGGCACTGGAAGAGGCTCCCCAGGGCAGTGGGCACAGCACCAAGCCTGACAGAGTTCAAGAAGTGTTTGGGCAATGCTGTCACTCACACGGTGGGATTCTTGGGGCTGTGCTGTACAGGGCCATGTGTTGGACTCAGTGAACCTTGTGGGTCCCTTGCAACTATGATTCTCTGAGAACGCTTTGTTTCTGACCACTGTTGTCTTGCCAATAATGTCTAGAAGCAGGGTAAAACCCCAAGGAGAAGTTGTGGCTTGCTTAGGAAGAAGACACAAACTCTCCTCGGTTTCTTTTTCCAAGAGGCCAAATGTTGCTTCTAAACTATTGCTTCAATTGCTGTCAAAGCAGATGCTTTAAATGAACATCTCCAGAGGTGTATGATGAGAGGGTGACTGGGCATTTCCAGCAGACACTTTCACATCCAGAAGGGGCAGCTCCTGGTTATGGCATTTCCTGACCTGTCTCCAGCTGGTTATGCCAACGGGAGGGTTGGTCTGGCTGAGGCCACCTGGGTCATGTTTCCATGGAGCTGGAGGGGGCCAAATGTTTTAGTATTTGCTGATGTTCTGTTAAAATCATACCAGCCAGAGCAGCTCGAAGGAGATGATGAATCTGCACATTTTCTATGCAGTAGCTGAAGAAGGAACGTGGTTAAATCCTGCCTCTATCCAGGGCTAAGCACCTTTCTCTGGGGAGCATTTTGGATTCATGCTCTCTTGAAATTAGGATCATAAGCCCTTTCTTTCAAAAAGGGAGCAAAGGTCAATCTTTGCTTTCAAAACCCAGGAGGTGGCAGTGGTTCTGGTCCCCTTTTGGTCATTAGCAGAGCTGTTATCCGCTAGACTGCTCACCACATGTGTGGGAGCCTCCAACCCAGGCATCCTCCTTCCTGAGGGGATTAATGCCCATAATTCTTTCCATCAGAGTGAATTTTGTAATCACCAGACTGTTGACTAGTACAAGGTGGTGTTGCTGTGAGAAAGACAGGCTGAACACAGTGGTGTAGCCCAGCACAGAAGGTATTCAGTGACTGAGGATTGAGGTGTTTAAGGGAATAATCAGTTAAAGCAAACTAGTAATTTCAAAAGTGTAGGAGAAGAACAATCATGATAATTTTTGCATTGCAGGTCAGATTCTGTTCAAAGATGTGTAAGTACCACCCTTTATTTGCAAGCAGAGATAGAATTTGAGCTTAAAAAGTGTTAAGAAACAGGGGGGGAGGAAAAAGACACAATGCAAAATCCAACCAAATTCTGGAGTGAAATACTCGGCTTTGTAAAAAGTTTTGTTGAGTTGCAAAAGGTAAATAGACAAGTTAGTGTCCAGCATTGGGAAGAAGGGGAATTTGACACAAAAACAGTAAAGTATGTATATATATATATATATATATATATATATGTATTTATATAATTTAAATTTTCAGTTGAGATATAAAAGTGATCGTATGTGTGCCCAAAGCATTGAACCTGAAGTATTATTTCTTTGTTAAAAAATTATGTAACGAGGTATTTATTCTGATAATAATGTTTAACTAGGTTACAAGGTAACTTTTCTTATAATACTGTTTTAACAGGGAGGATATAAACAGGCTACCAGATTGGCTCGTTGGGTTCTTTTTCTGCAAAACTTTAGTGCAAAATGTTTGAAAATCACAAGGAGTTCTTTTTAGTCATCTACCTTTCACTTTTATTTCAATAAAAATTTAAATTTGGATTATAGATGGAGAGAATTGAACTAATAAAAGAGGCAAGGCAGATAAATTGGATTTTATGACTTAAATGAATAAAGATTGGCTTGTAGGAGATGAGAGTAAAACAAAGGCATGCTAATAATAACTACAAGCATGCACCTGTGATTTTGTGGTTCATGGTAATATTTTCACTTCAGTTTCATTCTGGTGTCACTTTGGCAGTTATGAGTTGGTGGTTTTTTCAGTTTTGAGGTCTGTTTGTGGTTTTTGGAGTATGTAAAGTTAGAGTGGCATTGAACAATAACATATCCTGAAATAAAATTGTGCACATGTATATTAAAATAAAACATACTGGACTTTTAAAAAAATATCATTAGTTTGAAATTAGGTTTACAAGTTCCTGAGTTGCACTTGAGCCACAGTCACTTTGCCTGGACTGGAACAGGGGGATATTCACAGTCAGCTTTTCTTTCCTGTTGTTACCTGAGACTTGCAGGAGTCACTGACTGTAACTGTAGTTCGTGTCATCAAAGAAATGGAAGAAAATAGCTCAAGAGCTGTTGTTTTCAAATGTTTGTGTTAAAAAAGTCTGTCCCAGTCTTGCAGACTCTTGGAGGGATTTTGAACTTCACTGGTCCTCTCAAATGTTAGACTTGTAATGTGATGGTAATACAGGTAATGAGTTTCCCCATGACTGGATTATTCTTATCAAATCTTGGCTTGTAATTGCCTCTTCACAGAGTCTGTTCCTCATGTCTTTCTAGGACTGGTCTACTAAATTTGGCACAAGAGCTTCAACTCTTAAGACAGCAGTTTTGCAACCTACATTTTCTTCTCTTTCTGCTAATGCCAGCCAGTGTAGTTGCTGTTCTGTATCTCCTTTTGAGATGGATGCCATGAGAATGTGTTGCTCCCTTGAAGAGGCCTCTTAAAGTCCCTGGAGAAGTAAAGTTGTTTTTAAATAAGCAGTTGTTGTCTGCTGGCTTCTGTGCAGGTGGGGTCTTTTAAGCAGCTGCAATACTGTCATGGCTTGAAGAAAAATAAATAAGGCCTTAATAAAAGGCAGCTCCTGGGAGGTGTGGGTGGTACAGCCCTGTGTGTTGGGCTTGAGAAATGTGTTACAGTAATTCACGACAAAATGTAAATCTTTGGGACAAAGCTGTAGGAGGAGGAAAATGTTACCTAGACTGTGTGCCAGTGTAGTTAAAGGAATGATTTCTGCTAATCCAGCTGTCAGCAGGGCCCAGCCTTGGCTACGCTCCATTGTGCTTTTCATTGGGAAAGGCAGAAGGAGTAATTGGAAATTCCATGATCTCTGATGTCAAGTCAAAGATCTTCCCAGACAAGTGTCTTCATTGAGAGGAATGTTGATATGTGATGTAGTTGTCTGTTGTTATCAGAGAACTTAAATCTTAAGAGTAAAATTCGTGTTAGAAATACTTCAAAAAGAGAAAATGTAGCTATTGAGAGTTTATGCACATAAATAAAATACTGGAGGATATATGAAAGAAAAACCTTGCTTTTATGTGGTCATAATTTGTGAAGATTTACTTTGAGGCTTTCAAATCAATTTTTGACTTTTTATTTTCCCTGCCATCTGATGAGTATTTTTCTGTGTTTCTGATTCTTCACAGCTCTTTTTTGTGCCCCATCTCTGATATCAATGGGAAAATGCACAGTTTTGCTGCAGGGCAATGGGGCCAACCTCCTTTCTATATTTGTGCTCACACCATAATAGCGATGTTTATTACTTGAGCTTTTAAAGTGCTAGGAATATCATCTATATTTATGTATAAGTAAAATCACTACATGGGGAAGGAGTGCCTATTGTGTTCTAGCTGAGCTTCCTAAAGTTTCTTAGACAAAAATCTCTCCAATATTATATCAAAATATTAAGGATCTCAAGTTTGTGAAAATCAGTCTGCTTGGTCTGCTTCAGTTTTGAAATGAAGTATTAATTAGGTGTACACATGAAGGACATCAGGTCTGTATTGAATGAAATTAGGAAAGAGGAAGTGTGAGGATGACAGTGCAGTTGCTTAAAGGTCTCCAAAACAACGTGTGCCACAAGAATGCAATTCCTTAATTAGAACAAGAGGGGACTGAGAGGGTGAAAAGGCAGATGTATTGAAGGCATTGCAAAGTAGGGGCCTGTGGCAGGTGGGGGAAGAAATGGATCGTGTTACAACAATGGGGTTTGACCGTGGACACAGTTTTCTGGTGGAAGTACAACGGTGCTTCCATTGCCCCAGGTCTTTAGGATCAGGTTTGATTACCTGTATTGTTCCCAGCAGAGTTTAGTTATCATGCCCCGGGGCTGAGGGATGGGCTGTCTGACCTCTGGAGGTTCCTTCCATCTCTCCTTTGGTTAACAGATTTCTAGTTACACATTGGACAGCTTTTAATAAGATCAGAGTACATGATACATGCTGAAACACATTTTCCACCTCTGTAACCTGTTTATTAATTCTATTTCAACTGAAATTTGTAATATCTGTAAGAAAGACCGTGGTTGTTTTCAAGGAAATGTGTTATTTCTGTTAATCCTTTGTCTTCCAGGACAGGGCTGTAGTGACTCCCTGTCATCCTTCTGCTTAAACGTTCTTCTGTGCTGTAATGTTGCATCCAGGCCAATTGCAGAATTGTTATTGTGCTTGGAAAAACTGTGAGGATTCTTGGAGTTCCTTGTGGGGAAAAAAATGCCCTGAGTGTGGATCAGAATGAGCAATTGTTCCAGCTGGCTGCAGCCATGAGGAGGAAACTCTTGATTCCAGTAACTCCAGCTTGGCATGCAGTTCATGCACAGGTAGCCACGTTCAAAAGCCAGCTTTGTGATCCCACTTAATTTCATTTTATCTGTGAATATGTATCCCCTTAGGAAAAATTATTTTTTAGTGGTCTTAGCAGTAAGAGGAGGGATACTGTGGGACCTGAAGGTTGTATATCTAATGCAACAGTAAACATGTGAAGAAATCTTGTGTTTTCATAATGCTTCATTACCAGCCTTCTTGTCTATGAGCAGCAGTGAGGAAACGAGAACTGATTTCTTCACAAGGCATTATTAATCATAGCTAATAAATGATTTTAATAACTAGAGCATGCTAACACTCACATGGCTGTGGCTTCATATCTGCTTATGGTTTGCAGAGAAGGTAACTGCTTCTGGGAATATTTTAAAATGCAAATTATTTTAGTCTCCAGGTAAATGATAACAAAATAATCCTTTTATTCGGTTAAGGATCATCTAGCAGTTGGTTGATTAATGCTGGAGTATTAGGTACTTTATTAATAGCTACATAAGTAGTAGTTAGAAAAAGATATGATTTTTATATGGTATAATAAGCAGCTATGAATTAATACAGTATATAAATATGTGTCAAGTTTACAGTGTATGAGAAGTGCTGTTGGCTCAGGTGGGCTTTTGTAGACATTTAAGCCACTACTATATTTGGGTCAGTCTGACTATTTCTTAAAATGAAAATGTTAAGGTTTTTAAATTAAGCTTCATGGCGCTAAAAAGACATTTTTTGTCTCATTAATATCACTAATGTCACAAATGTTAAAGCCTTGTCAGCATTTTTACACAGGTAGCCTTTGAAATGTCACTGTTACATCTTCTGCTAACGATGAGATTCTGTATCCAGTTTCTTAACATGGCCCAGCGTATTTCTCAGCAGAGAACTGAAACACAGGATTTACTTGAAGTGCAGTATAGTGATGTTTTCTGTGTATTTTCCCCACACATACAACTCAAGTGTTTTTAACGTGGGCCAAATGCTCATTAGTCAGAAGGCATGTTAAGAAGAGAAACCTAAATAATTTAGTCTTTTAAACTAGTTGTAACTTTCTAGAATGTGAGTTCTTGGATTTTTTTTTGGCTGGGATTGACATTTCTGTCATTTCTGTCCTCGTTGCCCCCCTGTTCCATGTGAGGTGATGTGCTCTGACTCTAGATGGCAGTCACTGGTCGGCAAAGGGAAGAGTCCTGAGATGGATCCCGGGCTTGGACCCTGCAAGTCCCTGCACTGATTGGCTTCTCCAGCTGGAATTTTTATGGTGTTGGATAGCAATAGAAGTGTCACCTCAGCTTTCTTCCCTTCTGAACTGCAACAGAAGAAAATAATAATAATAATAATAATAATAATAATAATAATAATAATAATAATAATAATAATAATAATAATACAAAGGTGTTGCAGTGAAACATTCACAAAGGAGAGCTTTAGTCATGCGAACGATACTGAAGAGATTTCTGTTATATCAGCACGACTCCTGTCTTAGAATAACAGAAATAAATTTATTTATAATGGAAGAAATACCGGTTTGCCACTAAATTCAGTTTTAAGGAGCAAAATAGATTGACCAAGGGGCAGCCAGGAGATAGGAGTGGAGATATGTATGATTGTAATTTCATTTAACTGAGCGAGTACTTCCCCTCAGTCTGAGGGACAAGTGTTGAAGAGGAAGGAGTTCTCTTTTTGCTTAAGACCTTCTACCTTCCACTGCCTCCCCATCCTGCCTTTGCAGTGTCTATCCTCTCTCAATTTCTAAACTCCTCCCCATCATTTTGCAGGTAATTCCCTTCCTTCATTCGTGTTCTCAAACTGCCTCTTGGTTCTTCACTCCGTCTTTTAAGTTTTTTCTCCCCCTTTCTTGGTATAGGTGCTGTTTGCCTCCCTAACTCCTCGCTACTAAACAATTTCATGTGAAGTTGGAGTTAGAAAAGGCAGCAGCATCAAGCAAATGAGCAACAGCTTCTCACCACTTGCTGTGCAGGACTGATTGCACTTCATGAAGTGAATGCTGCTTGATAAGAAAGCTATTGTTATCATAAATGCAGTTCAAACCCAGAATTAATTTATACATGTTACTGATCTCCTGGTTTTAAACCCAGAGCCAAATTACAGTCTTGTTTACCTGTATGTAAATCCCTCTCTGAATGAGATTTGCAAGGAGATGGAGTAACTGGATTTACAGAGGTGTATGTAAGATTATGGTTTTGCCTTCAGTTTTAATGATAAGGAAATTATTTACTATTATTGTGCATATTGTATCAACTACCAAAATTAGTAAAAGGGCTCTAAGTGTTTTGCAGCTATTCTGCAGGACTTTTTTTGCACTAAATAAGAGTAACTGAAAATCACAAGATCTGGATTTTTGCTTGATACATTCCCAGCAGCAAGCTTTTAATTTCTTAACATGCTAGTTTTAGTTGTGGAACATTATTGATTTCTGAGAGGAAAGGTGTTTCAGTTGCAGAAAAATAATAAAAAAAAAAGGCAACAAACCAAGCTTTAATTA
This sequence comes from Serilophus lunatus, assembly GCA_013399895.1. Lineage (NCBI taxonomy): Eukaryota > Metazoa > Chordata > Aves > Passeriformes > Eurylaimidae > Serilophus > Serilophus lunatus. The sequence continues at coordinate 2,020,163 of VXBA01005506.1, read as the reverse complement.
GGTCTGTATTTTACATGTTTATAGTGAAAAATACCTTTGACATTCCCAGAGCTGAGTTTTACAGGTCAGTCAAGTGCATATTTCCAGAGCCAGTTTGAAAAATGCAGACTATTGTTTGTAAGGGAAAGCTTTCTGAGAGTTAGCAGTAATTTAGTACAGATTTCTGTGTGAAGTTCATGTGCAAGAAATACAATATAGAGATAATTCTGGTATTATGTCAAGATTATATATAGGGGTGACAGGTATCACAGTCCCTAATAGATTGCATAGGACTGAGATAATGAAGAGTGATGCTTGCTGTTCCCAATTCTGCCTTGGGCCTGGTATGTAACTGTGGGCAAATCACTCCTCCTTCCTCAATTTCTCTGTAAAAATGATGATAATGATACGGATTATTTTGTGTTTCTTTTTGAGATCTGAAGGGAATACACAGAAATGGAGTGGTAGGAATATGGTGGTAAAATAAGCATCCCCATTGCAGACAGCTTTGTCCTGGCAACTGATTATAAAATTATTGATTCTACTGTTCCTTCCTGTTGAGGGTGTCACTATGTACTTGTTCACAGCACTGAAGGAAAAAATGTTGCTGTTTCTTATGCCAGCCTATCTTTCAGCTTCTCATCCAGAATTTACGATAAGGTTATTCTGCTTTTTTCTTGCCAGTGCCCATCCCCATGAGGGACAGTTAAAGCTGTAGTTGGTGGAGGATAAGGACAGCAAAGGTCTGTCTGTCTTTCTTTTCTCTATCTCCTCCCTTTCTATCTCTGTGTCTCTCTTTGGCCGTTGAAAATGTAGGTCATATTGCATCACCATAAAATGGAACAGTCAGAAAGGTGTTTGAAAAATGCTGACATCCTTAGCCTGGGGTGCATGCCAGTGTCCTTTGTTTACATAGAGAATAGTGGTGTACCTGTGTAAGAACCAGCAGCTCTGTTAAGGTTAGTGGTGTGGTACCTGAATTATGAGTCAGATTTTAAGATGACTTTCATTTGCCTGCAGTAATTTAAAATTAGGCAGATAAAATGCAGCCACTCAAAGTAATGATATACACAAGGAGCTGATTTGAAATCCTTAATCTGCAATAACTGTGACAGTGTAGTTCGAATAATATTACCTTTAACAGAGAAGCTCAGTAATAAATTTTGCAAATCATATTAATCATGTACTCTCAATTGTCTTGATTAGCTGTGCCTTTCTGTCTTGAAAAGTATGCTTATATTATACATTTGTATATGCTTTTTAATGTTACTGTTTTAGTTCATGCATCCTTTTAAATGATCCAGTCAGGATTTTATTTATTTTTAAAGCGGAAAATCCTGATGTCCAATGTCTTACTGCTTGGTACCAGGCTTTTATTGTCTGTGTTTCTGATGTAATACAAGTTGTAATTGGTATGAAATACTTCTATAGCATAAAATGCCGAACATATCTTTCTTCTCTACAGATGTATAGAAATATGATTTTTAAAGAAATGTAAACATGTGATTTCAACTGTCCTTATTTGTCTTAGTTTGCTGCAGTAAGCTTGTAACATGTTTTATGGATTGAACTTTCAAACAGTGGGATAAATGATACTGCAAGGTGTAGGTGTTTTGAAATATAAGACAAGATACTCGCTTTTAGAAAATCCTACTTTATTTCTGAAACCAGGTATGTTTTTTTACCTTTCTCTTCTATCCTTTGTGCAATTGTATTTGAACAGTTGAAGTGTAATATGCAAAGGCTTCTTATGATTGTGTTCATCTTACTGCTAAAGAAGACTGCTAAGTTAAAAGAGAAATGATTGGAAGATAAAAATAAAATTAGTGATGACATGATTTCTTGAGGAAGATAATGAAAGCTGATCTTTTACTGTTGTCATTAGACAAAGGAAAATTATAGTAGTCAAAGTTAATCCCCATCAAGTGCACTTTGCTCTGCATAATTATTTTGCAAATTTTATCAGCTTATTCAGAATTATCTGAAGGGTGGTGTTGCTTCTCCATTGATTAAGATATTACTTATGTAATAACTAAGATATTGGTTATTTAAGTCTGAACCTTATTATCTATGAGGATACCAATGCATGTTTGAAACAGTTTCAGGATAACTTGTGTAGTTATTTTTTGCACCAAATACTCTGTTTAATTTGTGTTTGCACAGATAATAGTAAATATTTGGGTAATTCTGAGAAACACTTCCTATTGTTAAATATAGGAAATACATGAAATGTTGAGAAGCTGCAATTCTGTAATTGGAGTAATAATTGTAATTCCCTAACCTCTCCTGCACCTGCTTTTCCAAGGGGCAGAATAAGAGCTCATGAAGTTATCCCCATACTTATAAAATGTCTAAATGAAAACTGAGTACTGGGGTGATTATGCCTAGCAAGTCCAAATCTTTGTTTATAGAAATGTAGCTTTTGTATTTTAGCTTAAGGTTGGATATTTAGTAGGTGACAAAGGGGAAAGGATGTTCCAAAATTTAGACACATTCTTTGGTGCGTGTTTCTGACAGCTGAAAAGAAAGAGTTAAAAGACTTTGGGGAGCTGGGGCATTAGTTTTGATACTTTAAAAAGTTAGAGATGCTGTATCACATACATTTACATTTCCTTTTTTTTTAATGAGTGAATTTGCAATTACAATTTTCATGTAAATGTGTTTTCCCTTAGATGGGTAATATGCAGAAGTCATTGTAACTGTGCCTATCTTGTATTTCTCTGTGTAGACGCACTTTTGACTGGGTTATAGCTTTTGCTCTGCCAGGCTGTGGTTTCCTGTCTTGCTTATCAGTAACTCCTCAAAGCATTAAATAGCAATTGCTACGAAGTTTTGTTGATAGTCAGGCAACGAGAGAGACATAACGCTTCCCTGGTTTGGAAAATAAGGCCTTTTTCCATTTTCTTGCATTGCTGCTTTGGGTATTATTGTCATCTTTTCACCTTTCAACTCGTTCTCCCTTTTCCCAGTGACCAAGGGTACCTTGTGGAGAAAGAGCTCTTCTTGGCTTGTTCTCACCCATCCCATTGCTTCCCTGCATTACTCTCTGCTGACAGTTGTGGTTGTAATTGACCTGCTGTAAATCCTCAACAAGAATTATTCCTGTTCTTTGCCACCCATTATCCCGAGAAAGACTTCTTAAAAGGGTCGTTAAGCTGTCACTTTACTCTTTTGAAACTTATTCTTTTAACTTCCTTCAAACACAACTGCAGATGTAATCCCTACAGCAAAATTCACTGGTGGTGACATAGTATGCTGTGATCTCTGATATTTAGGAATGAAATTTTTGCTGATCCTTCTTTCACTCTCATTTGGTCCATTTCTTGTATTTACCACTCATCACCCTGTTTCTAGATTTTTATGTCTTTGGAGATGTCTTCTGTTTTATAGTTCTTGTTTTCATTTTTGCATGAAGCAACAGAACTTTCCTTTGATGTAACAAATAACATTTACATCAGGATAAAAGAAAGAGCACTTTGCATGTGGAGCTCTCATATCCCTTAAAGAAATTGGGGTAGAGATGGTGGATGAGTTACTTCCACAGCAGGGAGGTCACATGCTTGAAGGGATTGAGACTTTGAGGCTAAACCTTGAATTATCTCCTGGGAAGGAGATGATCCATATGAATTTGGAGTCTCCTGTCCAGAACTAACAAAGGACAAAAAAGGATTTATGACAGACACTGCATTGCATTTTCCCAAGTTAGCAGCAGCAAGAGTGGAAGGGAAAGTTTTATACCGTGATATTCAGTGAGATTTGTATGTGTAACAAGGAAATACAGTGTTTTCTGAGACCTGTACTAGTGTAGTAATTTGTTAATACTGACTTCTATGAAGCACAAAGCAGAACAGTGGCTGCAGGGGAGAGAGAAAAATAATACTGGGCTTGCTCTCAACTCTTTTCCATTAATGACAAGAAAAATTTGGATTTTAGGAAGTAACTAGAAAATAATTAAGTTAGGATGGGCTTTTCAGGATCTGGTTTGTCACTTAGCAGAGTCAATCTTAGAAATAGTAAATATATCTCTATGTGATATCAGTCAAAGTATTGTCAGCTGCTAAGCTGCAGCTTAAATGAAAAGGGGAAAGAAAGTTTTGTCCTCAGTGCGCAAGAAGACCTTAAAGACATGACCTCAGTTTGCAGACAGCTTCCCAGAGGAGCATCAGAAGTTGAAAAGCTTCATTGTGCACTGTCCACTGGGGTGGAGCCCTACAGCCTGTGGGACAGCTTGGATGCCCTCTTGAACTGCACTCCTCTTGCCTGGACTTTAGTCCTTGGAGGAGGAAAAAATAGTTTTCTTTGAAGTGTGATCTGGTCCCAGTGCTAGGTTGGCTTATTTGAATGTATCTTCATAGCTTTTTAGTGATGAAAAGAAAATCACCAGTTTAATTTCAAAGCACTTATAAAAATCAGTTATTTGGTCTTAAATATAACCTACACACAAGAATGGTTGGATTTTTTTAAATGTTTTAACAGGGCTTTGGTGTAGCTTTAACCAGTAAGACATTGAGTTATGCTAAACCAAAGCAAGCTGGGCTTAAGTTTATACAAACAACAAGTTTATAAGCAGTGAATGAAAGGATCTTAAAAACCTGAGCTTGAGATGATAAAAATCCTTTTGTGGGAAGGCCTGAATGTGTACATCTCTCTAATTTTTGTTAAATTCTTCATCAGTGATACAGGGATAGTCACTGATGATGACTGTTGAGGGATTGTTTTTAGCCACCCCTGTTCTATGGCACAGAGGTAAAAAAGTCCATGGCTGCACCCTGAGAGCCCCTGTTGTTGGAGTTGTGCTATATTCTAGAAAAATCCTCTATAGAAAATCCAGCACTGTCGTGTTTCCAGCTTGTGATACAGGCACAACCATCTGCCTGGGAATCTGATCAGTAATAGTCGATGTGAGAGCAGTAACTGGGCTGAAGATTGAGGTTTCATCCAATGCATACCTTTCTGGTAATGTCAGGCTGCCATTTAAAGAGCTGCTCTGTACAGAGGAGAACATAACAGCTCCCTGCTTACCTTTCAATTTGAAATCCAGAAATCTGAAATTGCAGCAACTCTATTTGTAAAATTGATAAAATGCTTTGTATTAGCTTTGCAATAGAGACATCAATAGTTAGGAAACAGAGCTAAGGTTTCAAATATCTTAGTGCTGTACTCTTTTTCTTTTCTTTCAGACTTAATCAGGTAGAAGTTAGGAAAAGCTTCCAAAATCTGAACAGATGAAGATCATTTGATAAATCAACCCAGCGATTCACCATACTTTCAAGGTACTGTGACATGCTTACCAAAATATTTTCCTTAAGCATGAGATTCTTGTACTTTAGATGTGAGAAGCCTGGAGAACAGGATATTAGCAGGGTTGGAAAGTAAGTCTGAAGTATTACCAGATGCAGAGGGGAGGCTTTTTTTAAATGCAGATGTTTAACGTGTGTTTCACTGAGAAATAAAGCAATGTTACAGTCAACCTAAAGGGAGTTCAATGCATGCAACAGCCAAACTTCAAAATTTAAAACTAAGTTGGATTGTATCTTTCAATTAATTAGGTGATTTGGGCAGGGAAGTTATGGCAGACAAGGAATATCATAGAATCAGTGTTGTTAATTTATTTATTTTTTATGTTTTAGAGGAAGTAATCTTGCTTTTATGAGTAATTACTTTCATCTATTTCCATGATATATTAAAGCATTTGAAGGCTGTTAGGCTCTGGTATATACCATAGCCTAGCAGCTGCATCAGTCCTGTTGTCTTACAAATTCAGAAAGTAGAATTGTAAACTGAGGTGAAGACTGTACAGTTGCCCAACACAGTGGGGTTATTCTCCATGACTAGTGTTCATGGCAGAATGTTAGAAAAAAAGAGAAAATTATGATAATAAATTGAAATTTTGTCTAAAGGGCTGCTAGTGCAGATTATTTTATCAGGTACTGCTAATTCATTGAAAAAATATCTGTTTCTTTCTCTGTTTCCCTTACATTTATCTCTACTCTTTATCACCACGTGCATTTCACCATTTTGTATATTTTTGCTTAACACCATAAAAGATTTCACTCTTGTGCACTGACATGAAGCATCCAGACTGTTACAGCCTGGCCAGTATTTGCTGTGCAAATCATCTTTTGATATATTTGAAGACAGATTTCAGCAGAAAGGGCCATTACAGTTAGGATGGAGCTGGTCTGCTGACCTTATTGAAGTGGCAGAGTTAACCTGGGCTCTGGAAGAGTGAGGAGTGTTTGTCATGGTCTGGCTCTTGCAATTTGTATTGTTGGAAGTGGTAATACCTGGATTTTCCAGCAGCCTGGGAAGTGGCTGTCTTAATGAACCCAAGGTGCCTGGGGTTACAAAAATTGGCTTTGCTCTTTTGTACTTTCTTGCTCCTCACTAAATAGAAGCACATCATCTATCAGGCTTTCATATAATCATAGGAAAGTCTAGATTGGGAGAATCCCCTGGACATCATTGGCCCAACCTTCTGTTGAAGGCAGGTTATTTGAGGCCTGGACAAGCCAAGTGTTAACTATTTCCAGTAAGGGAAAGTTCACCATTTATCTAGGCAGCTTATTCCAATATTTAATTGTTCTCACAGTAAATATTTTTTTTTGCATCCAGACAGAATTTCTGAAACAACTTGTGCCTGTTTCTTCTTGCCCTGTCACTGTGCTCCTTGTGAAGATTGTACCTCCATCTTCGCTATAATTATCTTTTACTCATTGGAAGACTGTGATTACATCTCACCTGAACCTTCTTTTCTTTCACCTGAACAAACCCAATTCCTTCCTATTTTTTCACAAAGTTTTTCAACCATTTAATCACTTCTTTTTGGCTCTCTGCTGGACCCTGTCCAGTTTTTTAATCTGTCTCTTGAAATGGCTCAGTCTTCCAGCCTGTCACAGTCTGTACATAGAGACACTTTGGGTGCATCTGCTTGTCTTTGACGTTTTTGTGACTGCAGACTTGTGAGGATGCATTTATTCCAATCAGCCAGATAATTTTAAAAGATATCAAATAGGATTAAAACCAGTAATGACCCCCAGTCCATTTGGGACTGATTGACAGTTTGATTTTGAGGCATGACCACCCCTTGAGCACAGCAGTTTGGCCAGTTTGCCAGCAACCTCGTGGTCCCCATGTGTGACCTTTCAAAGTAACTCCCTTAGCACCCCTGCCTGCATCCTGTCAACTCCCACAGACCTGCCCATGTCCAATTTGTGTGATATTTTGTTGTTAACTTGCTGAGCAGGTGGTCAGTGCAGATAGCATCAGCAAAGGAACAGCAGGCAGTGGTCAAACATGAGAAGAATGGTATAAATTTCAATTTCCTTGTGCCAGGGTTCTCAGGATCCTTGGTTTGATGTTTAATAGCAAGTCAAACTTCTGAGGGTGTGGGGCCTCAGCCAGCTTCACATCATAGGTGGGAATTATGGTGATCTTAAGGAATCCAATCCTGTGAGCTCCAAATTATATTAGATGGAAATTCAGCAGTAACGTTTTGTTACAATTGGCCTGAGTAGCTGTGTTTTTTAATAATTCTAAGTTGTAATATCTTATTCTCTGTGTATAAGTGAGAATTTAAAAGGTCATACCTATCTCTGATTCCCCTGATTAAAATGTTTCATCTACATAGCTAGGTTGCTGAAATTGTTCTAACATTTCCAAATTCAAAAGGTGGTTTCAATACCTTGTGTAAAATTAATAAACATTAGTTTGATTTCCAAATCATTAACTGGATGTATTTTGTGTAGTTTTACCTATTTACCCTTAAAACTTGGAAACTTTGTGTCACTATTGAGTGTTTTCTCTGTAAATGTCACTTCAAGGACTGACAGTATCTACTGACATCTAAACAGGGCACAGATCTCTGCTCCTCTATTCCTCATTCTGCTTTAGATCACTGTGTTATCAATTCTTGCAGAAATTTGACTTGCATTTAAGACATACTTGATAGTTAAGTAAAGAAGGAAGTGGTTCAATGGTTTGCTAGATACTTTATATTCTTTTAATGCATGGCAATGGCATTGGCTTATAATTTGAGTGTAGAAGTGTTATTTGCAATGTCCGGATAAACATATACTGCATTCTCATCCTAATGCAGAATTCTTTGCAGATTTACTTACATGTAGAACCTTCCATTCTCCCATTCCTCCTCCTCCTCAGAAAAGGATGCTTTAAGTCAGTCTTCTAACCTTAACAATATTGTTCTCTCCCCTGGTACAGGTGGTTGACAGTAGGTATCCACTGTAATTTCATATTCCAGTATTTAAAGTTGCTGTATTCCAACACTTCTGAGCATCTTCAGTTCCCCCTTTGAAGTGTTGCTCATAAATAAAATTATACACATCATCCTGTTCTCAGGATCAGTGGGAAAAAGGATAACAGACTGGCATGATTTCTTATAAATTTTTTTTATTGTAGGATGCTTACAATTATTATTTTGCAGGATCATGGTCCTGTGTTTAGTTATAAAGGGAGAAGTTGCCTCATTTAACTGAATTACAGGTCACCAGAATGTGTTTTTCTTAACATATTAATATTCTTTCATAGTGGGCCTTAAATTAAATGGTCTTTTTGTTATGGCTGGGTAGTTCTATCTTCATCTGGAGGCTCTGATTTATACGAATTTTTTTTCTCTTGCTTCCATACTTGTCCAATTACATTCTTACACTTCTCATACTGGAGATATATTCTAAAATGCACAGAATATGTTCCCCATTCCACTGCTGTCAGCAGGAGCTGAATGGAGGGTCAGGACTTCAGCCCATCAGCTGCTTGAGTTGTCACTTCATCCTGAATCTCATCTACCAACAAGTCTTCAGGAATAATGTTTCTTCTTAGCTTTAAAGCCCTTCTTGATCATTTCATACCTTTTGGCTAGAATTAACCTATTTGATTTCCTTTAATGCCATAAGGCCCCTCAGAGCTTTTCCTTGACAGACTTTTTTGTGAATTCACTATTTTCCTTTCTTCTGAGTACAGATACAGTGACACCCTTGCGGGTTCTCCCTGTCTCTCCCTTTTGCACTTCAATTCTCACATCCTTTCACTTCCATTGTGGAAAATCATAGGTGAGTCGTGTCATTGTACTTCTGTTCTTAGCAGAGCTGGGCTGCAGATTCATCCTTCCTTTTTCATTCCAGTTAAGAGTTGTCATATCTCAGGTCCTATACAGAGGCTGTCATACAGATTCTAACTGAACAGCTGAAGTAGGTGTTCCCTGTTTGAACGGCTTTCCTGGACCACCTGGCAAAAGAATGAAACCTGCTGGTACAGGTGAAAAAATGCCTGCAGTGTCATGCCACAAAAGCACCATCCGCTGCAGTTTTCAGCAGTTGCATGCTGTTTGTAGGCATACATTTAATCACAGTGTCTCCAGCCATGTTTAATGTGTTGTTAAATCTATTTAGTGAGCTTTAAAACTGTGAGTTTTCCTTTTCTGTATGATTTGTTTCCTCTCTCTGTCTCATTTCTTTCCTTTTGCAGGCTGTGTTATGTTTTATTTTTTAATGCTTTCTTCACATCATTGTTTGGCTGTTTTCTCTACTTCACTCACTGTCTTCTGCTGTTTTCCTGTCTCATGTTTTTTCTTCTTCACTTTCTTTCTGAGCTTAACTCCTCTTTGTTTTTTTTCCCTCTGTTCTTTGAATACCTGTTCTCATTCACAGGTATGTGCAGTTTTTCACACAGTCTCAGTCCCAGTGCTACTACTTGGGCTATTTTGCTTCCTCAGCTAAGTCCTTAGAACTTGTGGCATTTCTGGTCTCTTTTTTGTCATCTTAAAGAGAAGTATTGGCTTCTAGGCAGAGCTTTCCACACTCAGGTGTTCTGCCCACTCCTGACCAGATTCACCCCACTTAAATCTGGATGCCTAATGCAGGTGCCTGATTTATGTGCATGGTCATGCTTTACTTCTGTGGTCAGTGGGGAGAGAAAAGCTCCTTCAAAAAGTGTTTTGCACCAGGAGGGACCAAACTGATCCCAAAAGTATCCCTGGCTCTCTGCTGACCACCAAGGGAGTTTCAGTTGACTGTCCTCCTGACTGGATTTGTAACACTCACCTCTGTTAAAGTCTACAGCTTGTACATGTGTTTTCAGTTCTAATCTCCTTATAACACAACTGATTTTCAGAGTGTTCCCCATTTTAGCCTAAAACAATCCATGCATACATGTATAGCATTGTGGAAACAATTTAAGAAAAATTGAACTTAAAAGAACCCAAACACATATTCAGCCTGGTGAGGTTATGGGAGAGGAAAGTTCTCACCACTTCCAGTGCTTGTAAAATTAGTTTTTCATCTGCCCCTATTCCTGCTGTCTGACTAATCTGTCTTGTGCACTGAACTGATGAACTGATCCTTCTGCTGCCACTTCCCTCCCTCTGCTGGAATACTCATGCACTCACTGCACTGTGGGAAAATATTTCAGTAGTGGAAGGTTTACTAAAGGACACCCTGAGGCCCAGACTGCAGAATTAGATCTTGAGTGGGAATACATAGGGAAAAAAGAAAAGCAGTGAATGAGGAAGAGGAAAAAAAATGGCAACAACCAGATTGAAAGAACAGAGAAGAGCCAGAAAGGAGGTAATCAAAGGTGTGTGAAATATCAGTGGTGTGTGCTTTACCTGTGTGGCTGGCACTTTGGAAGCAAGAGGCACTCCAGAGTAACTTGATGAGTGTCAACTTTAAAAATTGAGAAGCTGATAATCTATTGGCCTGTTAAAGTAGTTAGCTAATCAATGTAATTTTGCCAGATTAAGCCATTTTACTTTTGCATAATTTGATATACATACATCAGTAATGTTTAAAGAAAAGAATCATGTGATGTGTGAAGATTAAATTGATTTGTCACGGTCAGCTTTGTCACTGTTAAAGGGTAAGAGATGGTGTTTCATGGCTCTGTTTGGTCACTCATCGCTGTATTTGCCTTATGATTTTTGTAAAATAAGTAATAGAAAAAGCCTTTATGAATTTGGTGGCCACTGGGACATGTCAGGGATTCTTTTTCAATCTGCAGCTGAGGCAGATTTCTGATGGCTTTCTCCCGGACAAAGGAGCTGCATGAATGAAGTTTGTAATATAAATGAGAATATTTGACACAGAGAATACAGACCTGTCTGTAACTTGCTTTATGTTATAACTGGAGTCTGAAATCAGCTGCAAATGTTATCTTAGGCTCCATTTATGAGGCACTTGAAGAACTAAGCTTGAAAGAAATCAGTCATAGATGTTTTTTATCAGGCTCCTACCCCACAAAAAAAGCTGAAGGTACATTCAGAAATTGTTCAGCACCTGATGGATGTTTTTCTTCAGGTGATGTTCTTAGTTTTAATTGTGAGTGGTTTTCTGTATTATAAAGTATGCTATTTGATAATTAATCAAACAATAATGCCTTCCATTCATCAATTATCATTAGACTCTGGTACCATGAGCACCTTTACTCATGCTCAGACTAAGATGAAGAGTTTTGGGAAGCTACAGTGCAGCAAAGAGCCAGTGAAACTGTAAAGATCAGTGCCCAGCTCCAGAAGCTGATGGCCTTTGGTAATTAATCCTGCTACAACTGTCTGCAGTAGAAGTCAGTGTTGCTCTCTTTATCTAAATTTTATGGTGTTGGCCTTTTATTAAGGAGTTAAGCTAGACTCGCAGTGACCAAGAGGAGAGAAAAATCAAGCTGGTTGTTCTGCATTAGATCTGCAGTTTTATGAGATACATTCAGAGTGTGACATAAATTATCAGTTGGGTGGAACACTGAAACTATTCTTATAATTACAGCCTATCCCATCTCATATGACTGTGGTTTATAGATCTTTTATATGCATAAATTTGGAAAGAAACAGCTCTAGCTTGTATAGCCTCACACTTCAAATGAAAATAGGACATGAAAGTTAGCAAAGCCTGCATGTGTATGCACCTCTGCAGGACTGGGACCATGTATTTTAAACAAATTTATTTACAGTTCTGATTTCTGCTGTCTAGTTTTGCAAATATGAGTATGAGATCTGTGAGCAGGTCCACTGATGGTGCAAGTCTCTTGCTTTTGAGCTCGCACACGGTTTGAGTACCTGTAAAGGAGCCAGTACAGCAGATTAATGTGGTTTTAGCTGTTCATTGGGGATATTGTTACTGGCAGTGGCATCAAGCATGGCCAGAAATCTTGGCAGATTTTGGCCTCAGAGTTTAAAGTGACATTGGTATTTAAAACATTTTATTGAATAGAAACCCATCTAATAAATTAATTCCAAACCCAGTTTTTTAAAATCAAATAACTTAATTTTGCCGCGCTTAAGCTTTGTTAATAAGAGTTGTCAGGCACGACAGCATCCTTTAACTCTCACTTTTAACACCGCTCGACATCACCACAAAGTTTAGGGGAAAAAAAAAAGCTGTTTAAGAAAAAATAGAGAATAACAATGACAAGACCCTCCCTCCTGGGACGCAGGTTGCGGGTATTACGAGGGCAGCAACGAGCAGGAAACTCGCTCAGTGTCCTCCCCTCCGGCCGGGGCCGGGCGGCCGCCCCGGGCGAGCAGGAGGAGGAGGAGAGAGGGAAAGGATGGAAAGGAGAGAGGGAAGGGAGGGAGCAGAGGGGGGAAAACGCGCCCGCTCGGAGCGAGTTTCCTGCTCGCCGCTGCCTTTAAGGAGGCGCCGGGTTTAAGGTGGACCGGCGAGGAGAGGCGGGGCGCCTAGCCCGGCTCCGCCCTTCGCGTCGCTCCCGGGTCCGCCCCCTTCCCGGGGCAGCGGGTGCCAGGCGGGGTTGTGATGCGGCCGTTGTTTTTGTAGGGTCGCGGGGCCGCGGTGCGCAGGGAGCAAGGCGGCCCATGGAGCCCGGGCGCGCCTGGCAGGCGGCTTAGCCCTACCCCGAGCTCCCTTCCGCCGCTTTGTTAGCGCAGGCACAAGCGCGCCTCACCTACACGGTGAAGAGGAAGGCAGCGCTCCCCGCACAATAATGGGCACCCGGGCGCTGCCCCCCGGGCCGCCGCAGAGGTGAGTCGGCGGCGCCGCAGGTTCCCGGCGGGGGAGGAGGAAAGGAGCAGCGGAGCGGGCGCGCTGACAAGC
>VXBA01005506.1:1937325-2006853 GCA_013399895.1 Serilophus lunatus | reverse complement strand
CTTCTTCCCCCCCCATCCCCAGCCCGACCCCCACGGGTGCGGGTGCCCCGGGACGGCCCGGCGGGTGCGGGGCCCGGTTGGGTCCGTTTGCTCCCCCCCTTTCCCTCCCCCCAACATTCGTTGTCCGGTGCGCGCCCCCGGCCGGGGCTCGGGAGCGGGCAGCGCTTGCCCCAGTTCCTGTAATCCGGGACACGGTGCGAGGAGGTCAGAGCCGGTCTCCGGAGCCCGGCACCTCCTGCCCTGGATTCCTCCGGGGCGTGGGGCGGGGAGCTCCCGCCGCAGGTGAGGCATCCCCGGCGCTGACAGCGGATCCCCCGCTCCGGGACAACTCGGTGGCTCCGGGGCCGTGCTCCCTGCGCGGTGTGAGAACGGCAACGGGTCAGGAGCGGCGCGGGGGGGTCAGCCCCGGCCCCCGGCTTGAGCGTGGATTGAGATCTTGTGGCTTTTTGGTTTTAGGAACAGCATTAGAAGAAAGTTTCAAGGAATACGGAAGGAACCGAGAAGCAATGCGACTTTGCCGAGAAGGTGAGTGCGATTCATTCTTAAAGAAAAGCGTGCAGAGAAGTTTTCCTGCCCGTAACTAGTTGCGAGAAGGACCTGCATGGGAAAGGGAATGGAAACTCCAGTCCTGTTGCTCTAGATTTGGGATTGTGGCCTGTCAGTGACTGGTGCTATTAGAGTTGTTATTAAATTAATACATAATCTTCAAACTACAAGTTAGGGCATAGGTTACTTGTTATCTTTACCATATTTCTATATGGATTTATTTTTTATTTTTTTAAACTGTAAGTAGTCCGAAGGAAGCTGCTGTGACCTGACCAGTGCTGTTATCTTCCTTTGAGTTAAAATATTTTGATTCTTGGTATAATCCATGGCAGTGTTTGAATATCAGTCCCTTTCTCTGTCCAGTCAGTGCGTTGTTTATTGCTGGTGCACTGCTAAATGAGAGTGACCTTTCACCTGTGATTAGCAAAAGCCCATTAAGGCCTAGTTTGTTGCAAGAGTAACAACTTGGAGTTGTAAGCAGATGATGAATGAAAGCTGTAGACTGTTGGTTACTTTCTAACAGGCAATGATAGAAAAAGAAGTGATGAGTCTGATTTGTGATGTTAATTTTGTATGTTTGTTGTTTGTTTGTTTTTCCAGTTTAGCAATTATTTTATTGCAGAGGAAAGTTCTAAAACTGTCTTAATATTGGTACAAGTTGGTACTTGGTTCTCTTGGACTAAGAAATGTGCCACAGAACAAGCCCAGCTGTTTTAAACTCTAGATCAGTTAGACCCAAGTCATTTATTTGGTGCTGTTAGAAACGGAAGACTGAGTTTATAAACATGGTTTGCCATCACAGGGGGCAGTACTTGCCAGAGACCTTAGAAGATGATCTGATTCAGCACTTGCCAACTTGTGAGCTACAAACAGCAAATGAAACCTAAAGCAAGGTGGCATGGCTTGGAAGATTGAGGGGGAGTGATCCATGAGGCTGAACCAAAATGGGTATTTTTTGTAGGATTCTCAAAGTTGATAAAATTTGGAAAATATAAATTTCTAAAGTCGGTGGAATGGGGTCATGGTCACTGACTGGGAAGAAAGATGCAGGAAGAATAGGAAGCTGTGCTGTGGCATCCAGATTCACTTGTGTCATTTTGCCATTTTCTGAGTGTATCTCTAAGTTCTTAGGCACTTGAAAAATCACTTTATTTTTTCACTCCAAGTTCCGATCTGATAGTTGTGTTGGATATGTAATTTATTCTTCTGAACAGGCAAATCATTCAAGTGATAACATTTACAACAATAAGCATACACATTTTCCTAGGAAAGATTTTACTAATGAAGACTTTGAAACATTTGTTCTTATTTCTACCTCTTAAAATGGAAGCATCTGAGGCTGATTAGTGAGCAGGGTAAAGAACAAGTATCTTTTTTTACCTCTGGAGAGAGAACGTGAAACTGTTTTTGCATAGGCTGATCACCAAGACACAGCTTTTCTGCACTGATTCCAACCATGTGAATGATTTGTAGGGCTATGAATCAAAGGAAGTTCATAAAACACTTGGAGAATTAAAAGTGAAACCTATTAGCTCTGTCAGGCTTCCAGAAGTCTATTTATTTTGGTTGCTTTATGACATATGAATGAGACGCTGACTTGGTGTGTACCTGTAGCTGGTCTCTAGGGAGCTTGGCCTACTGCAAAATAAAGCTTCAGTGGTATTAATTAAGTTTAAATTAGCTTAATTTGAGGAACCAGGAGAGCAGAAAAACATGCCAGCATATGTATGTGTTGTGTTATCAAATAAAACTTTGAAAATAGTGTAACTGATTCCTTTTCCCAGGAAGAACTTTGCATTCATAATGGAGGAACAAACATTTATTAAATAATTGGACTGTATAAACCTTGGTTCTTTACACAGAAAGGTGAACCAAAGGTATAAACTTTGTCAAATCCACTCTAACCTCAGGATTTTTGTCATGGTACCACACAGTATTTTAAATATGACTAACAACAGAACTCCTTGTGTAAGAATGCTCTTTCTCTGCAGATTGGGAGTTGACTTGCAGGCCAAACTTCACAAAAGGATTTCAAGGTTATTTAGGCTAATTTAACCTTGCATTGCAACTCTTACAGTTTGCATAAAAGAATTAAATATTCATGGCCTGGAGAGGGAGTGAAGGAAGGAACATGACTTTACAGCCCACATATTAGAATTGGGTTCAAAACCAAGAACCATTTTCTTTATTTAACAGTTGTCAGGCTCCCACTGGCCTGTGTGCCCACTGGGATAGGGGTGGTAGCTGTTTCTTTTCCCATGTGCTGTTTCTCTGAGCTTCATCCTCAGCCTGCCTGGAGGTGAGAGGTGGATTTCAGCTTCACAGGCTGAATGTCCTGAATTAAGAGTGAGTGTTTCTGTTGTAATGCTCTATTATAGAAGGGGCTTAACATTGCCAGCTTCTCCTTTTCTTATGCATTAAAGGAAATGAATGATGCCTGTTAATTCTTTTCCAGGGCAACATTTGTAAGCAGTGGAGAGAGACAGGGTTTGACACACCTTCGTCACTGGCATTTCCTATTTGCTGATCAGGCAGCTCCTCTCTCGGCATGCTGATGGTTGTGAAGCCTGATCAGTCCTTAATACCTGTCAGTGATGCCAGTTCCATGCAGGGATCATGAAACTAAAATTAGTTCATAGTCTCAAACACTTTTTTTTTTCTGTATCTAACACTCATTGTCGTAACCAAGCTCACACTGAAGTGAGAACTAGATTTTGAATTTGGGCTTCCCAAACTCCCAAAGTTTGTGTCTCATACTTCCCTGTTTATTTTTCACTGCTCTTACAAGCTTTCTGTTCTACTAATCCATAATATACAATCATTCCTGCTGGGATCCTTGTAGACCTTCATCAAAGTGAGGAACTCACTGGATACTTTCCTATATGTTGCTTTTTGAGACTGTAGCAGTCCACACTGAGCTTTGATATAGAAATCAGAGCTTCAGGAATAAGGTATGGGCCCAATGGACTTGGCTTGCTCTTGATACAGAAAATCCCAGAAGATGGAAATGAGAAAGGGATGTCCATCATCATGGGAAGATTTGACTTTAAAGTAACCCTTAAAATTGACTTTGATTCCCACACTGAATCTTCTTGTGCTTACCAATGTAAGAGCATGTAAGAAGCAGTTGTGCTTATTAGTTATTTTCACATGTCATTGACATGACAGAATCTTTTGGCTCCTATAGCCAGTTAATTACTGACTGCTTGTGAACCAGCTAAAGGTGTGATTCCCCTGCCACACAGCTAGTGCTGTGATGAAGCAAGGATAGCAAGTTGCATTATAAACTGTAAATGCATTCTAAAACAGTGAGGCAAAAATATCATCCTCTTCTTGCATTTCCCTTTTATTTTAAAATGAAACTTTGCTGAAATGCATCTTTCAAACTTGTTTGTGTGACAGTAGGAGAGAGTGCCATCACATACAGACAAAATGGATTCATACACTCAGTTGATCTCAGAGATGCAGCGCATCTTAAAAGGAGGTTGATGTGTCTGTAATATCTGATACTGCTTGATTTGAAAAAAACTCGGTTCTTAGTATCAAACTTTGTATTCAGTACTTGAAACAGTTTTTCAGGAGATTCTTGCTTTCTTGTGCTGAATTTAGTTTGCTTTTAAAAAATTATTCTAGCCCATTGTTGTTGTGAAGAGGATCTCTAAATAGAACTGCGTGTGTAAGTGTGGAGTTCATGCGTGGTGACTTTGACAGGCTTCAACAGAGTGAACTTTTGCTTCTTACAAAATTTGACAACAGTTTGGCTTGTTTAGCTCTGTGCAAGAGAAGCTCTGGATGAGAAACAGTGAGGTCTAAAGTTTATTGGGGCTGGGGTCTAACCCTTCGTCACCCCCCCAAGAAGCTCACTCTCGCCATAGAAAATTTCCAGTTGCTGCCAGTTATCATGTATGTTGTTGTAAATAAAACAAAAAACATGCAACAAAACCCCCAAACCACCCCCACCCCCAAGTCTGTATTGGAGAGACAGAGAAAAACCCATGTGCATCGTCATTATCTGCAGTATGACTTATTAATTTGTAGTGGTTAGGGTAAAAGTCTGCTAGTCTTATATTGACTCATAAAAAAATTTTAAATATTTAAAATTATCAAAATTGGAGAAAAAGGAAATTGTAGTATCTCAGATGGGAAAAGTGTGCAGAGCAGAAGAGAGTTTTGGTTAGACAATTTAAATTTTTTTGAGTGTTCGGTTTTAATAGCATATTCAGCGCATGCTGAAACCATGGGGTGTCTTAACTGGGGCTTAAGTGTCTCATGCTTTCATTTACACACACGCAGCCCCTTTTTTCAGTTTGATTTTTGTGTGTTACATCCTTTGAGAGGGGAATCCTTTGGTATTGCCAGTTTCCAGCCCTTCACCATGCCTTACAGTTAACTGGCAACAAAGTAGAGAAGGACAGAACTCTTGTAACTTGTGTCTTGAGCTGAATTTGAGCAATTGCCCTTGATCAAGATACTGAATCTTGGCTGAAAAGAGACCTTTGCCACCTTTACAACATCCACACAGTCTGCCTGTGCTGTGTCCTGTTTGTGCTTGGCTCTTCTGAGAATGCCAAGGAAGTTTGTGGTTGCTCTCTGCACATAACTGAGCTATTTGGGATGAAGTGGTCATGGAGGGAGATGCAGAGGAGGCAGTCACTTTATCACAGGCTGAGTTAGTTGAGCCACACTGATATCAGGTCAGAATTGGTGCTGGCTGTGAGGTGTTGTAGGGTGGTTCCAGTCTTACAGCTTTTAGACTCTACTCTCTCTTAATAAATTTTCTGTGGGAATGCAGGTTGTCAGTTTTTGGTAGGCACCTTCGGAGGCCATTCTAGAAGAGTTTGTGAGCACAGGAATCAGTCAGGAGAGCAGGTGGGGGCAAATTCTGTTCAGCGTGGTGTCACCTGATAACAGTTCAGCTTCTGGTCTTTGACAGTTAATGTGTCCTGGGGATAAAAAAAAAAAAAAAGACTTGGTGAACCTCTGGGGCATTTAGCAGAAGCTTTGAGATTTGATTATATTAATTGCTATTAATGGAAGTTACCAGAGCTGTGACAGTACTTGTTCTCCTGGAGCTCTTGCTGGGCAGGGTTGAGCAGTGAAATCCAGGACTGAGCCTGGAAGGATCTCTGGAAGCATTTTTATCACATAGGCCCAAGGTCTAGAATTTTCCCAGTAGCAGGTTCGATAAATAATTAAAGCACTGGTGAAACTTCTGTTTCAATATTAAGTTGTAAATACAGGTAAGAGACAGCATCTTATTTCAAATTTAAATTTGTTTTTATTCAGCCTTGGGAGGTGCTCAATTGAGTTGATTTTTCTTGTGTTAAATCATGTCAGAGATGCTTAGGGGTCTCTATAGTCCTTGACTGCCAGCAAATACACTGTGAGAATTTTTAATAGCTTGAAATAAATATTTCAAGGCAGCAGTACAAAGTGCCATGCTTCTTTTTTGACATTCTGCATAGCTCTTCACAGTCTGTAATCAGATAAATCTCTTCTTCATTTCATTGCATTTTAATTGACTATTTACACAAAGTGTTTTAAGGATTTGTGGACTGGTTATCGTAAAACAATTACAAGGAGACTAAAATTGCATTGAACTGTTTAAGAAAATTGCAGAGGTTTTATGATACTCTTTTGAAAAACATACAATTTGAAAGGATGCAACTTTTGAAACTCTGCAGTGACTGGCCCTAATTTTCTTCTTGTTATTTTTTTCACTCAAATCCGAGTTCTGTTTACAATATTTAATTATTTCTGGCGAGATGAGTCAGATGTTATAAATAGAATATTGTGATGTTAGACAGCAAGTCAGAACTGTGTCATCTCATATGCTTTAATGTTACTTTGCAGGTATTAGATATTACCATAGTATTATGTGGTATTGCTAGGCCTTGGGGACTTCCACTGAAACTGCAGCCACAAAACTGCCTCACTCTATCCATAATAAGTGAGGAGGCAGGATTTTTATTTTTTTTTTTTTAGTAAAAGAACCTTTTGAAATAGTTGTCTATACACATATGTAAGAGACAGGAATTCACTGTTATCTAATGCTTCTTAAGTGGCATGTATGATTAGCTAGGTTATCCCTGTGCAGAAGAGGTGATGTCTTGATAATACTTGGTTGAAGATTGCTTTTTGGATCATTTCTGTGCCATATTTAACAGAAAATGCTTAGTGAGAGGAACAATGTGATAAATATGTAGAAATACGACTTTCATGCAAGTTGGTAACATTATCATCTAAGTAGAGCAGGAAAGACAAAAAGGCTTAGTGAAGGATACTTTTAAATAAATTGGGTTAAGAGGATGCAGATTACTCTCTGTAAGGTAACTATTTTAAAAGCTATTCCATTGCAGCAGATCTATAAAAGCAAATGTGTCCAGTTGTTGCCCCTCTCCTGGCTGTGCCCAGCCTGTAACTGCCAAAGGTTGGCTGGGGACAGGTGTGAACTCTTATTGCTTACAAGACAGAGAAGTTTGTAACCTTTGGAAACCTTTATGACATTTGACTTGTAATTAAGTATTCTAAATAATGTCCAAGATGCTTAAAATTTGTTTCTCTCCCCGTGTGCTGAATGAAATCACCACTGCTGTGGAAGTTCCCCCCCATATGTGTGATACTCAACGTTCTTTCCTAGACATCCTTACAGTGTAGGTGACAGCACAGAGATGAATAGAGCTTTGTACTTACACTTCAAGTTTTTTAGCAGCAAGTGTTAAAATCTGACAAAGGGAGTTCAAAGTATAACAGAGCAGAATAGCATGACTGTAAAAGCAGTTGTCATGGAAAGCAATGAATTTATTGTAATCTACGTTCTCATTGCTAGAAGGCTTTGCACAGTCAAAAGCTGTCCCTGCTTATGCAGCTGTGAGCCAGGACTGGTGGTGCTGTGGCTTTCAAACTGACTCTCATGGCAAGTCAGATGCTCGTGGCAACCCCAGATACTACAGGGTATGACAGGATGTGACTTCATCAAAGTAAACTGCACACACAGCTGCTCTCGCATTGCTTGAAATCATAATTGCTACCTGTGGAAATGGTCATCCTGATAGTAAATATTCTGGGCTGTTGGCTCAGATAGATTAGAAATACTCAACTGATCAGTTAGTTACTTGTGTGTAAATGCTGCTCATCAATCCTTGTGGAATAAGCTAGTTTGTGGGAACCTGTTTTCCCATGAGGAAGATTTATTTACCAACTCCCCCCTACCCTGATTTCTGCTTCCAATAGCTTAGGTATAACCCCTAGGACAACTGCATTGATAATACAAGGTGAAAAGGATAATTGGTTATGCCTCCCTTCAGAAAGGCAGAAAACTTATGCAGTGTTCTTGATCTGCTCCTCTGTTGCTAAGCAGGACTTGAATCTTTCCTCTACTGTCTGTAGTGCAACAGAAAATGCAGCATTCCCAGCTGGCACTGAAAAAATGTCTACAAAGGAGCTGAAGGGTTAAAATCCAATAGGGACCAGATTTGAGATTGTAAGTCTGTGTTGTGTGCTTTGGTTCTGAAATCTAGAGCTCTCATGGTTTGATTTGCAAGAAAGTTTGTTGGATGCTTTCACACCTGAAAGTCTGTAGCAGCTTGCATTAAAATGAAGGGTAGGAGCTTTAAGGAGTTAAATTTGAAAATCAAGTCATGTGGTGAATACAGAGTAAATTGGATGTTTGTTTTCTGTGGACATCAAATTCTGTTGTATTTTACCCTTCATAAATGTAGCTTTTTACGTCCAGTTTTTTTCATTGACTGTATAAATGATGTAGTAGGTGTTGTCAGTAGGAAAATTCTGCTGGTTTATTAAGTCTTACCTGAGGATGTGAGGCAGTGTTGTGAGCCACTGATGTCAGCAAGAGTTTTACTTGTGACTGGAGGGAGGATGCAGGAGCAGGTTATGGGGCTTGGCAGATGAGAGAACCACGTTCAGAGCAGCCTCACGATCAGGCAGACGGTGGAGAAGAATTTCACTATGCAAACATTTAATTGTCAGTCCCTAGATATTATAGCCATGGCTTTGTCAAGGTGTATGTAGCCTAAATTACACCCTCTGGCTATTGTTTCAGGTGAAAATACAGAAGAAAATCTGTATCAGTTTACACGCCTAGGGTGTGGTTCTGCAATAATTTTTTTTTCTCCTCCTTGTAATGTGGATTAAGCAGCTCCTCTGTCTTTGCTGAGTGAAACGTTTGTGAAATAACAGCTGTACTCTATCTGTGAGGTTGTTTCCAAAACATGGTGATGGCTGCTTAAAGAAGGTACTGAATTTTTCATTATGTATTTGGTCTGGCAGTCTTCAAGTCCATTGGACCATGCTTGATTATGTATCTTTTCAAAGTGAATCCGATCCAATTCTTACATATCTATCTCTGAGACTTTGTAGCACAGTAGATATTGTATCTTGGTTACCTTTTAGAGTGTTAGAGATGTTGTTATCAGTGAGTAACTGCAGTGTAAATCAGGTTCAGTTATAAGTGGCGTATTGTGAAAACTAAGCAAGTAAGAACTAGTTTATATTATTTGATATTTTAGTATTTTTTAAATTCTTATTAATTAGTTATGCCAGGAAGTCAGATAATAAGAATCAGAAGATTCTCTAATATTCCCACAGTGGTTCACAGTAACTTTGTAAACTGAAGAAAATACCATTTGAATTTGGGTTACTCTGCTGAAGAAGAGTTACTGCATCATTTATCTTTATCTCTTTTTGGAGGGCTGTTGCAAATGATGCCAAAAAGAGAAAGAGGCATCATTTGTACAATATACATAAATGTGTGCCATACCAAATGTTCCTTTTATCTCTTCAGATCAAATCTGTAGTTGTATGGAATATCCAGAGGCCTGAAACACTGCAGGGATTTGTGTTAACTGGGTGTATTTTTGATGGAAATGTCGAAGGAACAGAAAGTGTTCCCAATAGTTAAATGGTGTGGGGGTTTTGGAGAATTAGAAACAGCCATGAAAAGTAATTTGAAAAGCAGTTTTCAAAATAATAAATTTTCCCATGAATTTTCTCACTTTTTCCAGGAAATGTTAAAATCATTTATTTCATTCCAGTTCAATTAGAACGACTCCAGAAATGTATTAAAGGAGTTTAAATTGCCTCTGACAACTAGGAGGCTTTACTGGGCTCTGGTTTGTAAGGAATGTAATTTTAAAGTATAGGATGTTTCCTTCAGATAATTTGCTTTTTAAAACATGGGATCTGTGTTTGGATGTGTCTGTTCTGCTCTGCTAAGAGAGATGGCAGTCACCCTGCTCTCGCTGGTGCTAAATGGAAGTATTTGGGAGGAAAGGCCTAAATTAATTTCCTCATAGGCAGCATTTACTTCATAAAAGTACTTAAATTGCTTTTGGGAATTCATCTTTTGTTTTTCATTTCTGTGAAAGGTGTGTTACCCAAATCAGCTCTCTAGAAATCCTGCTTGTTAAGGAGCTTCTGTTCCATATTGTAGTTTGTAATTTATAGAGGATAAGTTTTGAGCCAAATTCAATATATCTGTGTTGCCTACCAAAGTCAGTGCTTATATAATTGGAAATTTTTGTCCTAAATTCTGGGCGTTTTTTGTGGCTAAGTGATTGAAGAAAGACTTCTACTACCAGTTGTGTTATGAGACTCTGGGGGAAATATCAATGTCTGAACTGTACCTGATGCCATTGGCTTATGTGTTTTATCTAGGCTGGGCAGAGCCCTCTTCTTGTCTGATATTTCTTCTCTAGAACCTGCTTTAGCAGCCAGCTGACTTGGTTTGCTGTGCCTGACTCTTTCAACACCACACTTTTCGTGGGATGTTCGGAGAAGTGTGAAACACATCAGCCCTTGTTTGGCAAATTTCCTTTGAGTTCTGCCTGCCTATCAGCATGTGCCCTGAAATGTAGGGGCACAGACCACTGTGTCAGTCGCTGGAACAAAACTTGCAAGTCTCTTCTGTTGTTTTTGTGGCCTGAATTTAATGATCTGAAGCGTTAGCTTGATAGCCTTGGAGATAAGAATACTATTTTTATCTGCAGAGTAGGTAGAGCACAGGAGTAAAATCTTCAGTGTGCTGTCAACATGTCTCATTTGAGGCTTGTTTACAACTGCTTGGGATGCAAAAGGGGTTCTCTGTGCAACACTGCAATTCTCTGTCCTCCTGCTGACGCCATCCAGAATTGTTGTGGATAACCACAACCATGTGAAGAAAGGCCCCTGTCCCAGGAAAGGGTCAAAATCATGGCCTGGATAGATAGTGCTCTTCATTGTAGAATGGGAAGACATGATGGTAAGGTGCAGCATCAGGGGTTTTACATATCATTTGATCACACCCAGAGTTTTTCTGCGCTGGTGTGAGTAGTGTTGTGACCGAGGGCTCACGGGAAGTTCGTCATCCCGGTGATTCAGGGCGATGTCACTGACTGACAGGAGCATTTGGGGTGTCCCTGCTGTTGTGGTGGCCCAGCCATACCCTTCCTTGGACTCCTTTGGCATCTTTCCCCAAGTGCTCTGCACTGTTGCTGGAAGCAAAAGCTTTTGAGCAATGTCCAAACACAAAGCAGTGCATTGTGGGCCAGCACTGGGAAGACTGGCTCAACAAGTTTGGCAACAGTGGCTTTGGCTTCCTGCCTACCCTGGATAGGCACCAGTAGAGATTGCCATAGTCTCTGAGTGAGTTTGAGCTGAAGATCCCAGCCTAGGTCCTGAAACTCCTGTGTGTGCAACTGCTGTGCCTGGCAAAGGATCTGCTTCTGTTGTACACCCTGGTTTTGTTACCCTGGATATGTTTGCAGTCCTTATCTTTTGTCAGCTTTTAGGAAGGTGGATGTGTTATTTGTTTTCAGTGTGCTGGAGAGTGGTAAACTCTACGAATTTGTTATAACATCAAAGATCCTGTTTACCTTTCAATTTTCTGTTATTTATTCCCTCTTGCCATTGTCATCCTGAATCATCCAGGGCCTCAGAAATGTCCTTTTCAATGCCTTTTTAAAATCCCAATTCTGTGTTCTTTGCTGTGCCTGTTCCTTAATTCTTACTCCATAGGTCTTCTCTGACATCTCCTTTTCAAGCAGGCCTTGTCTTGTAACATGATGCATCAGGACCACCAGATCTGTGGGGTTCTCAGGGGTACAGGACACCACTTGCCTTTGTCTCATTTCTCAATTGTGCTCTGAGTGTTTCTAATCTTGTATCTGCATAAGGGTGACTTTATCTTGCTGCTTACATAGTCAGATTTATTGCTCCTTTTTTTGACACAAGATGTTTAGAAATTAAAGCTGTTGCCCATTTCAGTACTTTTTCCCAAGAGTAGAGCATTTTGCTCCCTTGCTGGCCTACAAAAGGGAGGAAAGTTTTTTCACCTCTCACTGTGTGTTTAGTTCATTCATACATATCCAGTACCTAATTTTGTTCATAAATGTAATGAGTACTGCTATGTGTAGAGAGACCAGAGGAGGGAAGTAGTCTTAGAAGGATCTCTTAAAAATGTGAGTTAGACCGAACCAACCTAATCAGGACATTAACTGGTCTGAGCAACTTCTGTCTTTCCGTTTTGTTTTGTTTGGTGTTGCCATCTGTGTTCATCACAAGTGGGCTGGTGTTCCAGTTGTGGTAAAGAGGCCCAGACCATGAAAGAGCAGAAAAACTACTTTAAAACATGTCAGTCTTTCCAGAGCTTCTGCATGTGTAATACAAGTTAAATGACACTTCATTTTTTAATACATCTTAATTTAAAAATGTTAGGAGTTGCAGTCTTTCTCAAACTGCATCTATTTAAGAGTGAAATGGGTGATTTCAGTAGTGAAGAATTAGTGCCAGATATGGAAGAATAATCCCTGGTACAGATTTGTTTACCTGGTGTTTTCAGAGCCTTTTTTTATTCTGTGATACATATTGTGTATTCTTCGTGCAATGTTCAGAGATGGAATTCTGGAAGATTATGTGAAGGAAGCTCCTAAAATAAGACAAATCGCTCCTACTAGTGAAGAAATACATCTTGGAATAAGGCTAGCAGTGGGCTTATTCTAAAGGGGAGACAAAACCTAAATTTATTGTTTAGAAGAATTCAAAATTTCATAACAATAAAAAATTAACTTCCATAAAGAGCTTTTAGACCGAATTGAGTTTGTGTGGTATCTCAAATAGCCAACAGAGGAGTTACTGACGTCATTCTGTGGAGGTACCCTGATATTCTTCAGTGCTTACCTTTTTACTTTCTGTAACTGTGTCAGAGGACAACTAGCACTGGTTTAATGCTTAACCCTTCTGAAGAGGTGGACTTTCTCTTCCTAGGAAATCCCTGATGACTGTAGCTCTTCGTGTGCTGGAATGCATCAATTGTGAGATGTAAAGACAAGATAATTGAAATAGCAATATATTTTTGTCTAAGGCTATGCATTAGCCAGATTCAAAGTACTTTGTGTAACTACATGTGTGTTCAAATACATGAGAAGTGGGTTAGCTCTTTTACTGCACTATAACAACAAAAATGTTTTATTTTCCACTTTATCTTTTAATCTTATTAAATATCACAGTACTGTTGGGTTTTTTTGCTATAGTACATTTATATGCCTGTTGCTGTGCAGCTCACTTTTATTTTTTATTGTATCAAATCAACTCCCAGTAAATGTCTAAAGCAAAGGAAGTAAATTTTAATGGAAAAAGTAATAGTGCCTGCCAAATTGAGAGGAATGCAGAAGTGTAAGTTGGTATGTGAAAAACATCAGGCATCAACTTCCTTATAGCTATATTAGACATGATTGAAACAGTCTTATTTTGGAGGTGGATGTTCCAGTGCATGAAGAATGGGAGTGGCAGGGGTGGGGTGGTTTAAGGTAGTTGAGTTGCCTAATGAAAGAAAATATTGATACACAATTCAATTGACAGGTCCTCTGTATTATTATTTTTTGTCCTTTTTGAATATGCTGATTTGCTCCCTCAGGTATCAGATGCACAATGTGAAATGTGGCCAGAGTATTCTTTGTGCAAAGGTGTGTTGTCTTTTCACAATTAAAGAATTAACACCATGCTGCTTTCACACAGGAGCCGGAGCTGTGGTCAGCAGGGAAGAGATTCAGAGATGAGCACTGAACTCGTCCTAGGTAGCAGGGAACATGATGTGTTTTATTATTGCTAAATCTTGTTGTGTTCTCTTATCACAAAAGATGTAGTCATGGGTACACTGTATTCCTTCAGTTCCCATTAGTGAAAAAAACATGTAAATCTGAATGTGAATGGTTGTTACTGCTTTGCTCCCTCAGTCACCAGGCACAGAGCTGGAGCCAGCAGCCAGTCCCATGGCTGGAAGTGGGCAGTTACACAGGGAAAGTGGCAAAACCCACACATGCCAATTATTTTTCCCCTCAAACGCATGTCTGGATAGATGGGAGAGGCTGAGGAGCCTGGAACATGTTCACCTTTTGCACTCACAACATATCAAAATGCTTCTGCTGTGATGATTCGTTTTATGTAAACTGTGAGTTTAGGTTTAAATAAAACAAACTTCCTTTTTCCTACTCCAGAAGTACAGCTGCTGCAGAGTACATGGAATGCTGCCTGTGAAAGAAAAGTACCAAGCCTGTTGATGTTAAAACAGTTCATAATTGTAGCATGCTTCAGGCTATGTGACTTAAGACGCATTTTAGACTATTCTACGGATGATTTATTTCATTTTAATTGAGGCTGTGTTTAACTAGTGGCTTATCCAGACCTTTTTCCCCCCTCCCACAATAGGTCCTAGTTTTCTGCATAATAACTGAAGTGTTTCTATGTACACTTTCATATTACCTTACTCCAGGTTTTAATTTTACTGTGCAAATTCAAGGTTTTTTTATTCCTTGAATTCAGTTTAATTTCTGTGTCATAGTTGCAAAACTCAACTCATCTTGGAGGGTTCCTTGAGGTATTTTAGGATTGGATTATTTTTGTTGACATAGGAACATAAATAATAATTTGTTGGCTTTCCCAAAATACAGCAGTGGCATTCTGAGATCATGTCACCTAAAAATAATGCATGACTTTGAATGAAGATTTCTTACATGACAGGTTGTATATTCAGTATTTGCATAATGTTATATAAATTGGTTGGAGAAATTTAAAATATCTTTGGGTCTGAAAACTACACAGTAAATGGAATAGTTTTGCAGATGACTGACTGCAAATTGCTGATGAAAACTTGATGTAACAGGATACAATGTGTGTGGGGAGATTTGTAAAGCTTTTCAGCAGATTAAAATATGCTCCTTGTGTTTCATTGAAAAATTTACTCATCAGTCTTTCTATTGACAATCTTCTGAAATTATGTATTATTCTGTATAATAAACTTAGAAAACCTGTTTAATAGTTTGATTGAACAATTTGACATGTGTTTTGTGTTAGATTTTCAAAAAAATTAATTGTGTGAGGATGAATTCATATACAAAGAATTTAACGAAATACTTAGATGTCTGCTTTAATATGTTTTATATATAATTACAGGAACATTCAAATCTTGGGAGCCTAAAATTAGAACTCCCAGCTGCACATTAGGCTGCAGGTGCACGTGTGCATGACACGCTTCTCTTTGGTATTTGCTGCTCAGTTTTTATCCTTGGGTGTGTTACAGACATTTCCCAGAACTGTTAAATGTTAGAGAACAGGAGCCTGTCAATGTTTCATCCTGCATCCTCTCAGAGAGAGGGAGGAAAGGCTCCAGGAGAGTTGCAGTGCTCACAGCCTTGCACAAGGATTACTGTTTGGATTTGCTGCTTGGGTGTGCACAGAGGAGTGTTAGTGCCTGCAGCATGTGGCAAACCTTTTTGCTGGAGGTGAAACTCCAGGGGATGATTCAGGGGATGGGGTTTTGGGAAAGCAGCACAGCTGAATCCACAGAGAGGAGGTAGGTCATCCTTTACCCTTTCACCAGGCAGTGTTCTGCCTTGAATTTGGAGAAAGCAAAGTAAAATCTACAGAGCTGTAGCTTTGGAAATACAGGCTGTCTTGAGTTTTGAAAGGAGACCTAGCAGAGAGGACTCTACTTTTAGAGATAAAGCTTTCTAACACTGGCAGGGATTTATGACAGTGATCAAATCTCCTAATGCAGCTACTGTGCCTAGTTAAACCAGATTGTGGGGTTTTTTGGTCTTGAAGTGAAAGTCATTTCTCTGAGCCAAAACTTTGAGGCTTGAGTATTCTTAGGACTTCAGTAAGATGCTGGGTAATTGCTATATTTGCCAAAGTGGAAAATGCAGTAAAAACATTTAATCAAGTCTTCAGCTGTTCCTTCCTTTCCTTGATCAATCAACAACTGCTCAGTCAAACAAAGTTCATGCACTTGTGCTCAGAACCCAAGGAAGGCTGTGCCTTTCAAATGTCTCCTCAAAGAGCTGGGCTCCCAAAGCTGTATCTGTAAAAAATGCAAGTTCCTTAATGTACAGTGTGGAGCTGGCAAGGAATTTAAAAATTGGGTTACCTTGCAGATAATACTTCAGCAATGAAACAGCTTTGGTACGGGGATGTCCATTGGTTTTAATTTGTATTAAAAGGCTCTTTTGCCTCTGAGACAACATGAGCACAAACCTTAGAGGAAAGATTTTTTTAAAACAGTGTTTCTATGTGTAAATTTGATTGGTTTATGTTTGGTTGTTTGATTATGCATATGTTCTTTGCAGGCACAAATTTGTTATGCCTGCACATATGGTTCATAAAATACTTGTGTTCTATTAATACCTAAGTGTTCATTACCCAAAATCTTGCAGAAAACCCTCAAGTGTGCATGTTTTGCTCAAATCTCTTATTTTGGTTTAAAATTTGTGTAAACCAGAGCACTCTGAACACTATATGGCTTTAGTTATTTTGTTCACAGTATCTGTTTAGGAATAGTCTTCTTTTATTATCATCATCCATAGTACACTGCAAAAAAAAATGCCAGTAGTTTAATTTCACTTCAGCATTGATAAGTATACAAAAACACATGTGTTCATGAATGATAAGCACTTTTGGAAAAATACTGTTTAGAAAAAAATATTGTAGTTCCAGAAAGTGAAGTATCTTTTGTTTGAAAGGTAAGTTTTGAAATGCTAGCTAGAATCACTTAATTTTTTTTTTAATAAAACATTCCTATCAGTTAAAATAAGGGTCTGTTTGACTTTAGGATAGATGGGAGCTTTACTTAAGATACCTTGTAGTGCTGTTTGCAGAAGCCTTAGGTTTGCAGCAAAGATTCTCCTTGTGCCAGTAGATTACTTGATAGATTGAGCAGGACTTACCCACTGTGCAGGTTTCTTGGCAGAATTTTACCTTTTTGGGCCAACTGTAAGTCATTAGTTTGGTTGTAACAGAGCTGATCTTTGTCCGAATCTGCCTGGGTTTGGTACAACTTGTTTCATGTGGTCCTCAGTGCTGGTTATTTGCCTTTCTTTCCCATCTTCATACTTCTCCCCCAGATCACAGGCTCTTAAAGATAGTATTTTAGGAGCTTTTGTCTGCTTTCAGATATTAAAATGACATTCCTGTTCACAGCCATATGGGGTAAAACAATAGGAATGTTTTTATTTCTTTATCATGATCTGACAGTACCTGGTACACCAGTTAGAAGCAAAATTTCTTTTCCTTGAAGATGTCAACTACTCTTAAGTTACTACAGCTGTGGGGGTTTTGTCCTGTTTTCAGATGTTAGGGCAGAGTTGTGTTATGTTAAATAAAAGTTCTGATAAAAAGCATACCTGTAGAGAAAGAGATCTACCTGTTAAGTTAAAACAAGGTGTACTCATGTATTTTTTACCTTAGTATGATCAAGACTGATTCTCTTCTAATGAGAAGAGAAAACACAGCTAATACAGAGCAAATGTATTCAAGATAGCTGTTGGTGGATATTATTTGAACTTACTTGGTTCATGAAGTAAATAGTTCAAACAGTCCAGATTTTGGCAACATTCCAAAATAATGGGATCTATTTACGGTTTCCTTATACAGTACCTCTGAAACAGTTCCCTGATGTCTTAATGGAAAACCTAGTGAATTGATAAAAGTTGGTACATTTGCTTAAGGTGGATTTAGATCAGATTCCAGTAAAAAGAAAAATAAATTCTGTGTTTGGGGAGTTGTAAAAATAATTAAGCATTACATCTGCTGTGAGTGTAAATTTAATAGTTTAGGGCATCTTGTTTCTAATGTAGCTAATATTAATTATAGTGATTAAAAATATTCTGGGAGTGTAATCAGGTTGGTCTTGTGCTGCAGGCATGTTATGCTATGCTGTGGGATCTTTGTAGCCAAAACCTTTTATTGCTCACATCAGGTATCAGCATACAATGTCCATTGCCAAATTACACTAAATGGTGAGCAGTATGTGCATGTTTGTGGTAAATCAGACTTAAAGTCATCTCAAAAAGCAGATGTTTATGCTGGGAATGAATAGAGAAGAATGAGCATTAGCAGTGTCTTGGCCTGAAAAATATTTCTGCAGAACTTTTACTTATTCATGTCTCATTTTGATCAAGTTTTCTGTTCTTTTGCCATAACTGATAGTCTGTTCTTTCCCCTTTCACTTCTGCCCTTGGTAGTTTTGCTTTCCCTTCCTCTGATTCATTTTTCACTCTCCTCCTTTTTTCAGTTGTAGTAAGCAACTTCTGGAAAATAGGAAACTTGTGTTCTGGTCTCTGCACACAACCAGGATTAGGGCTTGTTCTACCTTCTTCATCTAGTGTTGACTGTCCTGGGAAAGATCTTAACCTCACTGGGTTTGGCAATATTTCATTTCTAGAAGGGAAGTTGTCTTAGATGCTGGGACAGATGGACTGTGCAGTGGCAATGTCTAAAAAGGGACAAGACGACTTGTAGGAAATTTGATAAATTATGGAAGTTTAAAAAAATCCAACAAAAATATGTAGGTGTAGTAGTCACTGAATCTAGTGGCTAAATAAATGCAAACTGCTGACCTGTTCTCTGAGGGGGGTTTAGGCTGTTTTGTGAGTTCTGCTGTGTGTGATGTTAAGTAATAGAATTGTGAGATCAAGAGTACACGGACATAGTTAGTTTTAATGACCAGGCGCTTAAATTTCTGTAGAGTAGCTGCCCTGAGAATGCTGGAAATACTAAAATAATTACTTGGTCACTTGTGTTTCCACTGTGTGTTTCACGGCTGAGTTTTAAAAAGTCTTCCAGATTGGACATGCAGAGCTGCACATTACTTGATGAACAATACACCAGGTTGTCCATTATTGTCTTTCCTTTTTTCATAGCAAATGGTACTATGTTGACCTTTTCCAAATGAGAAGCATTTTCCTTATTAGACTCTCAACAAGTAATGCAGTTACCTCAGAATTGTGTATGGCATGAGCAGGTTCTAGTCTTGGTAAAGAGAGCAGCAATATATCATTTAAAGTTACCTTTTCAAATGTAACTTTGTTTTTTAAAAGAAGTGAATTCTGGAGGCCACAATGTTCAGAGGTTTCCTCTTATGGAGGTAAATGAATTAATGTAACTAGCAGCTCTTCTAATGGTATCTCTGTGTTAATAACATGTAGGTGCTGCATTTGCAGAGAAATACATGGCAAGTTGGAGGTCTCCATTTAAATTTTTAGTTTGACCTTGAAAAATATTCCCAGATGGAGAGAGTTAAATGAGCCCAGCTCTGAAAGAGGAACATATGAATCATGGTTGCTAGGCTCTTCCTTGAGAGGCACGGGTTTTACATTTGCAGTGAAGTATTTCAAAAAGTAATCTTCAAACTCAGGGGAACAGTGCATTGAAATGACACTGGTGAAATACTGTAAACTTCATTAGACTTTTAAATGGAGAATGTGCATGTCATGAAGTGAAACAGGTATAAAGTATTAGCTGTTAGAGTATCTGCTGCAAGACTCGTGAACTTTCCTAAGTGGTTGAGGGGGAACAGGAAAAATTAGGCATCCATCACCTGCTCCTGGTGCATACTTCTTATGTAAGTTTTGTTAAACTGTTCTCTATATTATTCTCTAATATTTGCATGGTCTAATTTTTCCTTCTCCTAACAGTGCCACATAGGTGTTTGCCCTGTTAGAACACAGAAATAAGATTTCCCTGAAACTTGCTCTTGTTCTGCTTAATTAATGACAGTAAAACACATTAAAGATGTAGGAGCTTGCCTTGCTAAGAACGAGGCTCCTGGGTTGGGAAGTGTGGATTCAGGTCTTTTCTGATTGTTTTAACTCATCTTAGTGGGGTCAAAACCATTGTTAAAGCTGATGCCCAGGGCTCCATGGGACATTGGTCCTACTTTTTGCCCACCAGCACCTACTTCATGGTCCTTTCAGGCTCATGCAGAGCTCAGTGTAGTCTGACTCAAGTGTTATTTAGGGCTTTGTGAGTTTCTCTAATGGAACTTAATTGTATCTATTTTAAATCAATGCTTTGATAATCAAAAGCTGTTGTTTATTTTGCCTTCTAGGAGACAACAAAAGGAATTTGGTTTAGGCCTCTAACCTTGCTGTTCCTTCACTGGTTGTGTTGAGGTTCTGCTCTGTTGTTGGTGCTGTAGGAGATCACTGCAGGGTAGAAGATCTTCTGCATTGATTTCTGTGATTTGGCTGGAGGCTTGTGTGTGACTTCCTTTGAAATCAGATTGTGATTTTGGGTGTGCAGCAAATCCTTCTCCCTGTGTCAAGTGGTTTTACTCTTAGAATAGTCCTTTGTCTCTAGTATTCT
Source organism: Serilophus lunatus (assembly GCA_013399895.1). Taxonomy (NCBI): domain Eukaryota; kingdom Metazoa; phylum Chordata; class Aves; order Passeriformes; family Eurylaimidae; genus Serilophus; species Serilophus lunatus. The sequence continues at coordinate 1,986,675 of VXBA01005506.1, read as the reverse complement.
GTCATTGCTTTCTGGCACTTGAAGCTAAGATTTCAGAACTGAAGATGTGTTTCACAGTGTAAAGGACACTTGTAATTTATTCAGATTTCTTGGGATCCCCAAACTGAAATAGGAAAGCAATTTTTTTACACAAATTTCTGCCAATTTGTTTCCGTTGTCATTTAAAATTGCACTCTGTGTTGCCAGAAAATATTCATAAAAGAGTTCTTAGAGTGATGGCACTTACATGTGATGTCTCAGACTGGTATCAAGGAGTGCTTTATCTTACAAGAGACAGAGCAGGCAATCCTTCTCTCATGTTAACTATTCCCCTTGCATTCTGTACAATCTGGTGTCAAGTCTGAGAATTCAGTGTGTTCTGAAAGGGACAGTTGTGGGAACAGGTTCCAGGGTGTGGATTTACAGTTCATTTGACATCACACAGTAGTAGCCTCTCTGTGGGCTATTAGCAGTGTAAATATCAGGCAGTGCACACAGTTATTGTCCCATTCATCCTGGAGGATTGGTAGTGAGGTGGAAGTGACCCTGGAGTATTTGCTTGCTGTGTGGAGGCTGTTTTACACAGGTGTACACAAAGAGCTCCTGCATGAAATATTAGCAATGACATGTAGGTTTATACTTGGGGTTTTTTACCTAAGTTAATATTGCATCAAGGAAAGTAGATACTGAAAAATAGAAAATTCCTGTCTGGTTTTCCCCCCTCAGCATATATTTACTAGTTTTGCTTAGTTTGCAGTAGTTGGGTGTGCCAGAGGTCTTACTGTTTTTTTCAATAAATATATTAATAAATAGCAAGAGTCACTACTTAATGAGGTGCAAATCATGTTATTTGTTTGTTTAATGTAACCTCAGTTGCAAAATGTGCCTGTGACTTAGATGGGGGTAGCTGTGATCTCCCTCAGCCAAGTCAGATGGCCTTGGTCATTTGTGTCCAACTGTGAAATCCAGTTGGAGCTGTAAAGCTGTTATTGCAGGTATCATGCTTAATTTTGATGTAGCACTAATGAGGATTTAGAAAACCTGGGATAGACCTTATGTTTTTTGTTTTTAAAAAAAGTAGTTAATTTTTTATGGTGGAGAGTCCTTAATTGTGGAAGCAGTTTGATGTGGGTATGTTCTCTGTGAGAAACAAAGTGGATTCTATGGGGCCCTGCAGGGCTGATGGTTTCATTCTGCCAGTGGTTACCTTGTATTATGGCACACTCACTCTTAATATGCAGCACACTCAATTTATTTCATAATTAGTGTTCTATTAATGAACAAAACTATGGATGTTGTTAAAAATGTACACAGACAAATTAGTAGCTATAAATCAAAACTCTGGGGTCAGTTCTAGCACCGGGGTAAATAAGTTTAACTTAGAAAATAAGTTACTGTTTAGATAAATCTATTACTTAAGAGTTTTTATAAGAAAATGAGTTTACTTTTTTTCAATTTTATACCTTAAAATAGTCTTCAGATACCTTAGCCACATTATGTCTACAGTTTCCTCTTTTTTTGTCTTTTAATGGTTGAATAACATTTTTAGTTATATAAATGTAGTATAACCTTAAGTTGTGTAGTAAATACAGTATTTATTGCTCCAACAGTCTCTGAATGCAGTTATAACTGTTAAATATGTTCTTAAGAAACTGTATTCTTAAAAATGAAATTGTATAAAGTAATTTTGTTAGTAAAAGTCTACAAGTATGTGTGTTATCTCCAAAATCCACACATGCTGTGACACACTGTTATCTGTAGTTCTCTCTCCTGTATAGCTGGTACATGGATCTCTGGCAGCAGATGGCTGGACTATAATGCACTGTTAAACAAATAAAACCATTAGGCATGTAATACTGCCCAGTAACTGACTGTGTGGTTAAAATGGTTTAAAAAAATAAATAGAAAATAAAGTTCACTTTTGAATTAATTTAATGGCATTGGAATAAAATCCAAGCCCCTTTCAGAATACATAAAACATCCCCTCTGATGTTGTGTTTGTCAATTGAAGTCAGTTTTTTTTTAGTACATTCTTGCATCTGGTAAAATAGAATCAGTCTTAAATCAATTTTCTAATAGATATTTTCTGCAAGTAATGCCTCATTTTACATTTATCTTTGTAGGAAGATTTTTGCTTTTGTAATACTCCAGCACAAAATTATCTGTTGCATTATATGCTCTTTTTTCTTCATTTTCAAATTTGATACAAATGTCTTAAAATTATGATTCAACACTAGTGTCATGGCTCTGTAATTAAACTGTTTTTCAATAATTGTCAGCAGCTGAGAGATGCCATTTTGTCTTTTTGTTTTTAGATATGCCAATATTTGGTCTTTGCCCGGCTCATGATGATTTCTATTTGGTGATGTGTAACCACTGTAATCAGGTCGTAAAACCACAGGCATTTCAATCACATTATGGTAAGTGCTTAACTATTTTTAATAATTAAGGGTGAGGTTAAATCAGGATTAAGCCTGGCAATTTTTATTTTTTTTTTTAATTGATGGTACATGGATCATTACATTATAAAAAATACCAAAGAACATAAACTGTGTTTAATAAATTTATATACATTGTACTGCATTTACATAAAGCTCTTTTTAATTTTTTAATGCTTTCTTGAAATGCTACATACTTACAGTTCAGTTTCAAAGTGACATTTCTAGTGTATTTCACAGCCAGTATGTGTAGTGTTTGTGTCTGTGTCTTGTGTATTTATACAGATTTATACATGTCAACTGTGAACTTGAACTGAAAGCAAAACTTAAAATTTGTAAAACACAGAAAGCTTCCAATAGCCAGTAGGCTTGTTTATTTATTTTCAGAAGTATCAATCTGTATTTGTTTTACTGGTCTGATGGTTTTGTATGTAAACTGTGTGAGGAAGCTCTTGTGTTGGTTGGCCAGTATTTATAGAGGATTGAGAAAATGTGAAGTGCTACCCAGTTCAAGTGCTCAGTTACTTCCTAGGAACCTGACTGGGGGAGGTTGGCAGTTCTGCTTTTCCATGCTCCTCTTAAGACAAGAAATTAACTTCAAACAATTTCATGCCAATATTTGGGTGGGAGGTTTCTGGTATTCAGCTTTTTGTTTCTTGAGAAATTCATGAGATGTTTTCTGACCAAATGCCAACAAAAAAAGTGGGCAGAGCATCTTCTGAACTATTCCTTCCTCCCTCTGTGTGCATGTGTATTTGTACATGTTCTCTTTTCTCTAGACCAGTCCAGTGATTGCCTTGGTGTTTACAAGGATACAAGATGCTGGATATGGGCAGGGAACATCTTCTAGCATTGAGAACAGGGGATGCTTTTTCTTGCATCTTGAATAATCCAGCCCTTTGGCAAGAAAAGATATATTTGCTTCCACTTCCTTGAGACTGATAAAGGGTATTTCTATGCTGTGCAGAGGGTGAACTTCTTATCCTTTGTAACTCTCACTTGGTTTTGTGTTATATTGCTTTATGGATTATAGCCCTGTCCTTCCAGCATGACTCAGAGAATCCAAATAGGTTTTGTGTCATAATTCTTACTAGTTTGCTTGTTATTCTGTGGATAGCTATACTAATAGTTTTTTTTGAGCCCACAGTTTGGTGGATATAAGTCTCTTGAGCTGTTGGGAGCCAGAAGGGCATCAGCTTTACTTTTTATTAGCCAGGAACAAATCCACCCCTTGCCAGTATGGTTCCTCACCTGTCACTGAATATCAGTTTAAGATGTCCAATAAGTCCTTCTAAAATATCATATTAAATTGATTCTGACAGTTAAAAATAAATTTATGGGGGAGGACTGGCTGATACCCAGTTCTGAATGATGGCATATTGAATATTCCACCTTGAGGTCACTGATATGGAACTGGCTCAGGTTGATAGTGATGGAGAGCTGAAGTGGTCTTTGTGAAATGAGAAGGTGATACCCAAATACTCTCTGACAAACAGGTGCCTCTACTGTAGGAACCAGTATTGTAGTTGTTGTGCCAGCTTTATGGGCAGATGGAAGAAGCAGTTCAAGAGCTCAATAGGTGCAGCATTGGTTCTTCAGCATGGACATGAAAACAGCATGTTGTAATGCTGCTTGTGCTGGTGTTAGACTTGTTATGTGAAGTTATTTCAAATTCTTTGGTAAGTGCTTGCAATTTACAAGGGACAGAGTGAACAGGGAACTACAAAATGAAGGTATGGAAAATATTTTAAAAAATAGTGTTACTAACATAATGTTTCCAATCTGTATCACTTTGTAGGAATGTGATGTCTAAATATGAAACTTTTTCTAATGCAAATGTTATACCAGTGAGTTTAAGAGAAGTGCAGAAGGAGGGGACAGAAATTTCTTAAGGCCATTCTGAACAATGAGGAGGCTCAGTGCGGGCTGTGGCGTGCAGAGGAAACAGGCGGGGTCATTCTGATGAGAAAAACAGGCTTGGGTGGGGTGAGCATCATTAAAGGACCTTAGTTTGCCAAAGTAATAGTCTCAGAAAGGTAAGAAGGCTGAGTTGGTGATTTTGTGTAGCACAAGCCCTCAGTGCCTTTTACCAGCCTTCCTGTTCTTGAAATCGTGTTGTGGATGTCCCTTATTTTAGGAAATTGAAGTTGAAAGCTGCTAAATATGGCACGTGACTGATTACCAGGCAGTGTTGTTACTTGGGTTTTTATAAACACAGTGTAGATCAGGAGAAGAAACCCACAGTTGTTTTCAAACAAAGTATGGCATTGTGATAACAAGAAAGTAAAACACCCTTTGGATTCAGCACAGTCAGTTTGCTCTGAGTTAAATTTTGTATTGGTGGTATTATTTCAGGGATTGATAAAAGGGAAGTTACTTTTGTAAGTGCATTTTGTAGTGCATCAATGAGGCTGTATCTTTTGGTGGTGTTGTTAGGGTATTTCAATTGTTGCAAGAGAAATAGTAATCTCTTAAAATATTTTACAGCTCCTGGTGGAGCATGTTGCTAGGACTTGGTGTTCTTTGAAACTTGTCATGTGGGATTTTGTTTTCTTAAGTAGTAGAATATGCTATTTTAAAATGTCACTTTTGTCAAAGGAAGGCTAAACAAACTATTAGCTAAACCTAATGAGCTAATTAATTTCTTCCACAGCATATTTGTGATAAACTACTTAACTAGGTAGGCTGAAAGTGCATTCCAGGACATACCCTGGCTTTTTTCCCTGGACCATAAGTAGTTGTAAATAACTTAAATATAACCTTATTGATACAAACCACAGATTTGTGTATGCAACTGACACTTTTATATTTCATGGGTTTGACTAGAAAAGATATTAATTCAAAATTAAATTCTACTTGTTGAAGCAATCCAAGCATTCATTTAGGGTGTGAATTGCCACTTTAATAATTTATTCTGTACTATTGGTATATATACTAGCATTGATTTGTAAAGTTGGCAGGCATAACACCATGTGCAGGTTGGATTTTAATAGCAGTCTGATATAATGAGGTATCTGAAGGCTGCCTGTGGCATTTCTTCTAGCCTGTGTCCAGCAGCTGGCCATCAGTGGCTTTGGCCTCTTGACATAGGGTGGCAGTGCTGCTGGGGACATGGTGGGGCAGGAACAGGCCAGCCAGCCAAGGAAAGTTGTTTAGAGGCAAATTCTCTCTTCTGTCAGATCCCAGCTGCTTCATTTAGGGGACTGGGCAAGTGACTGAAGCCCTTTATTGCTTTTATTCCTGCTGCTGCATTTTTGAATGGCTACGCTTTCATGGTATCTACATCTTCCTTGGATGACTCAAGATCATTTCAGAGGTGAAAGATGGAAGGAAGATACAACGTTCCGGTGTCGAGTCTTGTGGGTGAAGCACCTGGGATCACTTATCATGATGATCTATTCTGAGAAAGCGCAGTGTTTTTCTCTAGCAGGAATATTTCTCTACATTCTGTATGATCACATGCCACACAGGCCCTCCCTCTGTATTTACATCGGGTGTATTTCTTAAGCCCTTGCAGTTTCCTCCCTTAATGTATAAATTCTTACAGTAAAAATGGGTTTGCCCTCTCAAATTGCTGTCACGTTCCTCAAGACACTGGGGATGTGCCTGTGTCCCTTTGGTTTCCCCTCTCTCTCCTTCCCATGAAGACATGCTTGATGCAGTTCTTGCTCTCTGCACCGAGAGGTTGCTCTTTGAGGAAGCCATCACAACAGTTATTTCAGGGTATTTCCATGAGTTTGGGGCTGGGTGACCTTTCACTGGCATTTCAGCTGTTCCACAGCTTTATCACATCTCCCTTTGGTTATCAGTCTCCTGGCTGAGGAGAGCTGCTTCTCAGCCCTGGCTGGGATGCTTGTGGCTCAGGGAGAGAGAGCTCAGCAGTGTCCAAGTAGCACCAATGTAGAGATGTGTTTCTTCTAATTTTGCCTGGTTTTTTTTTTTCTCCAGAGTTGTTTGTTCCCTCTGTGCCTTGGTTTCCTTAAATACAAAGTAGAGTTAAACCCTGGGCAATAATAGTGAAGGCTACCTGTAAAACTTAAACTGAGAGTGCCCGTGAGTCATGTAGTGATTGTGAAAACCGTGAATACAGTTGGTGTAGGAAAGAGGTGACATGGTGTGTTGGGCTGCTGAGTCATTAAAAAGCTATGTCGAGTGTTTTGATTAACTTCCATGGGTTTGGCATGGTGGCAAAGGTGAGCAACTGGCAGGAGCTTTGCCTGTTGCTGCCCCTTGAGCTGGTGGGGAATCGCTTAAACGTTTCATTTCCAATCAGTGCATGTTTGAACCTGAAGCACAGGATTCAGAAATGGGGTAACAGTACAGATCTGCCCATCTTTTGTGATTTCTAGGAGGTTGTGAGATGGGAATAGAGAAGTCATCACACAACCTTAAAGAGCAGATCCTGGCAGTACAGAAAGAGGTATTTGCTTGTGTTGCTTATTTGGGTCCATCCTGCAAATCAGTGTGAGGTCTTTCAGCAATCTCTTTTATCTAATTGTATAACTGTGCTCCTTCTTCCCTCACCTTTAGTTAGCAGGTTTCCACTTTGGTGAGTCATAAGGGTTTTTTTGGTGGTGGTGTTAAGTGCTTGGATTTGGAGAGAAGTGATACTTGTTGTCATCTTAATTGGGATAAATGATCTGTTAACTATCTCAATATGCTCTTGTATTTTAGATGTATATCACGTGTAATTTAAGTAGTACAGTCCCTGCAGCATTTTGTATTTGGGTTCTTCTGACATACCTTGAACTGAATAGAAATTTGTTGTACCCTCTTTTTGTTAAATTTGGCAGCAGCTAATTGTTCTGAAAAACCTGACATCAGTATTTAATATCTTTAAGTTTTATTTTTCCAAGTTGTGCAGATGTTGCTTGTTTAGAATAGAGTGTGTTTACCATGGATTGCTGGATTATGAAGTCAAAGATAAAAATGTCTGTACAAGGCAGCATTTGAAGCAGATAAGAAAAGAAAGGAATGTACTGAATCTAGTTCCAAAGCCATTGGACCTGAGGATTGGGGTGTTTGTTGTTTAGGGATTTTTGTGTGTGGTTTTTTTCCTCATGGGAGATTGCCTGAGCTCATCCGCATTTTGGAGGGATAAGCCCTCATTATGGCTGCATACTTTTGGCAGGAAGCAATTTGTTTCAGTAATTAAGTGTCCACTGCTCACTAATGTCTTTTTAAAGCAGTATGAAAAGGTTTTGTATAAACCATAAGAATTTTCTTGGGTATCAGTAATCTTCTGCAGTAGTCTAATAACCAGAATAAAACTTGAACGTACTGTGGGGTGTCACAGATGTGCTGGAGCAATCTGCCAAGCATATTGCCAAACGTGCACAGGTGGCATTTGGCATATTATGGCTCGAGTTAATGTATATGATTTAACAAATTATCATTGGCAGCTTCAGCAGCTTCTGTTTAAATGCACAGTCCTCTCACAGTAGCTCACAGTCCAGGTTCCAGCAGTTGGATCTTAGTCTCTGGGTCCAGCAGTAACTGGTTTAATGTGAAATTCTGTAGCTTTTACAGGAATCATCTTGGCGTATTTCCAGAAGGGAATGGGCTCAAAGGACAGCACAGGATTCATTTCAGAAGGGAGGGGGGAAAGTTTCAGCTGGCTATTTAGTAATTTTTAAATTAAAATGTTACAACTTGGAAAGAAACTTTGTATTTTGAGCTTTGAAGTGTGCCCCCCCCAGCCATTAGCTGAATACCAGGTGTGCTATGCAGATTTTTACGGGTTTTGGTTCGTTGTAACATCTCAAACTGTTCACATGCAGAACGTTATTTTTGTAAATGGAGTGGCTGGGGTCTTTGTTTATTGCATGAAAGCACCGGGAGTCTGCTTGAGAAGTTGATAGCAGTTTTCTAGTAAAACTTCCTCCTTTTTTGTGGGTACACAGATTTGTCAGGCTCTGGTTGAAGATATATACAATGTAAAGTATCAGCTAAGAAAAAAAGGAGATGTTCAGATCTAAAAAAGATACTGATTATTCTGATTACTGCATGCCACATAACTCACGGTATTTTCATTCAGCACCATGTGCACTAAAATACTACAAAATGTACAAAGCACTACAAAAGTGCTTTGCTGCGCTTCAGGCTCTTCTTTCCTGTGGTTACTGTGAGTTGAATTATGTTCTGCCATAGCAAATACATAGATGCAAAAATCCTTGTGGCTTAATATGGGCTGAAGAGAGAATTTTTTTTCCCGTTAAAATCTTTAGACCAAGTCTAACACACCAAATTATGCAAGGGTTCTGTGAATACCCTGCTCCTTTACAGTGATCTCCTTGCTAGGTGTTTGCTTGGAGATTGGAACTGCTTTTTGGGGTAAACATTGGTGGGGAAGAACAAGTGGAAAGAAAGAAAAACAAGATATTTATCTTTGTGGGAAAAGAGGAAGCAGTGCCATGTTCACTGTCACAAAAATAACTGTTCAGCAAGAGGGAGAAAGTATGTTGGTCAATAGATGGGAGTAAGATCTGAACGGAAAAAGTAGTTCCAATAAAAAATGGCTGAATTTATTTTGCTAAAGCTTCACTTTGGAAGAAGCCAGCTGGGATAGTTGCATCTACAGTTAGAAATCACTGGCAATGAGAGAGTTAACCAATCAAAAAGTCAACGTTGAGCTTCATCAGTCAGAACTCATTTTGTGAGATGAAACAGCACGTGGAGCAGGGCCCAGCTCTCCCAACCATTGTTTCAGATTTTCTGCAGGTTCGGGGAAGGCTGTTCTGCATCAGCTTAAATGTTCCACATCCTTGGAAGGTTTCCCCCACAGCTAAAAGGGCTCTTTCTGACACCCAAGCCACTCCTCCAGGCTGGAGCCCGGCCAGAGGAGGTGGCACACACTGCGAGGGCAGGCCATGGGCACACAGGGTCTGGCACAACGCCCTGAGCTGAGTGCAGGAGAATGAAGCTGCAACCTGTTAAAGAGCTGGGGAGGTGCAAGAAGCCTCAATTGGAGTAAAAATGGGCAGGATTCCTGCTGTTGTGGAGGAGAGACAGGGACGTGTCAGAGCCATGGAGATACAAACTTGTTGTTGGAGGGTGGGGTTAGGAGTAGTTTAATTTCACAAGCTAACCACATGTAGATCAATTATTTATAAGGACTTTCTCATTTATTTTCTGGGGAGAAGTCCCTTGAACTGTGTAGATTATTCCAAGAACTGCAAACCTCAGATGAACAACACAGCACTTTGTGATTCCAGGGAGAAGTATTCTGGGAAGCTCGTAAAATCATTTTGATTATTGAACTGTCACAAAGAAAATAATTTTGGTTGCTTTTTGCCTTTTTTTTCCTTCTTCTTTTTCTCCATGGAATTGCATAGTTTCCAGTTGCACAGTCCTATACCCTCTCATCCCAGCATCTGACTCTTGAACAACTGCTGCATTTGGGGTAGTCTCTTTTTCTCTGCAAGCACAGCTTCATAGGTCAGATAGGAAATTTCATTGGTAACCATTAATTTTTTGCCAAGATGCCAGTGCTCCCAACAGCTGTGGAGTACCTGGCTGGTTCAGCAGTGCCCAGCTTGTCCAGGCAGAAGGGGGACTGCAGCTTTGGCAGACCTGGCTCAGCTTGGCTGGAATTAAGTGGTTTGCAGTCTGGCTGGGTGTGTGTGAAAGAAAGGACACGGGGGAATAGCTAAAAAAGGGAAATGTTAAACAAAGAACTTGAGTAAAACGCATCTAAAAAGAAACAGATGAAGACAATAAGGAGGAAGCTAAATAAGGAAGGTCGGAGAAAATGACCTTGGAGGAGGGAGAATGAAGTAGGTACAGTGCTGGTTTTATTACTCTGTAACAAGGGGGAAAGTGGAAGAAAGGAGGAGAGGCCAAACAGGGCAAAACAAACAAAAGCTTTTTCACTAGTTTTTCCTCTCTCAGTGTTTTGCCAGCAATGCCAAAATGTGGTTTGTGTAATGTCATGGCATTTTTGGATTTTGCACAGTTTGGTGGGGGATGGGGGAACAAGAGTGTGTCCTGTCTTATCAGGCACTGACCATCAAGGGAAGAAAGAAATGGATATGGGTATGTATGCATGTGCACTTAGTAATAGGTCATCTTTTGTTTTCTTATACATCCCTTTTGTTGTTTCTGAGTAGACTTCTTAAGGTTATTTACAGTACAGAAAAAGAGAATTGTAAAATAAAATTTTTTAGAGAGTAGGATGTATGTATAGCCTTCAGCAGCTTTTGCAGTAAGAGGAATGCCCCCCAGTTCTCTACATTTGGAGACAAGAGGAGTTAGTAGACAGAAGACTGTTATCTATGCTGGACCTACATAAAAACAGTGTTTTGTAGGAATTTCTTCATCTGCTGCCTCAGGAAGAGTAGGCAGCATTCCAAAATGTAGCCATGCAAGTGTCACACTTTTTAAAGAACTTGAGACAATCTTTTTCCAACCATATTAAAAAATATCAATAAAATGTTGGTTTTAGTAGCTGCTGCCTAGCTGCCCTAATGGGGCACTACCTCAAGTAATTTTCACCTGTTACTTATTTACTCATTTTTAATCATTGTTTACTGGCTTTTTAAAAACAAGCTTGCAGGCATTGGCATAATATTGCTGTGAGGTTTTTTGCTGCCAAGTGATGTGATGTACTTAAATACATATAAAGACTGGAAACTGTGTTTTTAAGCTATTACCAGAAGAGGGAGTGGATAACACTTTGTATACAAGGAAAACTATGAATTCATTGATGAATAGCCATCAATAACCACATGATTTATGTAATAAATTTTTTTAAAAAAAATAATTGCAGGATAAAATTCACTTCCAAAGCAGCACAATTAATGCCAACTTTTTAGGCTTTTCATTAGTCTTAATTCAGTTTTAACATAAATAACTATATCCAAGTGATGTAAATGGCTTGGAAGTCAGTTCAGATTCCTAAATGTTATGTTGTATTTTCTTATAACAAAGATTTAAACAGCTTCTCAGTAGCAGTCTTGGATTAGGCAGTATCCAGCTCTGTAAGAACTCCATAACTATGTGAAACAATTACAGATATCTTTAAAAATGTAGAAAATAAACAGAAATAGGTGAATATGATATGTAATTTTACATGTCTGTGATACTATTATTGACTATTAGGCCATGATTAGCTATCTCAGGCAGTAACAACCAAAATACTTCCAAACCCTATCATCTCCTATTGATGAAACAAAAACATAATGTAGTGTTTGTATAGAAAATCAATATTTTTACTCTATAATTTATGTAGATGTTTCTGCAGTTGCCATGCAGCAGGGCAATAGGTTAATCTTTTGAACAATAGCAAAATGATGTAGGAGAAAAAGCCATCAATGTGTCTAACATGTAAACTCCTGATAAACTTCACCTTTTGTGCTGCCTCATGTAAGTTTTGCCATGTCTGAGAGAGCTGCCAGCCACAGAAACTGTAATTACATTTTGTTCCCCCAAGTTGTATTAGAGAAAGAAGAACCATCAAGAGATTCTTGTCCTCTTTTCTGTTCTCTTTCTCCCAGATAACGAGTTGCCCAGGTTGGTATGACACTCACTCTCTGCACTGCTTTGTAAGGGATGCAATTAGACCATGCTCCTGGAGAGCTGGAGCAGTTCCTACATAACTGAGTTTTTCCTCATTGTTTGGCAAGATTGTCAGAAAACCTTGAACTCACAATTCTGTACAAAGTAGCTTTTTGAAAGGAAGCCTCTTTTAACCATGCCACCTTCTTTTAGCCCACAGGATTTTCTCCTTCTGTCAGGCAGAAGTGGTTTTGTGCCATGTCCTCTCTGTGTGACCCTGCTGGTTGCAAAGAACCTGTTTGTCATGTCTGGCTCTGGGAAAAGCCCTGGTTTCTGTGGTGAAGTCTGTGCATCAGGTAGAAGGTGTGCCCCTTTTGCCCTTGAGCCTGGAACTTTCTGATGTTTGTGGATTATTTGTGAAGCTGGATTTGAGCTGATCAGAAGTTTCTCTGGATACACATTGAGAGTTTCAAGAGCTGTTCGTTGTCTGTAGGTGTTCACAGAAATTCATGGCTCCTCTCATTGCTAGGAGGAAAATTGGCTGTGTCTCTTGTTACTGTGTGTGTTCATTTGAGTTTGTAGGCTAAGCATTTTGATTTTCTGCTGTATTAGCCTGGATTTACTGAAGTAATTTAGTTTTACTTTCTTTCACTTTTCTAGATGGTAATGAGAAGCTTTATAGGACCCTGTAAAGCTCTGGCCCTGCTCATCATTGGCATGGGACTAGCTAACACTCATTTTCTTCAGTTTCATTTTGGCTTACAGCCTCTGACAAGCCACATGTAACCATATGCCTGGAAGGATGCCACACTGGCCCTCCCCTGGCCTCTAAGGTCAGAGGAAAGGTTTTTAAACTGCCACAGTTGAGTCCCCTCCCCATCACAATGCCATGAACTCTTTGACCAGAGGTCATCATGTGGTTTACAAAGCAATCCACCAGCCAGCTTCTAAAAATACCTGCTTTAATATTTATAGAAAATATATAAAGCTATATCTATGCATAGTATTGCAAAGCTTGATGCTCGCATTTTGCTTCTCATGGACTGAGAATATGAGCTAATATTGCTTGAGTTCAGTAGTGACCAGTTCTTTTCTCAGTCCAGCTCTCCCATAGGATTGGTCAGTGTTGAGATTAGGCACTGACCTTTAGGGCCATACTCATCCCCTTTTTTTGTGAGCACAGGAATGTACCCTGTGGAGATGGCAGACAGTTAGGATGTGCTGAAAGCCCTGACAAGCTCCTGGGCTGTTTGCTATTTCCTCTGCCCTGGCCCAGTTGTCCAGGTGGCAGAGATCCACAATAGGTGTGGCTGTATGCTGGAAATCTAATGTACTAAATTGTCCTTTTCTGATTTTAGTCCCTGGAAATGAGATAATTCTATGCCTCTAAAGCCTTCACTCAATGTGTGTACACACGTGCTGCGTGAGTAGCAGTTATAGTTTGTATTTCAGGTATAAACAAGCATGTTGTGTAAGTGGAGTTGATACTAAGGCATAAAATGCTGTCACTTGATTGTGCACCAACAAGCCTGTCAAGTTGTTCCTCTGTACTCAGTCATTCATTTTATCCTGGACTCATGCCAGTTTTCTGAAACCCGAGGAGCTTCTAAGCTTGCCTACATGAAAAAGAAAACGCCAAAACCAGCAATCTTGCCCCATGTATTTGTTTTGTTCTGTAGCACATAAGACACTCTCCAAAGCAGCAACTGCTACAGAGAAAAATCCACTGATTTCAAAATCCATTGCCTTGTGGATCCGGGAGTTTAATTCATGATGGTACTTCAGAGCACTTGTTTCCAGCTTTTGGCCTAAAAAAGGCATAGAAGACCTTGAGTACAAGGCAGTAACACTACTTTTTATACAAATTTGCAGCACCCTTCACTAAGGCTGGTTTTGTGGTGATGTGCAGCACATGACAGGGTTCTTTCTGTGCACCCCCCATATCAGCAAAGTCAGTTTTCCAAGTAACCACGCTGGAGTTCTCAATTGATCAACTTTAAGAAGTTTGGTGTTGGCTCAAGGCCCATCATTCTCTTCCTTCCAGGAAGAGTAATAATAGTAACCAGTAACCAAACAATCTCTTTAAAGCAAAATATTTACAAAAAATCATCTTAGACAGTACTATATGTAAACATAAGCAGGCTGCAGGGTAAGGAAACCCAGCTAATGCAGTGTTGATATCAATCAGATGAAATTCCTAGGAAGTCCAATTGTTTTTTTTATGTACCCCCCAAAGCTTCTGGGAACTGGCAAACTCCTCATTACTGCAGCTCACAACTCAGTTCTCTGTCATCTCCAGTTGCTTAGGCCTCCAGCCCTGTTCCCTGGGATCAAATCGCAGTTTAATTCTCGTTAGTCCTCGCTCAGTTAATTGCCAGCTTTGGCACAAGCAGACGTTTGGTTTGTAAGATTGTCAGGCCTTTGAGAGGATGGTTCTGCCCTTTGTTATGGAGAGAGCAGATGGTGCAAAGGCTTTTGGACTGGGTGATCAGGACTGGGGGAGAGGGCAGGAATGCTTTTTGCCATGGCAGTATTAACTCGCAGCACCCAGTTTAAAGTGATTGTGAAATTAGTGCCAGAGATTGCTGACTTTTGAGAGAGGATAAGTGAGTTTTCATGTGCAGTGAGTTAATGAAGCCTGGTTGTCTGTGGCTTTGTCCTCTTGTGTTTTGCCGTCACTCTGCCATTGCAGTATCTCCTGCTCTCTGCACAGACATAGCTTCAGGTTTCATGTCATGTTTTGCCTTTTTTTTTTTTCCTGCCAATATAATAAGACATACACATGGCACAGCTGGGCTGGAGTGTGCATGTGATCACCAGCCAGCAAAGATCTTCCTGCCTTCCTTCTGTAAGAGCACCACGAGGACCTACCTTTGCTATCTGAATGCTGATTTTAATGCTAAGGATGAGCCCCACTATCTTTAGGACATCTCCCAGGAAGTGAGTGGGAAGGCACCATCTCAAATCCAGCTCTTCAGTTTTCTTAAAATGAGCCTGATTCAAAATACAGAATGCTAAAATGTAGACAAATAGAAGGAAAACTCTTTTTACAAAACCAGACAAGAAATGTCATGTAAGTAAAAGACTAAAAATTCTTCAGCCAATCTTAAAAAGAATTTTCCTGGCAATGCAAAATGTGCAGATTTTTTCAGATTGTAGAATTATGTTTTCCCCCATTTTTCTCTTCTTTGTTTGTTTATTTTCCATTTCTTAACATTCTTCAGTACTCATATACAAGGGAGCTACTATATGTGTGTGTATATAGTGATAATATCACAAATTATATAAATACCTTTTTGTGTTATGTACATTCACTGAGGAAATACAGAAAGGAGGGAGTTGATGCTGTTCTTTATGTTTTCTGGAATAGTAGGAAGCAAACTTTCTTCCAAAAAATTTTTTGCAATTTCAACACAAGTTGTCATTCTTGGGTAATTGTGCAACACCAAAGACCTGGAAATTAGGTTCTCTGAAGTGATTCATATCAAAATGCTTCTCTCCCTCCTGCCCTGCCTGTGCTGTGCTTCTGATGTCAAGAGCAGGAGTCTCCTCACTGCAGCCTCGTTCCCTGGGAGCAAGCAGCATGTGCAGGTGGATGTGCCTTTGTGTATGGGTCTGTGCAGTGTATTATCACAGCTTGCAAGGCTTATTTTAGGCCTCTAAACTCAGGTATTAATTGATGGCATAAGTGTTTTATATTGAATCTAATGTCGTTGGTGTTTTGGGGATTTCTTTTTTGATGACTTTCAAGTAGTGTTGATAGAAAATAAGCCTTAAAACCTCTTGCAATATTTAACACCAGGAACAGGGCTTCCTAATTTCATTGTCTTATATAATGAGTTGCTTTTACTACATTTAGTAAAATTACTTTTGCATTTGTCACAGTACACTGGCAGTGTGTGATTTCACTGTGCCACATGCACAATCCATTTGAAGGTGAAACCCCCTGAATATTTACTGCACAATGTTACTCAGAAGCCTTTGGACACTGGAAAATAGTAAATAAAAATGCACAGATTTAGACAGTTGGTATATTTGCTGCTGCTATAACTTAAGCAGGCAGCAAATCCCATTGCATTCTCTGTGCCATTGTGTGCCTTCCTGTGGGCCGTGGCCGTTCTGTCCCCGTATGAATTTCCCGTCATGGCTCTCCCTTCCATTCCAGCTCCTGCCTTGATGCCCAGCTGCTGGGGTTTCTTAGCAGTTGAGTTCTTTGTCCTCTCTCTTACCCAGAAGGAAGACAGCTTTCTGTATTGTTTCATATGGGAATTAGTCTGACTGATCTTGGTCAGTTTATTTGTGGAACAAGCAACAAAATAGACCCTACTTGCCCTCTTGGTCCTAAAATGGGAGTGAGCCAAATCAAAGGCTAAAGAAGGATGAATTCTAGTTTTTAAGACAAATACATCAGTGCTGGTTCCCCACATAGTAATTTGAAGTCAAGAATTTTGTGAACCACTAAAATCTGTTGGGAGACTTACCCAGTTTTAATTATGGGTGTGAAGAAGGAGAGCGTACAATAGAAGCAAATACTCAAAAAGGATGCCTGCCTCTGGTACTAATTTTAGCAATGGAAGGAGTTGTGTTTTAAAAACAGCATAATCCAAGGAAATGTCTTTGTATTCCTGAGTTGTCCTTAACAATTAATGGGTAGGTGACATGAGCTGTCAACTTCTAGAAATTCAGAGCCACAGAGGAGCTGGTTGTTGTCTCACGTTCTGAGTGAATAGACATGAGAAAATTAGTATTTAGTATTTGTGGTTTAGGGTTTATTATTAATTTCTAGCCTCCAGGTTTCTGCATGTTTCTTTAAATAAAGATAAAAAAACCTAACCCAAACAAATCTCAGTCTCCTGAAATGGTGCTCCCTTCTGTTTAACCCTTCTTGATAAAAGGCAAGCAGTATGCTAACACAGTGATACCAGTACACGAAGGTGTTTGTACGAGCTCTCTGCCTCTCTTCTTGGCAAACTTATTTTAGTGAAAAAGTGATTTGCTTGGTTTTAAAAATTAATTCATGTGTCATTTGTTAAGTGAGGAAAGACCAGAAATTTGATTATGGTAACTTAAATAAGAGCAAAAGATGTGAGCTATTTCTTCCTATTCCTTTTGTCAGCAGATATGCTGTAAGTTTATTTAGGAAATGGTCCAGAAATTAATAATTTGGTAAAAATTAGATTTTACCATCCATGCACTGGCTTTGGGTGGAAATCATATCTCCACAGTCAGACCTCAGATCCTGAAGGTTTCAGTTGTGGAGACCTATTTGGAAGTCCGAGACAGTAAATGCTGGAGGGAATTTCTTCTGCTGGATAAGCACGCTGGGAGTGTGCAGTGGTCCTGTGACAGGGGCCACGTCCCTGGGAGCTGCCATGGTGGGTGTCCCCACACCGGGTGATGCAGGTGCAGGGGAACCCACCCAACGTGTGGTGGTGGATGATGAGCACATTTGCTGCAGGAATCACCCCGGAGCCACCGGGAACCATCAGAGCACCCACAGAACCGACGCCGTGGCCGAGTCCCACCGGTGCCACCTCCGCGGCTCCAGGGCCCGCCCTGGGCACCAGGTGTGTGGGTGAAGCTGAGGCAGAGAGAGAGGTGTGGGGCCAGCCTGGAGCACCAGCCTGGAGCACCAGCCTGGGGGTGTCCCGGCGCGGACGGTGGCACTGCCCGCGGGGGCCGCGGGGCCTCGGCGGAGCGACGTGGATAATCCGGCAGCGAGGGATTAAGAGCTGCAGAGCGGCCCCCGTGAGCCCTTCTGAAATGTCACCAGAGTGCTCTGGCACAACTCCAAAGGCAGGCGAGCTGGCCATGGCCACGGACAGGGACAGGAGCTCTGCCCTGTGCCCCCCCCAGAGCTGTGGGTACCCCACGGGAGCTGGACGCTGCTCCCAAGATGTTTCCTTACAGAAACTTGAAAATCCCCCGACGCCCTCTGAAGCCACAGCTCAGATGGGCAAGACTGCAAGAGGGAAAATAGCAATCAAAGCTTAAACAGCCCCTTGCAGTCCTGTCAGGCCATTAGATAAATTGTCAGCTGTTAATCAAAGTGTTAATTAAAGAAACTATTTAAGAGCGTGTTCGTTTTAGCTTGTTTTTCTGAGTGTGTTCATCCGTGTAATTTATAAATCAGAGGGCAAACACATTCCTGTTGCAGCTCTGCGGATGGCTGGCTGTGGGCAGGATGGTCTGTGCTCGGCTTCTGAGGAAATGGGAAAGGCAGGCACAGCCTGCATGTGTCAAGTGCAGTCATGTTTTTTATTTAAAAGGTTAAACTGCGCAAACATTTGATTTAGCACATCCTAATTACAGCACTGCTCCATTCTTTGAAAGGGAAATGTGGAAAGGCTGGTATATTTAATTTGAAAGACGTTATTGTGCAGGCACAGTAGGTTTGTGCCCTCGTTTGACTGTATTAGTGATTTCTGTGAGACTTTGCTGTGCTAATGCTGCAGTAAATTTTTAATTAGTGTATAGTTAACGTGGTCAGTGTTTTTGAACAGGAAAACAGTTGTTTTTGTGCCAATTGTGACTGACCAGTGTTAATGAAATAAGCTGTATTGATCCTTTTTTATACTTGAAAAATTGCTAATGCCTAAAAACGTTAAATTAGGGTAAATAATTTAAGGATCTGACTTAAAACAAGAAACTAAGTAATTTTTTTCCATTGATGTTGCAAATTTAGTGCTTATATTCCAAGACATTTCAAATTTTGGAAATTTGAAAAATATCACAATTTACCTTACCACAGACTTGTTTCCCATCTTCCTTTTCCATCCTGAAAGTGTTAAAAAAATTGCATTTAAAACCTCAGAACAGAAAATGGGGTGTTAGCTGTTCAGGTGGAACCCCAGCCCGGACCCCTCATGCTGTTCTCATTTCTCCAGTTTTTCCTGCCAGCGGGCACTGCCCGTGGGTGTAGAGGCTTGGCCACTCTTTTGTCCCATTTGCCTTAGGGAAGCACAGGGGTTGTCAGATCCACGGGGTGTGTGTGGTTGGTGCTGTGGGTACAGGGACAGGTGAGAGACAGAGATGCAAAGGGAGCTTCCCCCTCAGTTCCATCAGTGTTTCCTCCTCTCTGCTGTGAGCAGTGACACTTCAGAGAGGAGTGGCTTTGAAGCTGACTCGTTCAAACAGCCACGCACACGCTTATATTTTATATTTCAGTTTTACAAATCTCATGTATCATGTGGCAGTGGATGTCACTAGTTAGTTGTGCAGTACTTTAAGAAAATATTTGTGCTTGAAACCTTTTTATCCCGTAGTTTCTTAAAGACAAAAAAAAGAATGTAATTTCCTTAGCTGACACTGCTATTTTTGTGTATACCTTGTGATATTCCCTCTTATTTCCCTGCTCAAAACAAAGTCAGTTCCCTGATCTTGCTCTTTTATGGAGAGCTTTCCATTTCAAGGCCTTTCTTTTACATCCACTTCCACAACTTTATCAGATAGCCTGTAACCTCTTTTGTATTTTGGTTCACTAACAGCTTTTAAGCAAGTTTTCTTGTCAGCATCTTTTTTTTTTTTTTGTAGCAGAGCTGAATCTGACAGTCAACATACAACAACTAAAGTTTGCTACATGTAAAGAAATAGCTACAGGGGAAAACATTAAAATTTCCAATTCTGGCATGAATAGAAGCCTTAACAAGATGAAAGGCAGGCATTTGGATAGGTGAGCTCTCCTGAATTCCTGACACAATATTATAGTGTGTGATAAGGTCCTGTCAGGAGCACTGTTGATGCTGAAGGAGAAGAACATGGTGTTAAAGGTGGGAACCTGATTTCTGGGTAGAGAATGGGCAAAGAGAGAGAAAAGCAGAAATGAGATGGTGGCTCTTCCCTCAATTCTTTATTCCCATCTTTCAACACACCATTCTTTGTAAAACTTTTGTGTACTTAGCTGTTAATTGAACGTTGGAATAATGTTGAGGTGGAGTATTTCTTTTGAATTTGCTTTAGGCTTGTTTTGAAAAGCTCTTCTTTAATGTCATTCAGGGTAAACATAGACAAGACAGCAGTTTTCTAGCTGTGTTTTTGAGCAAGCTGACCCATTCTGCATCTTGAGATGCTGCTGATTACCCCTGTCTGATGCCTTTGGTTATTATCTCTGTGGCTTTTCTGAAATGTATTTCAAATAACAGTTTATTTATTTTTTTTAACAACAAAAGACTGATTTATTCAATACTTGCCTTTTAATCATACAGTGCAGGTATTGTCATGTCTTCAACAGGCTACACAGAGATTAATGCTCATAATGTGGATGTTATAATCTCTCCATGGCCTGATTACCATCTAAGACACTCTACTGTCCTTCCGTAATAACTTTGCAGAATTTATATTTCAGTGCTTGACAGATTTACAAGACAGTTACTGACCACGAGGGCCAGGGCCAGTTCCCTGGTGAGAAATCTGGCAAGTTCACTGGGGAAGTGTCTCAGAAGTTTGAGCTTGGATGTGATGCCAGAGTCTTTTTGAGATGTTAAAGCCCTTGTGTTTGGGTTTGCCTGGGCAAAGAGGAGGGTGGAGGAGGGTGGGGAAAACCTCCTTCTCCGGGTGAGGAAGGGGGATGTTCCAACCCTTGGTCTCCCTGGCTCCATTTCTGCTTGTGGTTCTGCTCCATGAATAATTTAATATCCTGCCTCTATCAGTTTTCCCACATTGCTCTTGAGAGTTTTACTGGTCTCATGGGGCTCTGAATAGCTGAAACAAACCTGTTGGGAGTATCCCTAATTCCAGTTTGCAGCTGCACAACACAGCAAAGCCACTGTCTGTCTGCAGGCTTGGGATGGCACGATGTGCTGCTTGTTGCTTCAAAGGTTATTTTACATCTCTCAGGGAAACCTCTGTGTATTTTAAGGAGGAATTCTAAATCCTGTAGAAATTGATTACAGAACTGCTCATGGGCACTGAATACAAGGTGTTATGAAAGGATTAGTAACAAATAGGGGAAAATGGAAGAACTAGCTTTAGAGTTGAGTAGAAGCAGCAGTGAGGAAAGGGATACACTTTAAGGTTATTTATGTCTATGCATTTTAATGTTGCTGTTTATTGTTAAATTTTTAATAATTATATTTGGAGTCTGCTCATCACTCTCCTTTCTGTGGTGGTAATCTTGGAGTTTGGGGTAGGTGTGCTGGGTTCTGCAGCAGTGAGAGAGAGACAGGAGATGGCATCCCTGCCCAGTTAGAGTTGTGCTACCAGAGAATCACAGCCCCATTCTGGTTATGCTGTACCATAAAAAGCATAATTTACCCTAAATTATAGTTATGGGATTGTCTCCTTTTGAAACTATGATTCCAAAGTACTGGAATTGCCATTCAGAATTTACATACCTTTATTTAACCTGTTTTGTACAGTGATGGCTTGTGAGTGGATTTCAGTTCTCAAAAGTAAGTCTCTAGGAAAACAATAAACTGATGTATTGTGGTGAGTATTTTTCAAGTGAGGAAGTGCAAGACATAAAGTTGCATCAGTATTGCTAATGTGGCCATAGTCTGAATAAAAGATGTTATATAAACTTGTTTCTTAGATAAATAGATTATACCTCTTACTATTTATTTACAATACTGAAGAACTCTGGTGAAGATATGCAAGACCATTGTGGTATGTGGTGTGAATACATAAAGCAGCATAATGCTTATGTGTGTGGTATCCTGCAATATAAATTATATACTGTTTTTTCCCCCCCTCTCCTTCTGAGTTGTTAGTTTTTGGTGAATGGAGTGCCACAAGCATACATGACTATCAGGCAGATTCTCTTTGTGGTTTTGCTAACACTGAGTGAAAAACAGTATCAGCTGCCAGTTCCAAAGCAATGTTTTTTATGAAGCAGCAAGAAGCAGCATCTCTAGGGACATGACAGATTGTACTGGTGCCCATCAGGCCTTGGCAGCCTGTCATACTGGTCACTTGGTCTCCATAAATATTCCATCCTGTAACTTCATTGCTGAAGTGAGGATGACTTTGTTCAGCTGCTCGGATGTAGTCAGAACAACACCCAACTGAAGATGGAGTGACCTGACTTAGAGCACACAGAGCTGATGGGATGATTAAAGGCACATCAGTGGAAGATTAAGGCAGAATCCTTGGTATCTAGGTCTCGTGATTAGAGCAGGATAATGAAGCACCAGTGAGTGAGTGAGCAGCAGATCAGGATCCTGCAGAGGCGATTGCTCCCAAGCAGCTGCACATTGCCAGGGTGGCATCTGAGGGACAGGAATTTGCCTGCTCTGCCCGTGATTGTTTTAGCTCCCAGTTTCTCCTGCAAAATCCCCATGGATCTATTTCTTTTTTCTTTGTCGTGGTGAGATCGGAGTGATGGTGGATCAGAGCCCAACGCAGGCATTTAGGTTAGAGCCCCCAAAGGGATTTTAGTTGCTTGCTGAGTAGAATCTGGAGTTGTGGTGAGTTGAGGTGCCCTTCCACAGCAGTGTCTGTGCTCTGCTGTCATGTCATGGATCTGTTCTTCCCAGAGAAATGAGAACATGAAGTCAATTAGCTCTCCACAGTTACTGTAGAAATGTAATACTCTTACTGACAGAAAATAACTTTTATCCTCAGGTAAAGGATGCTTGTTTTAATGTGGCTGTATTAAATAATTTGTCAAATGACAAGTCACATATTAGCTCAGTATGATGAAGAAAAGAATAAATTTGCTTTAATTTTCACTGTTACCATGCTTATATTTTAGGCAAGATGGATATATGAAATAATAATTACTTAAAAGGATATTTATGCTTTGTCTCAATGTACACATTAATCCCATAGACTGAGTGATACTCTTATAGTTAAAAGTAATGTATAACTTTTTCTGAATGTTCACTGAAGTTGCAAAATGTTTGACTGAACTAAATTCATTTGTGTTCACCTGGTAGTGCTTCATTTTTACCACCAGATCCTTTAGCACTGACATGGGTCAGTTTGACTTTTTGCCCAGTGCTTATGTAAGGAGTCAGTATAAAAAAATGTGTTTGTGAAATTTGATCTGTACATCTATTAGTTGATGCCCAGAGAGAATGAACAGCACAAAACCTTTCCTAGATTTTGGGAAATAAGTGTAGACCTGGGAGGAATGTTTTGAAAATTTTTAGGAGTATTGTTGCTCTACATTTCTTTTGTTAGTTATTTTTTCTTCAGTATACAGTAAATAAAGTAGCATTTTACGAAAAAAGAAAAAACAGAAAAAAGTATCTTGTATTTTAGTATAGCAATAAATTATATACGACAGTAAGTTCAAGTGTTCACTCATGGGTGGAATAAGGTAAGAAACAGTAGCCAAACATAATGGAAAGCTTTCACTGTTTTGTTTTTTATTTTTTTCTCCTTCCAGGTTACTTTTTTTGCATTCTGTCAGAGATTAGTGCATGTTTAGTAGGAACTATACAATGGAAAATAAGGTTTTTAAACCCAAGAAAATTGACAGCCAGACTAAGGGCCAAGTGAAGCTGTTTATTTGGTTTTAAGCTCTTTAAAAGATTTATATTTACCAATATCCATTTTATGAGAAAGCTCTGTGTCCTTTGGCATTATGTATATATAATTCTTGCTGAAGTACAGCACAGAGGTGCTGTATTTTTCCAACCTGATAGTTAACAGTTATCCTGGTCACCAAGCAGAGACATGCCTTTGTTGGGATGCCATTTTTTTTCACAGCTTTCTAACTCTCTGTTCAGCCCTTCTCCACAGGGTCACAAAGGTGTTATATAAATGCAAAGATCTGTGAGGAGGAGTTTATCTGTTAAAATTTAGTGCTGAACACACTTTTTGTTTTAGGTCAGATTCTTCTCAGAGCTGTGGGATCAAGGAAGACTTTCTCATTTTTTGTCTAAAGCCAAAACTTTTTTTTTCTGATATTTAAAAAATCAAAAAACAAAACCCCAAAGAATACTAAACCAAGAAAAAAACAAACAAAAAAATCCAGCAGAAAAACCCAAACAAAAAAAAATCCATCCCCTAAATTTTAGAGTTGAGAACTCTGATACACAGGTGCAGTATTGGAAATGTCACTTTGATGTGTTGTATAAGCAATCATGACATAAAAAATTGTTTTCCTCTCAGGAGTTATATGAAGGGAAAGGACACGAGTGCCAACTTTTGAAATTTGAAAACTGAACACCTGGAGATAGTTATATTTTTAAATGTTTTCAGGCTGAGTCAGAGTTAATGGCAAATGGGAACTATGGGAACTATATTAGATTGGCAGAAGATTAGTAGAATTTATTATTATAATATGCTTAGCATAATAAGCATGGTGTTCTTGATTATTCAGTGACAGTTTGTGTAGTAATTTTTCCATTAAAAGACTACGTCAATCTGTCAATAAATATATTCATTAGTTGAAGTGTGCCATGCTTAACACATGTCTGGCTTCAAAAATAATATTAACTTTCTCAAGTAAGATGAGACATTGATGCTCTTCACATGATTTCCAAAACAGACCTTAGGCAGATTTCACTTAAAAACATGAATTTTATAAAAAGACTGAAACATTAAATATGAGCAAGCAAATCCCAGTAGCAGCCCTACCTCAACTTGTAAGTCAACCAAAAACAGGTCTAGGCAGGTTATGAAAAATGAGCTGAAAATTCTTCTTGTTTTGTTGATACACTTCTCAAGACGTGGTTATGCACGGAAGGGGTAAGTGAGGATTTCACAGCCTTACAGTGTTACAATATCTCTTTCAGAAATCATCCCTGAATTGTAGAAAAAGTTCATTTCAGGATTTGTTTTGGTTTTTTTTCTTCTGGTTGTGTGTGTCTGTATGGAAATCCTCTCTGTCAGGTAGACTGTAATTTTGGTGTGTGATCAGCCATTTTATCATCACCAGTTTAAAACACTTTCTATTTATATTAAACTCACTTGTTTGAACCTGGTGCCATGAAACATTCATGCAAATAGCAGCCAGTAACATCTCAGTTTGGTGCCAGAATGTTGCCAGAAAAGAAGTATTCCTGCCATTCAGATTAATAGCTGAGGTTACTATTTTGTCTCGTTTATTCCTAATAATGGGATGTAAGTATGTTCTCAGTCTTTTTCTAGTCCCTTTTTCTTTTCATCTGCCAGGGTTTTTTGAGGAAGTAACACCTTCTCTTCCTTCAAAAGGCAGAAGTCATCATAACAAACTCCTGAAGATTGCATTAGTCATCCACTAGTTTATTAGAGATTATTTGTAACTGTGATAAGCACTTGGATTCTGAATTTTCTAAATATACAGAAGGTGGAAGAGTATTGAGCAATTTTTCTCATTATCTCACAGACTAATCTCACAGGGTGTAGCATTGCTGAACTAATGGCTCTCAAATAGTAACTTATCAGAGCTGCTCAGGGATTCTTGCCATTGCTATAAAAAGCCATTTGGCAATAAGCAGTGCATATCAGAAACACAGGCATTTACTAGAACATGAATATGCTAAAATAGTTCATTTGCAGACTCTTCAGTGGCAGCTGGTTCTAGAAAACTAAGTGGATGATTTTGAACATCAGATAACTACTTATTCTAAATACACTTTTAAAGCACTTGTTCCTTGATAGGGGTGATAGTTTACTGCATTTCTTGGGTATTTCACATCCGACCTGTCCACTTTGCGGTAAATATTCAGAAGTGATGACTGATTTTACTGACAGTTCCTTAGGTGATTTGCACTCGTTTTGGAGTAACACTCGCCGAAGTTGCTTCAGTCTGAGATCATCTCTTGACTGGAGTTTCTTAGTCTATGCTCTGTGCATTTTCTTTCTTTCTTTTTTTTTTTTTTTTCTTTCCCCTGAGCTAATGAACATATTTCAAATGCTGATCTGCATCTCTGTAAAAACCTGGCTTGCCAAGTGTCAGACTCCCGTGTCTTCCTCTTGCACTGCTGAAGCAGCTCGACTTTCCCCCCTGCTTGTTGCTACTGCTCTGTCACAGTTCTGCTCACCTGATGATTTTGGTGCAGGGTTGGTGCTATTTTGTTTGATGGCTTCCAGCTCCCAAAGAAGCCCTGACTGGTCATCATCCGAGTGACTGCTTTGTTTAAGACTGGGGAAAATAGGTCATATAAGATCACAGATGTACTAATTTACATTTTCCAGAGTGTTACAGACTTCTGTATGTGTTGCACGGGACTTGGCTTTCACTCTTGGTGGCAATTATAACTCCATGAGTAGCCTGCTGTTCACTTAAGTCAAAATCTGTAAGATGATCCTGGGGTTGATAGATGGTGGATTTGAGCACCTTTAACAGTATTTGGCTGAGAAAGAGGTGTTACCACTGCCTTTCCACTCCCCTAATAGACCACTTTCTTGTTTCTCTTAGATCTATGGTTTGCATATACTTGATTGCCAGACTGTCTCTTAAGCAGGTGTTGATTACACAGATCATCGAGGAATCACGGGTGTCCAAGTATCAGCTGAGCAAACAGTCAACTAACGTGTCCCTGTGTAGGCAGAGCTGGGTGCTCCCTGAAGCTACCAGGTGTCTGGAGAATTCATTGTTCTGAAGAACTCCCTTTACAATATACGCTGTTTTAGCTGAAGTGGTGCTAGCAGTATAGAAATGTTCATGGTTTGATGTTGATTAAATAACACATTCAGTGATGGAGTCTGAACACTCAATTCAAATGCCCAGATTTTTGTTTTTGTAGAAGAATATCTGTTCCTGCTTTTGATATTTTGCTAAATAAAAGCAACAAGAGGAAAGAAAAACCCAACCAAACAAAAAAACATAATACAACCAGTACTTGAGATGCTCTTCTCAGGGATGTTCCATACTGAACTGTCCAGTAAACAATGCTAAAGGGTCGTGGTGAAGTAAAAGTCAAAATGTTGAATCTAAGATAATTTTGACTATTAGTACACATACTTACAAATTATTCTTAATCCTTGAGGAAATATGATAGGTAAGTTTGCTTGGTCTGAGGATGGGGCTCTCTTGGCTTTGTGTGTCTGAAGTCCAGGGCTGATTTTCACTTGCTTTTTCTTTAAGATGAAGGGAGAGCTAAGCTTTAGTGGCTGAGGAATGTTCTAAGAGACTCCTGTAACCCTCTGGAGACCAGCATTGAGTGGAACCTCATGGATTACAGTGAGGCTTGAATCCTCTATGCTCTGTATGTGGCAGGGGACCTCCCAAACCAATAAAGCAAAAATGTTAATGGAGCAAACGACAACATGAAGTATTTAAGAATTGCTTTTGTATGGGAGCTTAAAACCCTCTTTTTTCACTCCTTTTCAGAAAGAAGACACAGCTCCTCCAGCAAGCCGCCTTTGACTCCTCCCTCCTCTTCAGTATTTTCCCTTATTTCATCTTTCCCTTCAAAAAACAAAGGTAGCAGTGGAAGTGGGAGCAATCGTTCATCCAGTGGAGGTACTAGTGCATCATCATCAAATTCCAAGTTGTTGAAATCACCCAAAGACAAGCTGCAGATCAGCGGAAACAACAGGTTAATGCATTCGGTACAGCACAGCAAAGTCCCCCATGATAAAATGTGAGTATGCCTTTGGACAAAGAATTAAATGTTATTACTTGCATAGACACTGCTATATCAATACAGTTTCCTTTTGTTTCAGAGGGTTTTTAGTTTAGGAGGTAATCATTTTAAACTCCTCCAGATCCTTTACAGCAGCCTAGTCAAAGATTATAGATAATATTCATGAAAAAGAACTCTTGCTAAGCTGCATCTTAAATCACCATGGATAAAGGTCATTTTAGTAGGAGCTCTTAATTCTTTGATCTAATCTGCATACTTTGATCATAAGGGGGTTTTAGCTCTGATTCAGGCGATTTTTCACCTGCACATGTGGCATCACAGCACTGCTGATATAATTGACTGTCTCACTGAGCATAATGGGTCTATTTCAGCTGCTTTGGTGATACTCTGTGAATCCAAATAATGGTTTCTGAAAACCCTCTGAAATACTACAAGGAAATAGAGGGAAAAGGAACAGAAGAGATTATGGACATCATAAAAAAATATGAAAATAAAAAATATAATAAGAGAATGGGGGTAAAGGAGGATTTTTTTTCATTGGGATATTTGTATTTGGAATAGATCAGAGTATTGTTGAATAATAATATATTTTAACTTTTTTTTTCAATTTTCCTCTCTTTGTTTTTCATAAATAATAGTATGACTCCATCTGTCAAAGTGGAAAAGATTCATCCAAAGATAGATGGTGCCCAACTGAAAGCTGCTGTTGGTCCAACTTGTTCTACTACTGTGAGTTCCTCAATAAAGACTGGCCTTAATTGTCCCTCAATACCAAAGCCACCCTTGCCTTCCCCTGGACAGATACTGAATGGTAAAGGTCTTCTCTCTGTGCCTCCATTTTTGGAAAAGAAACCTGAAGAAAATACAAATAATAGGAAATTTTTACATAAAAGATTGTCAGGTAATTGTTTTTAATTATTTGTTACATTCCTCTCAGTATATAGAAATAAGTTTCAGAAGTAAATGAAGCACTTCTACAATACTATAACATTATAAGGTTTTTTATATTATAATTTAATTCCATAATTTCCTTACACTTAAACCATGCAAACACCATGAAATGTGGTTTTTGCTTTCATAAACTGTACAGATCTCAGAGGCCTCTCTGTTCTGACAGTTTTGAAATTACACTCTTCTACTGTCTTTAAAGATCTGTTTCCTTTCTACATGAAAGGTCTAAATGTAGGTAGAAAACAGAACAACCAGCACCTCTTAAACTCAAAAATGGAAACCCAGTCTGCTCTTTGCTCATTTTAAACGGTAGAATGGTAGAAAAGTTCTTGACACCAAAACCAACAACCAAAAAAACACTGTTTGTTTTGTCACAATTCATAGTGATGGCAACCTCTACTTCTAACAGGCAGAATGAACTCCTCCTTTGGGGTCACTTGCAGGTGTAAATGTCCCCATTCTGTTTGTAGACTTGAGATCTGTATTTCATCACACCATAAATTTGCTGAAAGTGCAGAAAATTTCATTTGTACAATTTTATTGTGCACTTTTATTTGTACATTTGCCTGTGTTTATTGGAAAAGTTTTCAATATGGTTTATTTTTATAATGAAACTAAATGCTAGTATTTCAAAATGTATTTGAAACCTTTTTAATACTGTGTATCTTTGACAGAGAGAGAATTTGATCCTGATATATACTGTGGTGTCATTGATGTGGAAACCAGGAAACCTTGTACTAGGTCTTTAACATGCAAGGTAGGATCTCTGAATCAGAATAAGATTATCTGAAGTTTTAATTCTAATTCCTGAGGAATATGATAGAAAATGGAAAACATTTTTTTTCTGTCAGCAATTACCACTGTAAATGGCACCTCTGAAAACGTGTTGCCCAGAACCCAGAAGGAATTCTTTTTGAAGTTCAGTTAATTATTTATTCAAAAAAATATTTCTTAAATCAACCTGGATTTTTTGTTTTTGTATAAACCCATTAAACATGATGTTGAAATGGGACAGACTATGTTACTCCACATGTAGGTATCAGGGGGCCAGCCTGTTCCTCTGTTTGGGAGTAACCTTTGGATCATAGATCATGATTTTTAAAATTCCTCATAAGCATTGAAAATATTATTTGTTTATGCAGGATTTAAATAATTCAAGCTCTTCCCTTCTTACACCTTCACCTCTCCCCCCCAGCAGAGTCTGCAGGAGGTGCTTGGGAGGTGTTTGTGTAAATACTAATGCTGCTGGATGTGCTGCTACAGCCAGTTCAGAAGTGAGGCTCCTGCAAAAGCCACAGAGCATATCTAGAGGTCAAACTCTAAATTAAACAGTCCACAAAAACTTTCAATCAGGCAAAATGTATCCTGTGTCTCCAAAATCTTGGGGAACCAGAAGGGTATCACTTGGTCTCGAGGAACCAAAAATCCAGATTCCCTGCAATTGTGCAATATTTTGCTGCTTTCCTGCTTCCCAAACCCCTCAGTTTGGGAAGCATCTGGTAAATAAACCACCTACAGAACAAAGGTAAATGAAGCTGGCACTAATGACCCAGAGGAACTGAACTTGAACACATTGCCCTTTTGGAATTACAGAGGGAGGAAATTGTTTTGCTAATAGAGAAGGGAAAAACTGCAAGATTTTACAGTAGAAGTAGGCAAATCAAAAATGAAAAAGAGAAAGTAAAAACATTTCTTACAAATTCCTTATAATATACCTACTCATAAAATATTTTTTCGGTTTGCTATTTGTGTCTGAATTGTGTGTGAATAATTTTTACTTACTAAAATGAACCAAACCAAACCCTTGGTGCCATATGAAAAAAGGTATTGTATGTGACCTTAACAATTCAGAAAAACAACTTCCATCTGTTTCACTTTGCTTTGAATTTGTGCCATTTATGCACATACACATCTGTCTGCATGTAATGTTCAGGACACTCAAAGAACTTTGAGTCTTGTCTGACTTGATTCTGGTGGATGTTTTTGTTTCCTTAATATCTATTTGATTACATTAGTTTTCAAGGAATAGTTAGTATACGGAAGTCAGCAAAGTAGTTTTATAAATATTTTTCAGGTTTCCCATTAGAAGTCTTATTTTAAACATTGTTTTGTTGAATATTTTCATAAATGAAAGTAAATATTTTCTTTTTGGTTTTACAGGAGTTGGCAATTGAGATACCAATGTAAAAGAAGGTTTTTCAATTCTGGTCTTAACCTTATAAAAAAAATTGGCAGTTCACGTTTTAAAAAGAAATTTGAAAGAAGCCTTTTATTGAATTACTGGTTTTGTTACTTTGTATCAGACAGGGGTATAATCATCCACCAAGCAATTATAAATTTGTTTTCTAAGTTGCATATCCATTCGTTTACTAAAGCAGGAGTTGTGATGGTTTTCTCTGTTATAGACCTCTAGACACGTGCTTTGAGTGTTTGACTTCCACAAATGTAATAGCCTGGGATTAATGATTTATTCATGGTTCTGCAGACACATTCCTTAACCCAGCGGAGGGCTGTACAGGGTCGAAGAAAACGATTTGATGTGTTATTAGCTGAGCACAAAAGCAAAACCAGGGAAAAGGAACTTCTTCGACATTCGGATCATCATCAGCAGATGCCCCCTCTCAGGGAACCACATCCCTCACCTACTAAAACTTCCCAGGAGCTGCACCAAAATTCTCATGGAGTTACTCTTACAGAATCAAAGCCTTTATTACCTAATAAACCCAAACCTCACCCCCCCAGTCTTCCAAGGTAAGGAAAATCTGCAGATCCAGTGGTATGAAATTAATGCTGGGAGCCTCACAAGGTGGAATTTGAGGGGGTGATACAGATCTGTTGGATGGGGCAGTGTTTGCTCTAGGCCTGGTGACTGTGTGCAATTAGCAATTACATGCTGAGTGTAACTCCTGGCAAGGAGGGTTTGGTGTTTGAAGCAGTAAAAGCTGACTTGCATCAATGAAAGCAGTTCAGCAACAATTGGGCAATGCTGCTTTTCTGAGGGTACCACCAA
Organism: Serilophus lunatus; assembly: GCA_013399895.1. Classification (NCBI taxonomy): domain Eukaryota; kingdom Metazoa; phylum Chordata; class Aves; order Passeriformes; family Eurylaimidae; genus Serilophus; species Serilophus lunatus. The sequence goes on along the minus strand of VXBA01005506.1, from coordinate 1,955,341 downwards.
ACCCTGTGTCCTGTTCTGTAGGTGTGTTCCAAGACTATGGATAATACCAGGAATCTGTTAATGTAGATTTCCTTCTATCAGTGACAATAAGCACTTAAAGGGTGGAATTTTTAAGTAGACTTGGTTCAATAAGGTTCAATAACACCTTTACTGCTTGCCTTGCCCAGGCCTCCAGGCTGTCCAGCCCAGCACAGTGGAAATGCCCCCAGTGAGTCTCCTTCTGTCCACGAGTCCCCACACCCTCCCTTGCCTGCAGCTGAGCCAGCATCTCGGTTATCCAGTGATGAGGGAGAGTGTGATGAAAAAGAAGAGCCTGTTGAAAAACTGGATTGTCATTATTCAGGTCATCATCCTCAACCAGCCGCTGTACGTTTTAAAAGTTAACCTCAGTCTCTCCTTGGCTCTAAACTTGTTCACAAAGTACTTGGGGGTTTTAAGGGTGGATTTCTATAGGGTATGTGATTTTATTTCCCCACACACACGCACACACTATATTTTAAGGAAATTATTTTGTGGCCTGGTAGGCAGGGAAGGTTTAACTAGTTGCAAAATAAGCACGCTAAAAAAACGTTCATAGCTCACTTCCTCAATGTAAAAGAAACCAAAATGCCAAAATTGAAATTGGTCACTGCTCTAAAAGTGTGGTTATAGAATAAGGACATGTAAACAATATCTTTTTGGTGACATTTTGTAATTTGACTTCCCATTTTTGACTCAAGGTACCAACATCACATTAAAGGTAAAAGTAAAGTGTTTTAATACAAAAGTTAGTCTAGTTAAAAGCAAATTTATTGCCTAGACTGTATGTCAAATTAGCTTCTTTTTTGTAAAACAGGCTGCAAGCAGATAGCATGCAGCTCCTCAGAAGACGTTACATATATACATATATATATATATATATATGCATATAATGTTTTTACACATACCAACACACACTGCCAGGCTTATCTGTTTAATCAGATGGGTTCAAATTTCACTTGTGCTTTTGGCCATAAGTATGGGAGTATCAGAAGGGCAGAAAATTATCCCAATACACTAAGGGGAAAACCATAAAATAGTTGTTATGCCACAGAAATAAAACTTCTAACTTAGTTTTGTCCTTGATTTAAACATCTAAAAGTACATTATTTAGCATCATTTATTTATAAATGAGAGCACTGTTATTCAGAGAGCTGTTACTGAAAGCAGAAAACACCAATAAAAATCTGTCTTTTCAGTTTTGCACATTTGGTAGTCAGCAAATTGGAAGAGGTTATTACGTGTTTGACAAGCGGTGGAACCACATTCGATGTGCACTTGACTTCATGTTGGAGAAGCATCTTAATTCACAGATGTGGAAGTGAGTAGAAGTGAAAGAGTTCTTATTGTTCTTGGTGTTTGTAGAAATACATGGAACCTATGATTCTACTTAAAGAACGGTAGCCTTGTGTTCAGATTGATCAGATTGTAGGTTTGTTTTTTGCAACAATTAACTGCCAATATAATGAAACATTTCAGTGGCATTAATCAACCTCAAGATACAATCATTTTAATGTAACATTATCAGACTGTTAGTCTGAAGAATGGTGGCTACGTGGAGTTTTATTTGCATCTTTCTGTTCACCTGCAGGAAAATTCCTCCAGCGTCTAATTCCACAACATCAGTCCGTGCACCACATCGGACAAACTCGATGCCTGCTTCACAGCACGGTGTCAATGCAGCAGGTTTCCTCTTACCCACCACAGTTATGTCATCGCCAGCATTGGTATCTCCTTCCTGTGTGTCTCTGAATAATAAATCGGTACCATCCCACGGAACGACACTAAATGCCAATCCTGCTGCTTTGGGTGCAGTGGATCCTGTCTGCAGTATGCAATCAAGACAAGTGTCTTCATCCCCTTCAACACCTACAGTGCTTTCCTCTGTACCTTCACCTATGCCCAGCAAACCTCAGAAAATGAAATCCAGCAAATCTTTTAAACCTAAGGAATCTTCTGCTGGCAGTGGCACCTGTAACAGCACCGGCAGCGTCAGTAGCAGCGGTGGCTCAGGAAAGAAGCGTAAAAACAGTTCCGCACTGCTCGCACCTTCTCATTCCACAGAGTCCTTCAGAAAAAACTGTGTGGTTAACTCTGGAAACTCTGGGGCCTCCTATCATCCGTCGGTGACGGCTTCATCCCACAGCGTTGGCCTCAACTGTATGACTAGCAAAGCTAACTCTGTTAGCCTCAAACATGACCAATCAGGGAGGGGTCCTCCGACCGGGAGCCCTGCAGAATCCATCAAGAGAATGAGTGTGATGATGAACAGCAGCGACTCCACGCTCTCCTTAGGGCCCTTTGTTCATCAGTCCAGTGAGCTGACTGTAAATTCACACAGCAGTTTTTCACATTCACATACTTCCCTTGACAAATTAATAGGAAAGAAAAGAAAGTGCTCACCTGGTTCAAGCAGCATCAACAGCAGCAGCAGCAAATCAAACAAAGTTGCCAAATTGACATCGGTGAACAATGTTCATGCAAAACACACTGGTGCAATCCCAGGGACGCAAGGACTGATGAACAATTCTCTTTTTCATCAGGTAGGGAATTTTGTCTCAAACTAAGCCAGCATGAACATACTTCTTCATGTGCTTATATTACATTCCATTATATTACATTCTCTTCTTTATTGGGTAGCCAATTCCAGAGCCTGTTCAAGTGAAAGATACTTCTCATATTTGTCCACTACTCATTTTCAGTGTTTTTATAGTATGTTCACACAAGATTTTTATAAATACTCTAAAAGAAGAAAAAGGCTACAATTTATGAAAGTAATCTTAAACGTGATGTTTCAAGTTTGTGAGATGTTGCTTGTGAATTGCATTCAGATGAAATTAATTTGTTATATTTTAGAAGTAAATCTTGCCAGCCTGCCATGGAACTGAGCTGTGTGCCTCAGCCTGACTCCTTGTTTCTGTGTCAGGAATAAACATTCTACAAAGTGGAACATAATGTTGCTGATAACAGAACTGTGATACTGTGATAAAATAAGCCTATTATCCCAAGGTGTCATTGACCAAGTTTTTAGTAATAACAAGATTAGATAAATGAGATAGAAACCTTTTTAGATGGTAAAGCAAACAGATGTACTATAAAGAAAATGGATCTCATGAATTAAGATCCTATTTTAAAAATTACTTTGGGGGTTTGTTGTTTTTTAAACAAATCTTATTGGGAAAATAGTGTGTTCCGCATTGGAAACCCAAGGAACTTTGTTTCCTCTGCTGCTGAAATCCTGAAATCTGTCTACCTGGAGAGCCAGGAGGTCACTAAGAGCTTTTTCAGAGTGGCTTCTTAATTTTCAGTTTCAGCCACAGAGGAAGACTTTCACCATTGTGTGTGTTTACTGTGAACAAATAGAAAGCTTTCAGATGGCTGAATATATTTTTGGACTTATCTAATAATTACTACTTCGACTATGCAATATAAATAAAGGAGAAATAAAATTTGAGTGAATTAAGGAAGGAAATTGTGCCTAAAATCACTATAACTTCCAAGAGCTTTACTTGAGAATTATCAAGTCTTGGAGGAGCCAACTGCATGTTAGCAGTGTCACACTGTGCCTGAGATTCTCCCCAAAATATACCCTTCTTATCCCAAAGATTGTGTTTTCAGGGCCTCTGCTCCTACAGCCTCACTCATCCTTCCCTCTCTTTTTCTTGCCCTCAAGCCAAAGGCCCGTCCCTGATAGCTGAAGGCACCACTGGACAGTTTTCACTACAAGCAAAACCTCCATCTGGATTTCTGGACTCCAAGATGCCTTGAGTTTTCCCAACTTCCCATGGTCCTCAGGTGTGGAAATCTACTGGACTGTCACTAAAACAAGGAATTTCCCTGAAGCCATGTCTGTAGCACCGAATATACTAGAAATGGACACTGGATGAAGTTCAGCCACAAAATTGCTCTTATCAGTGTTAACAGTGGTCTGGACTGTTTGCTACAAATCTGTGAGATTTTCCTTACAGGAGTACATCATCTTGCCACTATTTGACATAGTTTGGCTGGGCAAAGGAATGTTTTCTGGGGGGAAATAAACGTTACTGTGGACTTATTTTTATACTGATGGTGTCTTTTATAGGTGATAGCTAACCAGACAGACACCCTCAATGGAGAGGACCCCACAACAAGGGGGAAAATGTGTGAGGCACAATGGAAAGAAGCCCTCAAGAAGGGAATATGGCTTTAGTGTTTTTATAGCAATGTTCCTTTAATGGAATATAAAAAAATAGCACAATTCAAAAAATAGTCTGTTTTGCCCAGCCTTTTGCAGGTAATTTGGGATAAGAAGCTATCAGGAGTTTAAAACAAAACAAACCCAACAGAAACAGAAAAAAACTTGTTTGAGGCCATTGCTCAGAAAACAAGTATAAAAATGTCATATTTGTGTGATACAAAACCTATTTTTTATTCTTTTGAGTAAGATTTGATTGTGGAAGAAAAGCTAATTTTGCTCTTTAAAAATTCCAAAAACATCAGACAGACAAAGGCAAGTAACCTCTAAAAGTCTATGCCCAAAGAACGTATTTATTGACCTATACTGTATACCATAGGCCTTTTGTTATTTAAAAAAAAAATAACTTATTGGTGAAACTAGGCTGGATTTGTCTTCCAGCTGTTTAAATTTTTTAAAGTATTTAAATATTTTCTAAAAACCATAGAAGTCAGTTTCTTTCTGCCTTGTTTGTGTAACTAAATCACTGTCACCTTCTACCACTCAGTGAGGTTTTTTTGGTCAAAATTCTAGAATAAACACCGATTTGACATCAGATTTCCTCGTGAAGCACAGATTTGTGCCTCACAGTCATCCCCTGCTCACCCAGCTTTATGAGCACTGGAGGCTTTGCAGTTTTATATAGTCCAGCCAATTTTTATGAAATATTTTACCTTGCTTCAAAACACCTCAAAAATGAATTCCACTAAAGGGCTCATTGTATTATGGTTTGACCTGTCTGGATGTTTTTGTTAAGTTTTTAAACATCAGGTAAAGGCTCAAAACTGGCTAAAGTTTTATTAAGGGGGAAAAGCAAAGGCAAATTAATTCCTAACCAAGGAGATTATTTTTTTTTTCTGCCTTAAAGGGGCACCAGCTATTGCTGAGAAGAGACAATCTGAGCCTGTCCAATTGTTCATGTAGCCCAGCCTTCTCCCCGTTCTGGTGGCAAGTAGTAAGTACATCAGGGAATCCAAAGCCACTCTGAGTAGCAGTTGCTTAGTTGTTTACTTAACGATGCTTTCAGTTTCACCTGAACTTCCTACAAGTCATTGTTCTACAGCAAAACAACAAGAAGCCTCTATGCAGACACTTTAGCTTTGAATCGATACAAAAGATCACACTGAGAAAGCAACTAGAGACTTATTATGCAAACTTTAAAAAAACAGTAGACAACTTTTCAGGAACAAAAGGGTTTAACAGGATGCCCTGTTGAAAGGATTGTTAAAATTGCAATTGGTTTAATGCAAAAAGAACCAAAGCAATGTGCCACAAAGAGGAATCGAAGTGTTTTAAATCCTGCACATTCTGAGTGAAATCCATGCTCTGAAGAAGTCGCTGAGGCAGAGCTTCCACTTCAGGATAGCGCCAGTCACAAGTGCAATTTGACTCTTGGTAGACACAAAGAGTAAAGGAAACAGTAATTTGGCAAGATTGGATGGTAGCAAGTTTGTGATCAGACTCTCCTGGTTTTTTAAGGTTCTGTTGATCTGAAAGCAAAATGTCAAATTCGTGCTCCTCGGCAGAAATGTTCAAAGTGAATTCCTGTGCAGAGACAGTGTCTGCAGCCACCTGCATCCTGTGGGTTTGAGCCATTGGGAGCAAAGAGTTAGAACACAAATTCTGTCTGCCCTTATAGACCTGCTTAAATATTATGTTTTAGATCTTGGTTATAAGCAGAACATTGTTCCTGAAGCTTTTATTGTCACATAGTTCTTACTGTAAATAATTAAGGAAGCTTAAAATTCATTTTCCTTGCAAAATTGAATTTGCAGTGGCTGGGTTGTTTCTAGACAGATTTTGGTATTAATTTAAGAGATACAGTTTTTATAGTCTTTCCAACTTCTCGTTATGACTCCTGCAGTTTTCTTAACCTAAAAAATTGCTGCAATGATGAACAAAGAATTATACAAGAAAAAAAAAACATACTTTTGTATCTTTATTTTGGAATTTCTTGTTCTATTATAAATATTGAAGTATCCCTATTTCAGAAGACATATTTTGTTAATTGATTGTACATATTTAAATATGTATTTTTGCACAGGTCTTTTTTTCTTATATCCAGTTTTGGTACAATTGAGATCATCTAGTATTTATTTATTAATTAATTAAAAAAAAAAAGCAAATACCTTTTTATAATTTGAAGTGGTTCACTGCCAAGCCAATAGTTAACATGCCTACTTTGCAACGTAAGGGATGCCTCCATTTGGGGAAAGCTGTGTCCCTTGTCCTGTCTTGGGAGTGTATCCACCCCAAGGATCTCCCGGGTCCTGCAGTCGGTCCTGCCCCGGGAGCCCGAGCACAGGATTGGAGCTGGAATGGTCGGTAGATGGCATTGCTTATCAGTTGCCTGGTTCCCTGAAGATCCATTTAGTTAAGTGACACACTGCTTCTCTTTTTTTAGCGTTGGTGTGCGTGTGTGTGCGTGCGCATCCGTGTGGGTCTCGTGGTTTAAAACTAACGGAAAAACTGAAAGTGCCTGATATAACTAGTTTTAAGCTTGGACTGTTTAGACAGCTTCTCCTTAAAAGACTTGAATGTTCAGTTGAAATTTTGGAGCTTGCTTTTTCCACCTATCTATAATATATATGTGTGTGTGCATATGTATATATACACATACATATATATATATATGTGTATTTCTGAAATTAATGAGATGGGTTCACAAAAGAAAGCAAACGGCGCTGGTAACTTTTGTAAAACCTTTTAATTCGAATACCTTGTGTTGGAACAATCCCATTGGTAACTGGTATTTAGTATAATGCCAAGGGTATGAAATATGGTTTTAACCAGCAGTTTATTTAACTCTCTCATTTCGGGAAAGGGGGAGTGGTAATCATTAATTAAATAATTTAGAAAATGCCCAAAATTGTTGTTATTCCAAAACAAACAAAAACCCCCAAGTAAGTACCTCTTAAAACCACAAAAAAAATAAAGATGTGATTTCCAAATGGCATTTCTAAGGCAGTTGTCTTCCTGTAAGAGTTCTCTTGCCAAGGAATCTCTCTCTTGTCTTTTACTCATTCTGTCCTGGAGGAGGGAATTGGGCTTAGAAAGATTCTTAAATGTTTCACTGTTAAGCAGAAAATAATCATTTTTACCTTTTGTGCAAGATATTTTACGTTTTAAAAATAATTTTGAAATGAGCACTACATAATGTCAATGTGAATGTAGGCCTTGGAAGCATCTTGCTCAGTGTTGAGCCTGGTTCTAAAAGCAATCTCCTGTGTAAAATGTGTGAATAGTTTGATAATTTGTATACATAATCAAGAGCATCTGATCAGCTGAACTCTGTGTTGGCTGCTGTATAATACATGAACAAATGTCATGGGATAGAAAAATTACTTTGGATATTTAAAAGAAAAATAAATATATAGTCTATTTGTTTTGTAACAAGTTTCTGTAAATAAAATAATTTATACTATTTATAAGAAAAAGTTGTGCTTTGCTTCATGAAAAAGATTAGTTTGTTGAACAAACATGTTACTAAACAAGGCAATAAAATTAGGACTTTTCAATAAATGAGGTTGGTTGCATGGAATACATTATATGTTTCTGCTTCATTATAAAATCCTTCGCTATTAAAAGAAAACATTATCTGTATTGGTGCCTATGTGAACTAATTTCAGAGAATTGGATGTTGTCAAATTCTGTCACTGTACCTCAGCATCATGGGTCAGCCCAGTAGGACTGGAGCCTTCCATCCTACAGGGGTTTGGAAGCTGGTTTGGAGTGGTGCCTGGATCAGCATTTTCCTGTGCAAAGGACCCTTCGTTGCTTAAGGTCCACTCTTTATATTATGTTCTAATCAGGATAATAAGAAGCAGTTTTTGCAGCCCTAGATGTGATATGTTGAATCATCATGTTTCGTGGATTATTTTTCTTCCAAAACAGTATCTTCTGTCTTTTCACAGTTTGAAGATCCAATGTGTGAATTCAGCAAGTTAAATACTCTTACAAAGCTTTTCTCTGCATATAACTCAGGACTTGCCTGGATGATTTCTGCGGAGTGGTTTGTAAATAAAACCAGTAAAACTCCTGTGAGCCAGGACAGGACTTCAGAGTGACAGAGTTGGCAATGCTTCCTTTATTTTGTCTATGTTTTGGTTTGGGTTCCTTTTTCCTCTTCTAATGAGTTTTCTGTAATGTTTGGAATAAATCCCACAAGATAGAAATGGGGTTCAGACAATAAGCAAGTTCTGCTTTGTCTTTTTACAGTAAGTACTCCTAATAGTTCTACATTTACCTTTTGGGCTGACTGAAGATTTTTGTCTTCCTTTCCTGCAAATATCTTTCCTTCCTAGTAGCAATTTCTGTACGAGCTGTTGGCACCGGACCTGGTTGTGCTGAGCTGTACAAGTGACCACAGCACAGAGCACATGGCAGACAGGTGGTTTGCGCAGTGGAGCGATTCTGAGCTCTGCTTGGCATTGCACTCGGGCAAGTTCGTGACTCCAAGTCTGCTTCAAACTGGAGGAGTAACTGTGTTTAGTACAGGGTTCAGAGTCCTCTAAAACTGGCAAGGTGAAGAAAGAGGAAAAGAGGTGCATTTACACCATGTAACCCTGAGCTCTCTGAGGTAACAGCCCTGTGGGTTTGGAGCATCCTTCCTCTCCCCCTTCCTTGCTGAGTTTGGGACAGGGAGCCCTGAGCCTGGGGCAGAGCAGAGCTGCTCCTGAGTCATCACTTCTCCCAGTGACTTGGTCAATTCAGTAAAGGGAATTGTGATGAAAAATGGCTTTCTGATTGGGTGCTGGAGTGGAACACAGTAAATCACAGACATCCCTGAGTGGGTAGAAAGCAGTTTCCTGCCCATCAGTGATTGTCTCATAGGAAAATACTCCAGTTCATATTCGGGAAGATATGTGGTGATGTAGGAGACTAACAGTGCATGTGATGAAATCCCAGTGTCAGAGGTTCCCTGTAAGGGACACTGTAAGGGTTGTGTATTTATATGTCTTGTTAACACATTTACCATCGAAGCCGGTGCTGTCTCCTGGAAACCCAAAGGTGTCTTTTGGGCTCAGAAGCTATAACCTGCCTCTGGCAGAAAATCTCCTGAGCCCTGGGGCTGGTCCTGCCCCTGCAGCACGTGCAGCTCTGGGTGCAGGGGTGAGTGTGAGGTTGGCCCAGTGCCCTCCCTGTGCCCCCGTCGGAGGCCGGAGCGCTCCATGGGCGCCGCTGTTTGTGCTGACTCCCAAAACGACCAACACAAGGCCTTGCCACTGGCTTTATTTAAATGCAAATTCCTGTTGGTTCATTATTATCACGTTCTGCTGCAACAAATAATCAAACACACGTGGCTTGTAGGATCCACCATGGGGCTTTTTAATTTGATTGGATGCTTTTCTCAGTGCTTTGGCTCAGAGCTGTGTTAGCTGCTGGATTTGTTCCTAACAAGCAGCATGGGAGCTTTGTCATGGAAAAGTGGCATATGCTTGGGTTTTTTCTGACCCGACAAACTTCAGGGGAATCTGGAAAACCATTAGGGAACTTATTCAAAACCAACTTGGATTCAAACTTTATTGAAAAAGAGGAAAACTGGCCTGAGAAATGCAGTCAGAAAACTTTGTCCAAGCCCATGAGAAATGGCTGGTGTTGGTATCTGTGGCCAAATTGGTAGAGAAGTTTTCTTCGTCAGTAGGGACAGTGTGTTGCTGCTTGGGTTCAGTGCTCTCTAACAGCACTGAAAGTTTTTTGTCCTCGCCGAGCTCCCTTCACCCAAGTCCCTTCCACTCCATGGCAGGTGACTTTTTCCTCATGCAAGTGCCTTGTCTCTTTCCTGCAAGGCTGGACCTCGAGCTCTGGAGCTCAGTGTTCAGTGAGAGAAGCAATGGAGGTGTTGGCACGTCAGCAGAGACAGGTGAGCAAGGGAATGTTTGCACACAAACTAGATTTCAACTGTTGTAGCAGAGCTTTACTAACGGACCCTACACTGGCCCTTCTGCTGCCCTTCCTGCCTGTGTTCCCACCCATTACCAGCAGGGAGTGCACTGCAGAGCGAGGTGGAAGCACCTCTGTTGTTGCTGTGGCTTAAAATCTGTGTCTGGTTCTGGCTACTTTGGAGTGAGGGTGAAGTCAGCCTTGCAAAGCGAAATTGGAGAATGGCTTTAGCTCAAGGAACTGCACAAGCTTAAATTACAAGAGAGAATGTACAACTTTGGCATGTGGACTATAAATCCATGGAAAGGTGTCAAGAGTGGCTCTGTCTGGAGTGCTGCTCACAGTGAGTTAAGTAACGGGAAATTGTGAGATCAGATAAGCCAAAGGTAAAACTAACATGACCATGGGACAGTAAAAAGTAACCCAAAACTATTTCAGGGCTTAAAGGAAGCAGAAATTCTAATGCTTCTGGTGTGACATGAAATGGAAGAAGGCAGTTAAAAACAACAAAACAGATACAATTATGCCCTTGATCATCTCAAGGCCTGACCACCTTGAACACCTCAGCATTTCTACTCTTTGGAAAAACTGTGTACCAGATGCTTTTATTTTCAGGAGAGCAAACAGTTGCTCTGGCTAAGCTTTGTGTCTCCAGCTGTGGGCTTCAGGAGGTGTTGCCTTTCCCTACAACTGTCCAAAACTTATCTCACCACTATTTGGAATGGCTGAAAGGGTGAACTGCTGCCCAAAGTCTTTATGTTGCTCAGGTAAAATTGCTTTGACTCTTCCCTGCCAGGCCTGGGCACCAAAAGCTTTGCCAAGTAGCTCTGTGGGCTCTCCCTGGATCCTCCACAGCACATGGGCTGAGATCAGGAAATGAGCAAGGCGAGCTGGGACTTTTAAAGAAGGTCTCTGCTCTGGTTGGATTGTGCACTTCTGTTTGGAACATTGTTTTTTCACTCAACTGAGCAGAAAATAGCAGTTTCTGAAATGCATGGCTCCCACAGGATGATACTGATGGTCAGGATAAAATGGTTGATAGCTCTGCAAGTATTTTAGAGCACACTAAGTCTCTTTAGTAACACTTATTTCCCACACAGAATATGGACTATTTTTTTATGTTGTTCTTACCTATGCTAAGAGAGCAGCAAGATTTCTCTGGAGTGCATGAAGCCCCTGTTAGCCTAGTTTATTTGAGGTTTCCACTCTCTTCAACTTACAATTAAAAAAATACATTGATAATACATAAGATGAATGGAAGCTTTGATAGAGTTAAGACCAGTTCAAGTACAAATATGCTGGAAAGGAAAATTTATCTGTGTACTAGAAATTAAATCCCTCAATTAGTGAAGACATTAAGACAGTATAGTCTTCTGATAGGCTTCACATCTGCACACACAGAAGGTGGAAAAGATGTTCCCAAAAGTCAGACTGATTAAAAGTCTCTCTAGCTGACTCTACTTATCTGTTATGCAACAGAGATAGAAAAACAAGAGAGATTATTGCAGCTCTAAAAAGTCTGAATAAGGGGTTATATCAATTAAAACTTTATAGGAAGTGGTATGTGTGTGAACACATAAAACAGCAACTCATGAGCTGAGCATGTGGTGAGTGCTAGAGTTCTTATTTATTACTCTTGCTATTCTGAAGAAACATTAGAATTTCCTTCTAATTAGTACTGTCTGAAATTTAAATCTTTAAACCCTAGCTAAATAACTGCTTCTTGGAGGGGGAGCCACTCAAACAGGTTCCAGTAAGTAGTAAAAGAAAACCAAAAATCATGAGGTCATATTGTGGGTTTCAGAACAGTTCATGAGAGAAGAGTAACAACCCCTCAACACTGAGGGGTCCAACCTCAGGCAACTGGCAGCGATTTGAACAGACAAGTGGTCAGGGGAAATTCCACTCTCCTGTCCGTGGTACAGCAGCTTCCAAATGTAGGGATTGTTCTTTGGATAGATCTACCTGTTGGGATTACTTCAAGCACCAAAGTCTCAGTGAAAACCAGCACTAAATGGGTTCTGTGCAAAGTGCAGCGGCATCAAACAGCTCACAGATCTCAGTCACAGTCCTGCTCACAGGAGGAGGAACAAACCCAGCCCAGGCAGGCCAGCAGGGTAAACAGCTGCTGCCCTAGGCTCTGTCACAGCCAGAAACCACGTGTCATCAGCCTGGCAGCAGCCTACGTGAGGCATTCATTCCTCAGCAGCTGTGGAGAAATTGTACCCCCTGCAGTACTCGACCAGTTGTGTCACACTGCAGTGGCCTCCTCCACAGCTCCTACCATCACTGATCTCTGCAACTCTAACGAGGCAGGAATTACAAACGTAATGCTTTGTTCATGTGCTGACTTCCTTTTCAACAGCTAGCAAAAAAATCAGCCAGCTAGTTTTCAGGGAGAGGCTACTTTAGATAAAGATGTTTCTAAAGTTTTAGTCCACAGAGTTGCTGGGGTTATTGCTTCACCCCAATCATCTGTATCCTTATTCCTTCTCCTTTCAGCTGTTGTCCCTTCATTTGAAGAGTCTGTCCTGTCTGGACACTGCACAATCTTCACTAAAGTGTTTGGCTGCTTTACTATTATGCAGCTCATTGTTTTTACCTCTGATTCCAATACAAAAGTCTTAAAAAAGCCAGCATAAAATGACCATGAGTTCTTTCTGTTCACAGGTTGTGGCCCTGCTTTGCTAGGCAATTCTGAACACCACAAACACAGGCAAGGAAAGGAACAAAGTATATTACAAGAGGTCACCAATGGTATAATACATTTAATAAATGAACTGGGCTCCGTACACCAGAACAGAACAGTGTGTACATAATGAAGTGGAAAGTAAAAACACTACCTCTCCTGCTAGTTATTTTTTTCCCTACAGTATACCAAGTTATACAATATATTTATAGATTACCTCCAAAATGTTTTAAACATCTAAACTTTGCATTCCCTTGCATTAAAAAAATTACATATTAATTACTCTGGAAAGTTTCTGAATTCTGTTTAGCAGCAAATCTCCTTTCTTGATGGTTTCTTGGTACTGCCAATTCTTGCTATCAGGCCTAGGAATTGTGGAGGGGAAGAAAAAAGGGTTAGAAGTAAGAATATGTTTTATACCAAGTCACTAAACATTTTTGTAGTAAATGTCATCAAAATATACAGAATTCAGCTGGGCTGTCAAAAGTGACTCCTAGGGATTGTTACATACCTGTTAGTTTCTACAATCTCATTTACTTTGTCTATTTTGCAGTGCAATCGCCCAGCTGCAATAAATCTTGAAAGCTCCCTAAATGAAGCAAAAAAGTTGGTTAGATCATGTGTTTGTAGCACTGAAACTGCTGCTGCAACAGTGTCACCATGCTGCATTTCTGAAGCAACAGCCTATGTGTTTTCATCAGGAACCTTATGCATCCTCGCCTCACTAAAGCCTGGATATTGCACACAAGAATTATCATTCTAGTGATCTGAACACAAAACTTCTTAATACTTTCTTCAAAGGTCAGTGTTGTACTTCAGGTAGTAAAACTTATCAACTAGTCTTCAAATCCAAAGGCAGCACCATGCAGTGTGCCTGTTCAGAATTTATCCTGAGGGAAATATCTTCATGCCAGTCAATTCATTTGAATAGTCTCTCAACAGTTTTTTGTTTTTTTAAACACTCATTTTATTATTATTTTATCAACTGCTTGTCTACAGCACTGATCACAGAAAAAAATATTCCTGTGCTCAACAGTAAAAGAAGTTACAACTTGTAATAAATTACTGGAAGCACAAGAATTAGTATGACTTAATAACATTTACCTTTGAATTGAACGGGTATTTGGGTTGTCTTGAAACACTTATTAATTTCTGAATATGTTAAGCAGTTTCATATTTAAGTTTCTTATATTAGAAAACCTGAAACCTCTCTGAAACAAGAATGAGTTGTGAAGGCATTTGAAACAAAGTGCTCCATGTGCACAGAGCAAAAGTCAATTTCTTACTTCACTCACCACTTAGTTCTTATCACTATCTAAATCTGTCAGTTTTATACTAGAACTGCAAATTGAGACTGCAGGGTACAATTTAAATGAAAAACATCAGATCCTGTCCACTACCAGAAAGCAAGAAAAACTAGAGAGAGAGACTGGCAGGGTACATAGTTGTAACAGCTCATTTTTGCATAGCTGTGAACTGTCATCCTCTAAAATCTAAAGGTTCATAGCACACAGAGGTCAATAAATACAGCACTATAAAGAGAAAAGTAACTAAGAAAATGTTAGTTTCTCATGCTCTTCCATAAAAACATAACTTGGCATATTTAGAATGAAAGCAGAACAAAGACCTTTGTTCATAACGAGATGCTCATAAATATTTAAAAGATATAAAGTGAGACCTTTATGAACTGAAAAAGCCAAAGAACTTACTGATCTATGAATTCTACACTGACTCCAAAGGCTTCTGCCATGTATCCTAACGTGAGGGACCTGTAGGACTCCAGGAGCTGGCTGTAGGCATGAATCCTCATTTCCCGCACGTAGTATCGATAGTGAGGGGCAAACAGCCAGTCTTTCTTCATCTCTTGCTCTACAACAGCTGAAAAGAAAAAAAAGAAAAAGAAGAAAAAACAAAACAATAGCAAAGCGGTCTCTAAGAAATGTAAAATATCAGTTATGTAAATAAAACACGTGGCACAAATTAATAAGTAATGACCACGTATTCTTGCACACCTCAAGGGATTCTACACCAAAGTAAATCTGTAATATCTGTATCAGTTCTGGAACCAGAATAAGTAATAACACAAAAAAAATATTGTAGCAGAGCTAATGAGAGCCTGTTAATCAGCACACAATACTTCTTTCAGGGGTGAGAGGACCACCTTGCTGAAGGCAAGAGCTGGATCTACTGTCCTGCAGGAGCCCTACAGTGCTGGGAAACAACCAGAACTTGAAATGTAACTACTCACCTGAACATATTTTCAAGATGTTGTTCCACAGCCACTTTCAAAATGCCCTTCCACCTAATCAAATGTGACTTTACACAGGGCTCATTGGATATGAAATTTTGTTTGTTTGAAAAATCAATGCAGAAAATTTTAGGTCACTGTTAAAAAAAAATCTTTATAGTTTGCAGTTTTTTTCTGCATGTAGCTCTAGTTTTAGACTGTAGCTACTCAGCAAAAGTTGTGTGTCACGTGAAACAAATAACTGACACACCTGAAATAGTGCTGTAGGACAAAACCCAGCCTTACCTAGTGACTGGAAAAAGGCTGCATAGCGACACTCGTAAAGAGAGAAGAGATACTGTCGTACAGCTGGCAAACTGTGCAAGGCTTCCAGGATCTCTGCTCCCTTAATGACCTGAAAGCAAACAGATGTGTTTGACCATCCCCACCTCCAGCTCAAGCAAAGGCTGTGTCTCTTGGCCCCAGGGCCTTCCCCTGCTTCCTTACCTTCTCCCTCAGGTCAGGCCTGTCCAAGGCAATCATGCTGACATAGACAGTGTATGTTACAAACGTTTTGTAATCCATCAGTTCATAGGACGTGAACGTCGAAACTGTATCAAGGAAGAGCTCTGCTGCTTGTTTGAAGTCTCGAATTGCTACACAGTAAAGGCCCTGGTACACTTTGAGGCGGTTTCTCCTGTCCCAGTCTCCTCCTTCTTCTATTAGACTTAGAACAGAACAAAGAACATTTATTTGTGTAAAATGTGTCGTGTAATTAAGTTGTATGAAGCAAGCACAAATCAACCGATACCGTGAGATTTGAGACAGAAGTTTGTATTTACAGCTTGTTCAAACAGCTTAGGCTTTGTACACCTGTTGGGCAGGAAAGTATTTTCCTTGGCACGGGAGAGGCCAGATGCTTTTGCATAGTGCAAGTTTCAGCTGAAAGGGAAATTCAGCCTCTTCAGCTGTGACAACTCTCTGTGGATGTGTAGGTAAATATTACTGTCAGCCTCAGCTGTGGTAACAGATTTGCACTGCCTTTGCTGCTAAAATCAAAGCTATCCAACTGCAGTATAAAGAAAAGTTACAGGTTGGCACTTTTTAAGAACCATGTTAATACAAAATAGGTGTCTCTGTGGGAGCACAGGATGAGTCACACTCAAAGTGGGAGTGGGCTACAAACCCAAATAAAGCCAGCTGCTAGAAAACAGCTGCTATATAACATTAACCTTTCTTTTCTCTTCCCCCTCATAAACAAAACAGGAATAGGAAGCACTCTAGTACAAGACAACACCCACCCATCAGTGTGATTCTGTCCCACAACCAGTCCCAGTCATTTCTGGACAGAAAGGTAATCTATCTTCCATTTCTTTTGTTACAGCTTGTTTCAAAAGTGCCTTAGTGCACTCAGACAACCCAAGCAGTACCTTTTTGCCTTTTCAATGTTCCGTGTGATGAGGTCATTATCCATGTAAAACAAGCCAATCCTTAGGAGATAGAACACAATATCCAGGCGGTGTCCCAGTGCCACAGTTTTGTCGTAAGTCTTGCGGAACGCAGTCAGAGCTCCCTCCTACCAAAACAGCATTTCCTACTGTAAGAATGTTAAAAGGTCCCAGAACATTTACAAAGTGCCTGTGGTAAGGACAGAGGTGTCTCCTGCTGGTGGTTGTGGCTTTGTCAGTTTGCCAAAACTTTCACATTTTGCATTCTGAATAATCTTAAAGAATGAAAGTTGAAATCGCGTTACGAAAGCTGATCCTTGTGTGTGTTTTTAAGGTAAGGACTATGAAAACCTACTCTGTAACTTAAAATTAAGCTGCATGATGTAAACAGCTTAGAAAAGTCTAAAGGTACAAGGAAAGCCAAAAATGATAACTGCAAATGGAAAACAACTTTTTTCCCTCATCAAGAAAAAAGATGTTTTCTTTCAAGGGCTGTTTTTTTTTCCCTAGATAACTTACATTCCTGTAACATCCTCTCCTACCTGTCATTCTGCATCTGAACTGTGCCCATGAGAAAACACACTGCAAGTCTCCCAGTGCTCACTGGGAGCTGCCCAGCTGAAAGGGTCACCAACCTTGTCTCCAATCCTGCACAGGTACTCAGCTTTGGCCATCATTGCATCCCGGATTTCGCTTTCCCCCAGGATCTTTTCCGCATCCTCTAACTCGTTGTCGAGACGTTTCAGCTCCTCCTCGTTGGCTTTCTTCATTTTGTTCAGCAGGTCTGTGTCCATCTGCCACTCCAGAGACTTGCACAGGGCTTCATAGTACGGAGCCATGTCTGGAAGAGAGGCAGGAAGGGTTCTGCTGTCAGTTGCTGCAAAGACTCTGTGTGTGTTTCCAGAAGGACAACAGGACTGTCAGTGCCAGCGACGTCCCTCCTGTGACCGGGTACCTACTGACTTCAGGCATCAGCCAGTGTTTCTGCAGGCCTTGCCCCTCACAATTCCTTTTGCTGACCCTTTCCCATCACTGCTTTTTTTCCTGTCTCATTTGCACTTTCTCTGCTCCGGGCTGGAGTGGCCTCACACCAAGTCCTGGGGGCAGTTTTGGACACCAGAATGTAAGAAGGATGCAGAGCTATTAGAGTGTCCAAAGAGGGATGTGAAGATGGTGAAGGGTCTGGAGGGGCTGCACAAGATGCTTCTGAAGTAACTTGGTCTCTTCAGCCTGGAGGAGACTGAGGGGAGACCTCAAAGCTGTTTAAAGCTTCCTCCCAAGGTGCAGTAGAGAGTCTGGCACTGATCTTTGCTCTCTGGCAACCGGTGAGGGAATGGCACAGAGCTGGTCTAGGAGGGCTGAGGTTGGATATTAGGCAAAGGCTCTTCACCTAAGGGGTGGCAGTGGTCACCACCCCAAGCCCGACAGAGCTCAAGGAGCTTTTGGACAACAGTCCTGGGCACATGGTGGGATTGCTGGGGTGTCCTGTGCAGGGCCAGCTCGAGATACCCCACGATTCCACCTACCCCAGCGTCAGC
>VXBA01005506.1:1804935-1934479 GCA_013399895.1 Serilophus lunatus | reverse complement strand
TCGGTCACAAAATCACGGGAATGGGCACGGAGTCGGTCACAAAATCACGGAAACGGTCACAAATTCGGTTATAAAGTCACGGGAATGGTCACAAAATCGGTCACAAAAGGACAGGAATGGTCACGAAGTCGGTCAAGAAACCGGTCACCAAATCACAGGAATGGTCACAAAAGTGGTCACAAAATCACGGAAATAGTCACAAATTCGGTCATAAAGTCACAGGAATGGTCAGAAAAGTGGTCACAAAATCGCAGGAACGGTCACAAAATCACCCACAAAATCGCAGAAATGGTCACAGAATCAGTGACAACATCAGAGGAATGGTCACGAAATCGGTCACAAAATCACAGAAATGGTCACAAAGTTCAGTCAAAAAATCACGGTCAAGGGGTTACAGAAACACAGTCGTGAAATCAGTCACAAAATTATAGAGTCATAGAAATACAGAGGCACAAAATCGCAGAATCACAAAGTCATCGAGTCGTGGACTCAGGGGAGTCACAGAATCACAGAATCGCAGAGTCACGAAATAATCACAGAATGGGGCGGCTTGGGAGGGTCCACAACGAGCCATCTGCTCCCATCCCTTTGCTCCAGCAGAGCCATCCCAGAGCACATGGCACGGGATGTGGGGCATTGAGGGCACTCGCAGAGAACTTGCAGGTGGCACCAAGTGGTGCAGTGACACATCTCAAGGGCAGGGCCACCCAGGGGGACACTGATTAAAGACATGGATGAGGTCCCAGTTCAGTCATCTCTTCTTGAGACGGAACAAGCCCATGAAGAGTGTGTTCACAACAGCCTGTCTGGTGTTTGAGCAAAGGGAGGGACACAGACCTAGAGAAAAAAAAGTGATTTTTTTCAGCCTTTGAAGTTGCAGAAAGGAGGTGGAATGTGCAAATCCGGAGTTTGTGCCTCACGACAAAAAGAACACAAAAGGGGCTTTAAACGCCCTGTTTGGTTGTATCTCATCCAGGCTGGTGGGGACCATCATCCCGACCCACATTCATCTCCTTTTCGTTTTGCTTCTCTTAACATTTCTCCATCTGTTTGTTCAATATCGTTGGGTTTCTCTTTCCTGACTTCACACTGCAAAATGCTGTGGGGCTGGAGTGTGTTCCTGGCAGTGACCCCACCCCTGGGGAGCAGAGATGGTGCTTGGGTGGGTGGCAGCAGGGTCAGGGGCTTCCCTTGCTGCACAGCCAAACTCTTCCAAACATGTTTTTGTTTTATTTGCCGGAATTTTGGTTTAAATACAATGTTTTTGGCCAGTGCTTTTATTTTGGAGTTGTGTTTTGCATCTGGGTGATGAGAGAAACTGTTCCCTCGAATGTTTTGGCACTGTGTATTCCGAAGGTTGGCTTCTGTATATTGGGTGTGAATTATTTAGAAGTTTGCTGGAAGGAACAGTTGCCTGCTGCGTTTTTGATAAGTGCCAGTATTTTTGTTGAATTGATTCTGATTTTTTTTCCCCTTCATTTAAATCATTGGCTTGCAGTTCTAGTAATTTAGAATAAAATAAAAGAGAAAATGTGTTTTAAGTCAGGCAGCTCTTTTGATTTTTCAGGAGCAGTTTTTTCTTTTCTGTCTCTTTTTATTTTTACTTGAAATCACTTTTGCATTGATTGTGCAATGAGGATTGGCTTTGATGCTTTGCAGAGAACGGCACGTAGGTCTTTTGCAGCAGTGTTTATATTATTTGCCTGTTGGCCTTTGCATTTACTCAGAGACCTATTAATTAGTTTTATTTATGACAGACACTTTTAGGCCTCTTGCATATTTGTCTTTTGAATCTTGTCCCCAGCTCTGTTCCTTAGGCAGGGTGCTCCGGAGCTGTGGAATGTTGTTTATTCTTAGCATGCCTTGTTTGGGAAGAAAGGGATGGTTGGGTCTTTTTCTGCTAAGTAAGGCTGATGTTCCAAACACTCTTGCAACTGCACACATGGGTGAGTGTTACTTCTGTGAGCAGCTGAGATGGGATTAGCTCACAAAAATTGAAGAAAAAAAATTGAACCTGCTCCAAGGTCCGGTTATTGCAGCCGGTCCCTCCAGCGCTGGGTGAAAGGTGGAAAGTATGTGCAGGTCCCTTGTAAGCAGATAACCTGGCTGTCATCATAGCTCTTTTCCTAATCCCTAATAAAGATTGGTTTGCAGCCACAGCTGGAGGTCTACCCTCTTCCAAAATTCATGTCATTCACAGCCATTACATCTCTGTCCATTCTTACTGTCCATAGAAACACCCACGCCCTGTCGGCATCACTGGGTTTTGGAATCCTCAGCTCATTGTGGCGGTAAAAGCCACAGGTTCATTATGTCCTGCGGGAGAAAAAGTTCTTCATCCTCCCATTTCTGGATTTGCCACTTTTTAATTTGCCCCAAAATAAGTTGCTAGATGTGACAAAAGTAAGGGAGACGAGTTTTAATTTTCCTGGGTTTATTTATTGCTGAAATGTCATGTTTTGGTTTGTAACCATATGAAACAGTAGTTAATTAACCCCCTCCCCACCCCCAGCATTTATTGTCTGTAAATATTTGCCTACATTTTTCATATTTACGTATATTTTGGCAATAAAAGGGAAAAAAGGATCTGGCTACAAACACGTTCACAGCTAAATGTGAAAGAAAATTCAGAGAGAACACATATATCTCAAGTACTTATATGAAGAAATAAGGCTTTGTGGAGACCATAATTCTCATGTGGCCTTACAGCATTAAAAGGGATCCAAATAATATTTTTTTTCCCTCAAAATGGACCTCAAATGATTATTTCCTTCCCTGCAAGATGCATCACTGCTGCGAGGAGCCTTGTGGTGGCTCCCAGTAACTCTAATGATGCTCTTCCTTGAAGAGTGACAGTATGAATGTGCTGCACACTGTTTACATGGGAAAATACACCCTTGTTATCCAGCTGGAAGCAGGAGCCAGGCCCTTTTGCACCTGGCAGGGGTCCTCAGAATTTCCCTATGGCTGTACACCTGCAGAGCACTAATCCTGTCTGCCTTCCTAATCCCCCCGGCCCCAGGAATGACTCTGGTGGCAGTCAGGGCAGCCAAGGAGGTCTCCTCTGGCTGATGGTGATTTTGCAGGAGGACAGGTTTGTCAGACCCTTTCACTATGCGATCAAGCTTAAAACTAGCAAAATACAGCGTATCTGCTGCCTGTGCTGCCCATTCTGCCATTGCGTTTGCACTCTTCTCACGGGGAGTAGAGGTCTGCCATCCACTCGTTAAACCAAGGGGTACTGTAGCTGTCTGAGAGGGACAGACAGTTGATTTTCCTCCCTCTGGCAGAGGGTTCCCTGTCCCAGGGCGTTGTGGAGGACAGTGCAGACCCTGCATTCCCATGGCGATGCTCATGCAGATGGAGAGGTTGGTTTGCAGCTTCCTTGCGGTTCCTGGCTGGACACATCCTGTGTGGTCAGTGCCCCTCACAGTTACGGGTGATCGTGGGCATCCCGAGTGATGCTGCCCTCCTCGTTATCATTTCTGTAGCTGTGGGAGGCCACAAGTAGGGCTGGAAGTGGAAATACAGATTTCCAGATCTCCTCCTTCCCCAGAAATATCTGTTACTCAGTACTACCCAGAACAAGGTGGCTTTCCATGCACCTGTGTGAGGTTGCTCCTAGGTATGTCCTAATCCCCAGAGCCATGCCCAGGCCACCCCAGCGGGACAGTTGGCTGCAGGGTGTCTGGCTGGGGCCAAGCTGCCACAAGGTGCCAGTGTTTCAGAGCAGGAACTGCGCCGCGTCTCTGCTTTCTGGGTGTTTGCTTTGCTGGGCTGTTTTTTCTCCTCAGTGTGCCAAATGAAGCCCTGCTATCACTTAGCAAACCGAAAATTTGGGGAACTTCCAGCCTTCTGCAGAGGCACAGCTGGGACAGACCGCTCAAAACCTGCCGTGTTCCACTCCCCAGCCACTGCCTGGTGTCCAGGTCTGTGTGTCCAGCCAGGTGTTGACTTGCTGCTGGCTGGGATGTATAACATACTCATTTATGGCAGTGTCAGGATCTGAGTGTTTTGCTTTCAAGTGCCATCAATGGAGACGGGATCTGCATCTGTCACTTATCCCTCTGCTCATCCAGCCCCACTGGGTATGGGGGCTCCTCTTTTCCAGTCCATAAAGGGAAAAGCTCCCATCACCTCAAGGTATATGGCATTTTCCAGCAGCAGATCAGAGGATGATCTGTTTTACTCTTCAAGGGACTCCTGTGGCCCAACCTGGCTCTCCTGGGTTTCAGAGGTAGGGACCATCCTGGCCTCTGTCAGCAGATCAGGATCTGCAGCAGGACCCAGTGACTTTAATTCCCATCACAGAAGGTGTAAAGGGTCCTGGGAGCTGGTTGGCATGTCCTTGCTGTAATGAAGAGCTCTTTGTGCACAGGCATCACGCTGTGAGCTGCAGACTCACTTCAGCAATACCAATTACACTTTCATACCTTCCTGTCATCCTCAGGCACCTTCAAGGACGATGCATTTGTTTCATTTGCAGGGCTGGTTTAACTGAACTTGGGAAAAGGTGGCAGTTGAATCATGTCTGGCTTCATTCTTCATCCTTCAGTAGTGGAAGTGTTGACAGCAATACTCACAGCTGCACTGTATAAACCTACAGGTGTTAGGCATTGATTTCTTCTGAGTAAACTCCTAGAAGTTGCCTGTTTTCATAGGTAATTATTGTTGGCATAGATGTGTCAGTTGTCTCTGGAAGTCTGGCTCTCAGAAATTACAGTCTGTGTCAGCAAAGAGTGAAAGGCACAGGGTCAAGCCCTCTGCCAGTGCAGGTCATTGGGCAGGCTGGTATTAGACAAGCTCTGGCATCAGCATAAGGATAGTTAGGATATGTCCTTGCAGTGAGATTTCTGTATCTCTTGACCTCCCTGATGTTCTTTTGTCATCTTTTCCATATTGCTAAGTGCATTTGATCAGCCAGCTATCTGTTTAACAGAAATCAGTGTAATTTCTTTATCTGTGTGTTTTCAAACCAATAAATCCTTGTTTTGAAGGACATTTCACATAGCCCCCAAATGAAGTCTTTCACAGCATTAGAGTTGGAGTGTTGCAACAAACAGCCGTGTTGTGGGGGTTTATTGCCCTGAAAAGAGAGGATGAAACTGCATCATTAATTAGAGATCTGGAAAGCTATTAATATATAATGGCCATGAGAAATCCAACTGGCAGGTAGGGATGGGACAGCAGGGGAGCCTCTTCCTTCTATGCTCCACACTTCTGGCAGCCCTGAGTGCAGGGAAGGATGATGGTGTGCTGGTGCCTAGGGCTGGATATATTTAGTACTATTGCTTCAGGAAATCTTGATGTGGAAGATCTTTTTGAACAGGTGAGAACCCACTGTGTCTGGTGCCATAAAGAGACACACATGAAGAGACAACTCCTGAGTGGAATGGCTGCAGTGGGGATTGAGAGAGAGAGCTGCCGGCACAGGGAAGTGAAATCCTGTGCCGTGTCTGTCTCATCATCAAAACAAGAGATATTGAAATGACATTTGTGGAGATGCATAAATATACACATAGACAAAAGTTTTGTGCTTGAATCTTTCTTTTCAGGTCCTGGCTCCCAGCATAACGCAGAATGGTGGATGCAGACCTTGGAAAGTCCATAAGGAATGGTAGCCTGCAAGCCTGAATTCAAAGTGAGGTCTGTTTGCTGCATCATTTCTGCTAAGTACAGATCTACTTTCAGAAAACGGGTATTCCAGATCAACCCACTGATGTATTTGTTTCATACACAGCAGCAGACCCAGTGTTTTCCATGACAAATAGTGTCAATATTGTCACAGGTGGGTGCTGAATTTGGCCCTTGCTTCCCCACAGGGAGCACAAATATTGATACCTCCTCCAGACTGATGTGGCAGTTTTTGGGAGGTATAATCCACAGGGTATGGTGTGCTGCTGGTTAAGGTATTGCATGCTATTGCATGTAGAAATCTACAAATCCTCATTAAGATTTCTCAGCTCCAGCTGTGTGTCTGTGTCTGCCTTTGTTTTTTAGGTAATTTGTGCTGTACACTTTCACCCCATGATTGCTTTTATTGTATATGGATCCTTCTGTTGGGCACTTCTCTTGACTATGATTACTACCACATCAACTGAAAATGCTCCTGAACTGTATAATTAACTTTATCTGCTTTGCTACAATGCCTCTCGCTGGTAATTACACACACTTCAGCTCTTTCACTACATTTCTAAGACTTTAAGAAGTGCTGATTACTCTTGCCCAGTCTCTGTCCAAACTGCAGGGTTTTCACATGTCTAAAATTATATCTTTTCCCTTGCAACAGCCATGGCATAATCTGGATATTGACTGTAATACATATAGCGTGATCTTTAAATAAACCATCTGTTTGGAATTCATTGGGGTTTACATGTGCTGATGGCAAAAATCTTATTTAAATCCTCATGTTGTTGGCTGGTTGATGTGATAGTTATCAGTTTACTGAGATAATTTGAAATGGAGAGCAAGGAATTTGAAATCTTTCAGTCCTCTGGGGAGTTACTCCATTTTCCTCCTCCTTAGCTCACCGTTGTCAGCCTTCTCTGCAGTGCTTCAGTGACTTTTGTCCTTTGATGATTTTTTTAACCCTCTTTTTCTCAGGCAATAGTCTCATGCGATTATATCCTCTGCTCATCAGCTTGTGTTTCTGTGCTCTAATGCCTTAGAACCCCTTGGTCATCTCGAACCAAATTTGATGGATATCATGAGCTCTTGGTAATGTCCAATTCCTTGAAGTTATGTGCAGATCAGGGAGGGCAGATCCAAACTGGAAGGATGAGCTCTTCTGACTAACCCACAGTACCCAGCCCTGCAGTGATTGTATTCCTGTGTCTCTTGCTCTGCTGTTGTTTATGGAATTTAGTCAGCAGTAAGGATTGCTTTGTGGCCATTGCAGGGTGGATGGACAGACAGGAAATACATAGGGGTGAGGAGAATAGGAAAGAAGAGCTGGGAGTCTCACCGTGGTGGGGATGAAGTGAAGTGAGGAGAAAGGGTATGGGATCCATGGGAAAGCAGCCTTTATCACTGACTGCTCACAGAGCAGCAGCTGCCACTATAATTACAAATATTGATGTATATTCCACAGCTTCTTTTCAAACACACAGCCTGTTGTGTTGGGGGGTTTTTTCACTCTTTGTAACACAAGTGATTTTCACATCATGCAAGGAAAAGCACTTGGCTGGGAAGTGTTGTGTAACTTCTATTGAGATCTCATAGCAAAACAGGCATACATTTATTAATCAAGGGAAGTGGTGTTTGCCATAAATACCAATGTGTTGATTTAATATTGTGTTGTCTTTTAAAATAAACCCAGTGGTGAAGTGGCCACTGCCTGAACATCCTGCTGTATTCACAGGGCAAGGCAGTTCTCTAAAACCTACGGGAATTTAGTTCTGGCTGTTGCTGCGGACTGTTGATAAGCCTGGAGAGCACCTGCCAAACGACCATTGACTTGAACATCAATTTGACTGAGGAAGGTGCTCTTGTTTCCTTCTTCTGAATGTACTACAAGTCCCAGAGTGAGTGGGATTTGAGGGTACACACAGCACTGTGCTGTAGTGCCCCAGCACTGGTCTCCCTAAACTTCCACTAAAGAAAGTTTCTTAGAAAGTTGCTAGCATGAGAAATTTCAGTTTGGGTGAAAATAGCTGGATTATTAATTTATGGGGGTTTATGTCAGTTTTAGTAAGTGTGCAGAAAATTCAAACCATCTGGAACTGAGAATCCATGTCTGTGCAGTGCTGGAGGATCTTCCTCAGCTTTGCCATTGCATAGATGTGCCCCAGTAACTTTGGGAAGCAGAGCAATCAGGTGCCTGAGTACCTCATATACTTCTTTGTTTTATTTGGAAGACTAACTCTGCTTTCCTAGAATAGGAATATTCTTCATCTGGTAGAGGTGAAGAAAACTCTCCAGATGATTTACATTGTGTCTTGAGATCAAACCTTCAAAGGTCAGCGAGAAGGGCCTTAAGCAAGGGAAGCATGATTTAGCCCTCTATAAATGCTACTGTTATTAGTGGTATTACAGCAATGTAGGTGACTTCTGGTTGCATATTTAATCTTCCTGAGCTGCATCTTGACATTATTGAGTAAAAAATACATGTGTAATTAATTCCTTTTGGTGTCTTTCTATGCTGTAAACGCTCAGAGGTAAAGAAACCTGGGCCTCTATGGAATTTCACAGATACCTGGTTAGAGCTCTGTAAAGTCCCAGCAGCATCCAGCCTCTGCTGCCATGGCAGTTATCCTCTCATCTCCATGTCTCGCTGCTCTGCAGCTGGGGCTGCATTTAACTCTCCCCTTGTAGCTAATTAGCATTGCCCTTCTGCAGTTATTTTTCTCTCCATTTTAATTTTCCTTTCGCCTCTTCCCTGACCTTCACCTTCTCATTTCTTGCTCTCTGGACCTTTCTTTTTTCCTTTTTCCTTGCTCTTGGGGTTAGCAATCATGAGATGGTTCTCTCACTGTTGCCTCCTTTTGGGGTGTCATTTGAGTTACTGATCATTCTATTTTACATGGTGTGGGTATGACCAACTCTAAAATCCCCCCCACAACTCGCATGAACCTAATGCAATGCCAGAACACATCTGGTACTCACCAAACTCTTCTTGTCTTACCTGCTGAGACATACTGCTTGGCACTTCCTAGTGCACATATACCATTTGCTGGACTAGTCCTGGTTATTCACTATTCCTTCCAGTGTGGCATAAAAAATGGAGTGGGATTATCCTGGCCCCAGCCAGCAGCATGTACTGCTGAATGATATAACATATATTCCACTACTTCTCGCATCTTCCAGCTAACATTTTTCCCTGTTACAACTTAATTCATTCCTTTCCAAGTGCATAAATCACTCCTTAATGTTTTCCTAGTGTGACCTACATGACAGTACCTCCATATCTCACCTTTCCTGTGTGTTCACACTGAATCCTGCCCTGCCATACCCGGCGCTGCCGCATGGAGGTTGTACCTGCTGCTCCACTTTCTGGACTGGCACCCCTGCTCCTTCCCCTGTGTTTGCAGCTCCTTACACCGACAATTTTGGCTGGAAGAATATCCCCGGACGTGCCACCACCCGTCTGGCATGATGGAGATTCCTCACAGCAAAGAAAAGGCATTTTGTGAAATGCAGTTTGCTGCTTTTTTGAGCAGAGACAAAGGTGTCCTGGTTTGTGCTGTTAATTGCTGAATGCCTCCTCATCAGCTGGAGGCTGTAGCCCCTCTTTCCGCCCATCAGGGCTCTCTGCACACACACTGGGCTCCATTTCATGCATTTTCTGATTATTTCAGTTCTTTGGCATCCATCCATTCTGCTGTTGGGTGGCTGGATCTCACCCTCTCTATGTGTTTTCTGGTCACAGCCATCCTTGGTCAGATGCCATTTAGACACTGATCCAAGTCATCAAACAACTTGCTTTCCTGCTCAAGGCCTTGGACGTTGGTCAAGTTAACCTCTGAGAAATCTTCTCATCTTCAATCTGATGCAGGATCTGCTTGGTTTTTGCTGGCTTCTTTTACTCACTATTATTTTTCCAGTAGTGCATATATACAGTATACACACATAGTTATATATAGATATATAGTTTTTATATATGTAGTTACATATGTGCATTCTATCTGTATAGATGTAATCACACATACATGCATGAGTTTATCTATCTATACATCTGCAGGTAGATATATTACAAAGGTTGCAGGGTTCTTGCATTTGTTTTCCTCTCAGAGCTTTTTTCTCCCACAGTTTTCCGTGAGCCACAGTTTTGTGGTTTGCTCCATTTTTCCCTTTAAAATCCATTTTCCAAGAAAATCTAAAATTACTAAGATGTTTATTCAGTTGCCTTTTAACGTCTAGAACCTTTGCAAAGAAACATTCCTGGAGCAGCTATTTTCAGCTACCTTTTTCATACCTACTTGTGTTTTGTGCTACTTTACTTGTAGTTTCCATGACAATTATCCCCAGAGTTAGAGGCAGCCTTGCCCTTGGTTGCTGTTTTGCAAAGCAGCCTTTGCTCTTGCCCATCTAAGAATCTGACTGCAGAACTTTATGCTCAGCTCAGGTTTTTATTTTCATACCTTCTATATGTCCCACTAGCACTACACAGGTCCTGCAAGTTAATATATATTGCATTCCACCTTTTGCCATGGGAATGATCTGAAGGACAGAGCCATCCCATCCTCAAGAGGAGCAGCATATTCTGGCTGGTGCAAGAGGACACATCACCCATGGAAAGACTTGTACAAAGGATGAGCTTTGCCTGGTGCAAGGTAATCCACCGCCCAACAAGAATTCCCAAGAGGGCAGCACAGCCAGGTTTTGGTAGCTGCTAAGGTAGAAGAGTGGGTTTGTGCCATGTGTGGTGCTGTTTTGTGCAGAGCTTGAGCCCTGGCTGGCTCCTGCCCCCTGCACTCCAACACGAGCTCCCCACCGGTCACAGCTTCTGCCTGGCCACATCCTCCCTCCTGGGCACATTGTTCAACTGCCCCTCTCTTACTGCACAGTTGTCCAAACACGAAAAAATGTAATCTGAATATTTTGAACAGTATTTCGAACATCTTTTAATGTTTTTAGCATTTTGGTGTTTTCTTCTTGCTCATTCCCCTTTTCCTGTTTTCTTCATCCCACTTCTAGTGACTCACAGCAGTTCCTGATGTTCCCAGCAGCAATCCTTTGATACATTATCCTTATACATTTCCTTATTATCCTTATCAATTCAGTCTGGTACATATAACTTTGAGCTTTCTGTATGGTCTACTCTCAGTCCTGTCAGAACCTCCTCACCCTTTCTGTGCATCTTTTTGTTTTATTTTAGTTGACTTCCATTTTTCCATGCATTGACTCCTTTCATTCTTACCTACTTGCATCCTTCCCGCCTACCACCCCCAGTTTCCTCTCCTGAATCCACTTAAGTGTAATCTAAAACATACTGCATGGAAGTGGAAGCCCAGAGAAATATTTGCTCTGGCTCTCACTAGCACCTCACAATGCCAGTGAGCTCTGAGACAGTGGATTCTCAACCCTGCAGTAAAATGAGCTTTTCCCGTAAGTTTAAAATTCGATTCTTTCTCACAGGCTTCAGTCAAAGTGATTGTCAGCTCAAAAAGTGCCTGTTAACTAAATTCAAAGGAACACAGTCAGAGCAGCTTTTGTATTTCCAGCATGATAAAACTAATTACAATTAGCAGCCTGTTACTGAAACAGAAAACATCCAGAATGCCAGAATATTTGAAGTTATATTTTAAGGAATAAACACATATCAGATCAGAGAAAAAAGCTTCAAAGTCCAAAGTGATTGTCTTCTTAAACAGTCTTAATTGCTTGTAAGATAAATTAGAATGAAGAACTAGGGGAAAGAAAGAGCTTTGCAGACAATTCACATGGAGAATGTGATCTGCCATAGTAAATGAGCTGTGTGTGATTCAGCACTTAATAGTCCCAAATTACCAACCCTCCCACCCAAATGCCACCACCTTCCAACAGGCTGACTTGGCTCCTAGCGTGGTAAGGGAGAAGGAGAGCTCCCATTTCAGGTGGCTGTGGGATAATGAAAGCAGCTGCTGGCTACCAACAGCAGCTCTTCAAAGCTCCTGAAATGTTTATTCATCCTTGTAGTTGCTCTTGCTCATTTTGTCCTTAGTCAGAAAAAATGCAGGGTTTTCCAGCCGTGCAGGGTGAATCACTGGATGAGCTCCTCAGCTTGTTCCACTGGCTGCTGGAGGTGATCTCCATGGGTGCTCTTTGCTAGTCTGATCACTGCACCGTGTGTTGTTCACTGTCAGGTCCAGCCCAATTATAGTGGGGTTTGATGTAATATTCCTTGTTCACCATGTCTTGCCAGGACCCAGAGATTCCCCACTGTGGATAGCTCCAGCAGGGAGAGGTTAACCTCACTTTCCTGAGGATTACCAGTGTTTGATGTTCTCCTGTCCTCATGCTCCCCTGTGTATCCAGCTCCACTTCCTTGGGACAACCTCAGTAAGAGCTCCATTTCCAAAATGCCACATGCTTAGGGCTGTACCTTGCAGCACAGCAAACAGTTGTACCCAGATGCCCAGGTGGACTCCTCCATGTGCTGTGCCTTGTTGCCTGATTTCACAATGTCTATCTGTACCTCTTTCTGGGATAATCTGGGTGTGGAATGACCTATAAAGAAGTCAGAGGGATGGCAGAAGAAAATAGAGAAAAGAAGGCAGTGGAAGGCCAATGTTACATTCATAAGCCCACCAATATGCTGCAGGCTTGTCTCAAAGCATTAGTCAGGAGTGGAGCTGGGACCCCTAAAAACAGGGTTGGGGTGAGTAATGGGGAGACAAGAGAAGGGGAAGGTAGCCAGGCTGGTGAGGTCGGCCTGGGAATTGTATCTAGAGCTAAAGCTCATGAAGTGCATCTTTCCACATGTGGTTGGACTTGCCACAGTGCCCCAGGGATATGGATTTTGGAGGTGGTCATGGCTCACTTCTTCTGGAGCTGTGGTGTTTATGGCTGTCTGTGGTTTTGGCACACATATCCTGTTTCAGCTTCTCCTCAGATGCATAGTTTGTGTATGATGGTTCCCTGCAGCACAGGGGTCTGCTTCCTAAGTCAGACGGCTGGGAAGGCATTGTCACCGGCGTCTTTTCCAGAATCATTTTCCAGTGATGACTGAGCCAAGGTGTGGCTGCCCTGCACTCCCTCTCTTATATATATAGAATACACAAGGCAGATAATATTTTATTCTAAGTCAGACTAATGATGAAAATGTTGTGGACGCTGGAAAGAGATGTCTTGAGCTCACAAAGCAGCTGACAAGCCCAAGAAGCAAGGAGGGAATTTTTCATTTGGCAGAGCAATATGCATAGTGAGCACTCTTGTTTTTAATAAGCCCCACAAAGCTGTCTTCAAAGCCAGAGGGGTTTTTTTCCATCCTGAACACATGAGGTATTTTCATTTCATAATGAATGTATGTTGTGTCCAACTTCCAGAAAGCCTTTCACATGAAAAAAAAAATACCAAAGAATTTTTCAGATGCTGAAGTGAACAGGGTGGAAGTAACAATGAAATAAAATGCTGGAATATTTGCTCTGTGCTCAGAGATTGTGTGGCATCTTGCATTGTCTGAAACTGCACTAGATAATAATCAAACGTGCAAATCTCTCAGACTGGGGCAACAGGGAGAGGAGCCAATCTCTGTGTCTCCATAGAGCTGGAAGATATTTCAGATATTTCTGTTTGTCTGCAGAACAGCTGGGGACTTCTCAGACATGAATCTAATTAAGCATATTCCTCACCACAAACACTTCAAGTCCTATTTCTGAGATCCAAATGTCTTTCCAAAATGAAGCTTTCAGAATATAGCTTTCATGCAGCCTGCTTTTTTCCTTTTTTTACCCTAACTTGGGCTGGACAAAATTAAATTACAGTTTTAGGCTCAGAGGAAAATTTACTGAAATCAATAATATTGATTGATATTTGGATATCAGCAGAATGCATTAATGATAGCTGAATTTAATCCACAGGCCTTGTTTTGTTTTGTGGCACAAGATTACCATCGACCTCTTGGCTGCATGTAAAAGCCCTCTCTGGATTTCCTGCAGATTTGAAGGAATATTTTCCTGCTGATATTGCAGGAAATGCATTAATCTGAGGAAAATCACAGTATTGATGCACTGCGGTTTTCATCCATCTGCTTTTTTTTCCCTGCTGTCTTTAATTCCATTCTTAATCCAGTTATGCCAAGCATGAGGCTTGCAGGAGCCTGGTCCTGGGCTTCAGTTCCTGCTTTCTGATGCAGGACACAGCTGTGTCAAGGATCATCAGCAAAGCCACATTCCCTAAGACCATCTAATGTAACTGGAAAAAAAAGATAAGCTTTCAGTCACATAAGCTCTTCCTTGGGCCTCTTATATGCAAAGTTATTTGTCTGTGCTCCTCAGAGAGTTTTATTTGTGTTCATTTGCATATACCCAATATAGCAAAACCCAGTGAATTCTCCTGATATGTTTTCACTCCTGCAAGAAACATGATGGGAAGTGGAAGATATGATCATCTCCCTCCCTGGTGGCATCAGTAAGTATCACACATATCAGATTAAACCCTTGACATTTTTCCAGCAGTGTGAAATTTGCTTGAAGATGTTGGAAAATGAGTTATAGATGTGAAAGCAAGGCTTGGAATATGAATGCAAACATGTTAACCCTAAAACCGGTGTAATTTGCTTTCCCTGACACCCTGGTGTGAGGAGGAGCTGTGGGGGAGAGCTCCCACCACAGGGGGTAAGGAGGATGTGAGCCATGAGATAGAAATGACTTTTAGCTCTTGAGCAGGGATGGATGGCTAAATCCTGCCCAGAGATCCTCAGGGATGCACCCCAGCAGTGAAGGAGAACATCACCTGCTCTGGTGGGTGCCTGGGTGGTGTCAAGTGTATTCTTGCCCCAATATCAGATTGCAAACCTCTCCCATGGCAGTGCAGGCCCTGGGGAGAGCTGCCCAGCAGCTGCTGCATGAAAAATACACTTTTCACTTAGCTGGAAAGAACAAATCCCTCAGGGGTTACTATAGCATGATCATTCACCTGCAAAAGACTTTGGGAAAGGTGAAGGTTGGGGATTTGAGGCGCTGTTATGGGCAGGACTGAGTGTTTGACCCAGCAGTTAAGTCAGGATATATCTTAGAGTGAAGCTGTTTTTAGGTTGGTTGTTTGGTTTTTTTTCTGCAAAAACTCTCCAGCAGGTTTTCTGTTGATTCTCCCCCTGCAGCATGCCACAGGGAAAAGGTACACCTGGATGACAGTGTCTGATTTTCCATGCTTGCCTTTGAGGTCTTTTATGTCCTGGTGGTGAACCACATCCTGGTTTCACTGACCCTCTCTGAGTGTGTCACATCTCTCTTGGACCTCTTCAGCCTCTTCCATGGACGTGTGCAGGGCAACAGTGAGCAGCAGCAGCAGAGCAAGGGCCGAGAGGCACTAGAAATATTGTGCATTTAAGGAACAGACTAATTGTAATCCAGAGGAATTGCTGAGGCAATTACACTGTTCCAAGTGTTTTCAATGCCTCTTGTTAATTTCCTCTGTATTATCCTCTTGCCCCCTTGGAGATGACCAAGACAGAACTTGATTGCAACTGCTGCTCGTGAGTGCGGCGGTTCCTTGGGAGCCATTAGGAATGCAGCATCCGCCGGAGTTGCCATGGAGATGCCAAGGCTGATTGTAAGCCAGGTGAAGTGCTCCTGCTGCTGCTGGCTCATCCCTCCTCAGGGACGTGGCCACAAAGCCTGATACTTGGCCAGGAGGAACAGTAGCCTCAGCCTAGGAAATAGTGCTGCTGGGAGGGTTGGCTGTGGAAAATGGAGCATGGGACAGGTGCTGGTGGCTGGAGAGGGACCTGTGAACCAAAGTGGTGAAGCTGTTGGGAGCAAGACAGTCAAGCCTGAGACCTACATCTGCAAACAGAGGTGGGATAAGAGGAGGGGTTCTTTATGCCAAACCTCTGTCCCAGATGTCCTGGGTTCTTTTGTGAATGCTCTCTGATTGGCCTCACTGACCTGGTCAAGAGCTGCTCTGAGGGAGCTGTGGCCATCACTGACAGTTTTTGCCCCCCAAGAGAGGAGGAGGTAACTCCTTCTAGAGTTTTGTTTTAGCACTGAGAAATCTGGTCTTTCAAAATTTGGCAAGCACAGTGTGACTTGAAGTACAGTCTAAGCATAAATTAGCTGAGAACAGATTTGTCTGTGGCAGAGGGAAGGTGGCTGTTCAGCAGCAGGTGGCTTGCTTTTATGCAACAGATATTCTGTCTTCACTTAATAAACATCTATCAGATAAAAAGGTGATGCAGTTGACATCAGCTCATCTATTCTTAGATTTGGCATTTGGGAACAGGGCTTCACTGCTTGGATCTGCCTGGAAGCATGTACCATTTCACAGGCAGGAAGGTCCTTCACTGTTAATAAATTTTTACTCCAATTTAATTGCAAGAGAAGTGGATGACCTCTGCAAGAAGAGTGCACTGCAGCATGTGACAGTGATCAGTGATCAGCCACTGATTGTATTTGTGTGGTTTGCCCAGAAAATTAGACTTCTTGCGCCCAGTGCTGCCCTCTCCTTTCAGGGTTCAGTTTTAGGAGAGCCCATCAGACTACTGGGGCACCAGCTGGGGTGTACCTGCTCTATGGACGTCACTACTTTATATAAATTCTAATATATATATATATATCTATAAATATATCTCCTACTTTGTAGATATCGTCCTCTGACACTATGATCATCTCCCTTGAAATAAAAAGTTAAAACAGTTCTTACAGATTTCAGTCATCTGAGTGAAGGTCAAAAATCCTTTCTTTTTTGTCTTTTTTTGAGAATGGTAATGGAAAAAAATATTACCAGATATGAAAACAGGGTCAAAAAGCTGCAGATAAATGGGGCAGAGCATCAAGAGAGACCTAATTATGGGACTGAAGCTATGAGATAAAATAGGTAAAAATCTCACAGGAATTTGTATCTCCTTGTATTTTTTTTTTTTTGCAAGAACTTGAAATGCTTTTTTGTCTTCTCACCTGAGCTTTTTACAAACCAGTATAATTTTATCTGAAAGTTGGAGACAAGGACCAAATGACCTTGCATTAAACAGGACATTTGAGTTGCCCAAGAACAGCTGGAGAGTAGTTTGTGTTTCCTTCCTTGTATTCAGGACTGGGCAGCTGACCTTGGAAATGTGTGAGAAATCAAGGAAAACCATTAGGCTTTTTTTCCACTTTCTCAAATTGGAGTTTGTAATCACCACCACCACATGTCTAATTGTACTTTCTACCATCCACCCTCTTAATGTTCTTCATCTAGAAGGGCAAAGTTATAGATATTATACCACGACTGCTGTGTGTGGATGGGATGAGCCATGTGGACTTCTAGTGGAAGGTGTCCCTGCCCATCGCAGTGGGGCTGGAACTAAATGATCTTTAGGGTTCATTCCAACTCAAACCAGTCTATGATTCTGTGATTCCATGTTTGCAGTCATGCTTACACACTCAGGAGTGAGTGTTCACATTCCCAAGCCCAAGTGCTTGCCCATCCCAAGGTTCAAACTTGCTGGTGCAAATGGCATTTGTCAGGATGGATGGGTCAGATAGCCACAAACCTCAGAAAATCAGGCTTCTGAAAGCCTGAAATACTGGGACAGCTATCTGAGGGAGGAAATTAGGAATCAAGTTAAGCTTGAGTTAACATTCCCTGAGCCTTGTGCTGTGCTCTGTGAGAAGAATAAGAAGTGTCTGCTCTGCAGGTGAGCAGAGGCCTGGGAAGCTGCTGGTGGCCAATTCATTTGCTGGGAAAGTAGTAATGCATCAGCGAGAGGAAAATATTAGTTTGGGGGTATGTAGTCTGCTCCCACTGCTTATGAGGCTCCTCATTTCCCTAGGTGTTATGAATAAATAATACAGTATGAAAATGAAGGCAATGTGGTTATCGGGGCTGTTAGATGGAAACACGTTGGGAGCTGATTTGGATCTGAATATTTTGCCTATATTTTAATGTAGTGACTATTGGGAAAATCACTTCTCTGGAAGACTGTGCCTGCTGGTGGGGAGAGGGTATCACGCTGGTCCTGGGACATGCTTATCTTTAGGAAAGAGTATTGGGAAATCTCACATCACACTGGTGAAACTTGATTACTGCCTTATCATTCAGAGCTCGAGGGGTATATCCATGCTGTTATTATAACATGTTACTTCTGCACAGTTCCTCATATAAATGATGGAGGCTGTGATGCAGGACTCTGCGTGTGTGTGTGTGCAGAAGAGGGAGAGCCTTGTGCAACTGTAAATGAAAATCCATCTGCTTTCTGTGCTGGAGGTGGATGCTTAGTGCTGGGCACAGGCTCTGGCTGTGAGCAATGAGCAGTGGTCACTGAAGGTGTAAAGCTGCAGGCACCAGGAATGGGAAAATTGCAGTAACCGTTTAAGGACAGAGATGTGGCTCCTCTGGCAACCTTCCAAATCCTAAAGCTGCCCAAAGCAACAGCTCAGGGTCGCTGGGAGACTGTTTCTGCAGCAGGGCTTGTTGTTGGTTCTGTGGGCAGGGGAGGCAGGTGGGAGAACACCAAAGAGTGACAGAGTGCTTGCACCACTGTTCCTGGTCCGCCAGGACATCCACTCACGGAGAGACATTGGTCCCAGGCTGCACCTCAAACCAGCATTTTATTCCCAGGGACTTGAACTCCAATTTGATGCCAACAGGCAGGGAACCTGCTAATGGTGCTGGAAGAGATCCAAAGCAGCACCAGCACATCCCAATCCTCCCAGTCCTTCTGGAGTTGGAGGTGTCTTTTTGGTTGGTGGTTGTGCTAAATCCTTTCAGTCTTTAGTGACTTCTTCAGTGAGAAAAGGGTGAGTGGGGATTTATTGGGAGAACTTTTTGCCTTCTCTTTCAAGTGCAGAGTGACAGCCCATCACAGGGACCCAAGGGAACACTGAGAGTTCTCCAGCAGGTTGTTTAAACGTTATTTTCATTAGGAAGCAGAAATCCTGCTGCTGAGGATTGTTTCATGTGAGCAGATCTGCTAAGCAGCAGTTTCCATTTCCAGCCAAACCATGTCACATTGTGGATGCTCTGGTTGTTTTGCCAAAAGATGGGCCCAGGCCACACCAAGGGGAAAGTATTCCTGTGGGCACAAGCCATTTTTTGTTTTTACTATGAACAAAACCTCAGACCTCTGGGGTCCACATGTGCAGGGAAAATGGCACATTTTCCTCTTTGCAAAGGAACCTTACCTCCTGGAGAGGACCCCATGCCCAAGCACTTGGCACTTGCAGCACCCCTGGAAGTGTTTGATCTCAGAGCCTTGGCACAAGTTCCTGCTCCATTTTCTATTATCTTTTGCCCATTCTTTAGCTCATTTCATTCCTCCTCCCAGTTTCCTCCTGAACGTATGACTGAATCCAATACTGCTCCCTACTCAGTTATGGAGTTCTGAAATATTGCACTGAACTCCTTAATTCTAAAACTTTGTCACCCGTAAAAAAAATGTGTGTTACATGTGGAAGTAAAATAAAAATTAAAATTTCATTGACAGGAAAAATGGTTTTCATTATATTCTTCATGTCTTAAAACTGCAGCAATATTCTAGCAATAATTTTGGGTTGTTTTGACCTGAAAGAATCAAAGTCTTTCTTTTTTGACAAGGCTGACAGATGCTTTGACTGATGACAGCGAAAAATCAAGTCTTTTAGACTAAGAAATGTTACAACATAATTTGCATACAAACAGGGACTGAGACAAGCTCTTGAAAATTTCTTGCACTTGCAAATCTTGACACTGGAGATGAATAAAAGGAATTTTACTCCCTAAGCCCAGTGAATGCTCAGCAATAATGACATTGTTGTCAACATTTGTTTGAAACTCCGAATTATGAAAGTAAAACTGGGAGATTTTTGCCTTTCCTTTCCCAAGACAGGCTCTCCCCACCCTCTCCTGGCTGTTAACAATCCAGGAGCATTAAAGGCAGGGATCTCGGAGGCTGCAGTGAAGCCCCATGGGGAGCCAGGCTTGTTTGTTCCAGTTCTCTGTGCATCCCAAATCAAATTCTCCTCTTTGTATCTTTTGCCATAAACAATTATGTTCATAAATATGCAAAGATTTGCTTCATCTCAGTAAACCCCTCCACTGTCACAACTGTGGGCCAGGGAGTGAAGCCATGCACACTTATTCCCATCGTTGTGAATTCCAAAATTAACTGCCAGAAAGCCAAGTGTCAGGAGAGGAGGCTGTGGGAGAGAAACAGGGCAGTGCCTCCTGCAGGGGCTGCTCTGCTGCCCCTGCCCGGGGGTGCTGCCCATTGCCCTGCTGTGTGCCCAGCGGGGGAAGAGCTTCCCCCCTTCTCCACTTTTTTTCCTTTCCCTTTTCCCTTCCCCCCTTTATTTCCCCCTTTTCTTTTCCCTTTTCCTCTTCTGTTGCCTTCCCCTTTTCCTCCTTTCCTTTTCCTTTCCCCTTTTCCCCTTTCC
Source organism: Serilophus lunatus (assembly GCA_013399895.1). Classification (NCBI taxonomy): domain Eukaryota; kingdom Metazoa; phylum Chordata; class Aves; order Passeriformes; family Eurylaimidae; genus Serilophus; species Serilophus lunatus. The sequence continues at coordinate 1,914,506 of VXBA01005506.1, read as the reverse complement.
CTTCCAGCCTGGAAGCACCAACAGGGTTGCCAGCGAGCTTTCCCTGCTCCAGGTTTGGGCCATGCCAGCACTTCTGGAGGGGTTCACTGAGCTCCCCCACACCCAGACACTGCTGTAACAGGGTCTTGCCTCCCCTGGCACATAAAAACATTTGCCATGTGTTACCCAAGGACAAGGTTTTAATTTTAGTCCTCAGTGGTGTGTAAGCAGAGAGGCATGGAGCTGCACGGGGAACACAGGACAGCATTGCATCTGCTGAACCAAAATCTTTCATATTCTGGCTTAAACCATGAGGGTTTTGCAGTGGCTTTTCTTGGCACCCCTTTCCTGCCCTGTGGTCATGAAGAGTGTGCAGTGTGAGACACAAATATTTCACTCAGCATTTTAAAACTGTTTGTTACAAGACTTTTATGAATTTAGGAAAACTTTCTAAATATTCACAAACAGCTCAGCAGCCACGAGATGATGAAAGATGGAGTGGGCTGGGGGCAGGGCTGGGGGACAATTTAGTATTTTAAAGAGTCATCACATAAATTATTCAGCCCTAATCTGCCCAGCTGTATTTACTGTCCTGGGCCAAGAGCTCCAGAGGCTGCTGCTCCCAGTGCCAACCAGCAAGTTTGCTGCTTCGGCTTTTGGCCAGGAGTCAAGGTCAGACCTGACCCAGGGAGAAGGAGGGGCTCATCGAACAGGGGAAGTCTGCATTGGGTCAGTATATGAATGGCCTTTTCAACAGGCACTCTGTGCGTGGTGGATGAGCAGCAATCATTATGGAATTGCAGCAGCTCCAGATGTTTTGTGTATATTTCAGTCTTCATTTACTTCTTTTCTGTGCCGAGTTACTTGGGATACTGAAAAATCTAAATAATGAATATGTGATGAGCAGCAAGAATAGAATTCTGCCCCGCCTCCCTCTTCTGAAAAAGCTAATACCAAACACCAAAATAAAAACTGCTTGAGTCTGCTCCAGCATCACCCATGAAAGAGTGCTCATAAGCTAATAATTGACAATTAAAGACCAATTTACAGAAAGCAGTAAAAATTCCCAAGTTCTACAGAGCTAAAGCAAGCTCTTTCTAGCAGTGAGGATATAAGAGAGGGTTGCATGGATAGAAAACAACTCCGATAGGAATTGCTGGCACCCAGGGTGCCAACAAAACTGTCTCAAACGCTGGGCCAGAGTCACTGGTTTAAACCAGAACTGTTTTGGCAGCCTCCTTCATCCCAGATTTTTAAGCTCATTGTTCTTTGAATCATTGTGGAAGTTTGGAGATGGGGAAACCGAGGCACGGAGCACAAACATGTCCAGCAGCTGAAAGGAACACTGTAGCTGGGGTGAGAGCCGATTGCTGGGCTGGGTTTGTTAAAAATCAGGGCACGTGCTAAAATATATATCATCTAATATACACCCAGCCTGGCCCAGGGCTGGCTTTCTCCTGAGTGCTGATATGGGATCTTAGTCTGGAGGACTGAGTATTTGACTGCAGGAATTGTATGGGGGTTAGATACATATACACATACATATATATGTATGTATCTGATGTGTGCTCTTCAGAGTTTAATGCTTTATTTAGAGCGAATTAACTTGCTTCACAGAGCTTTGTTTATCCGTTTTAATAAATCAGCTCTTTCAGCTAAATCTTGCCTTAAGAGTTGATCATATCCAGAGCCTCTAGGAGTGCAGCAGATATAAATATTTGCTTTTACAAAGGGAAAACTCTCCTGAGAATGCTTTAGCAACTGACTGGATTTGCTAAAACAGAAAAGCTGGTAATTTGCTGAGCTGTTACTAAGAAATGAAGAAGCAGAGGAGTGGAGCTGCAGATAAGGAGTCTTTGGTCACTGGTCCAAGGGCCCGTGTGCCATAGGTGGGTCAAACCTGAGAGCTGGCTTCCTCTGCTCCTCCTAGGTGAGGATGAAGCCTAGTTGAAGCTGATGCTGCAACATGGAAGGAGCACATAGCAGAACACTGGAGTCCAGTGTTGATGGGCAGAGGCAGAAAATTCATATAAACTTCTTTTTCTTCTCTACTCAGAGGTCCAGACAAGGATTCTTGGCACTAGAAGTGACTACAGTAGTGTCTCCCTGTCTAAAAAATGACAAGTCAGCATCTAGCAGTATCTGCCTGGTAATAAAAGTTCCCTTTTGCCTTCCCTTTTGCCTTCCCTTCCCTTCCCCCTTCCTTCCCAGGTTGAAAATGTGTTGCATAAAAAAAAAAGGATAATCTTTAAAATAAAATCCTCTGGAATTGCTCTTAGCTAATGAGCTTTCCTGGCCATGGAGGATGGTCATCTAATANCTGCCCCGCCTCCCTCTTCTGAAAAAGCTAATACCAAACACCAAAATAAAAACTGCTTGAGTCTGCTCCAGCATCACCCATGAAAGAGTGCTCATAAGCTAATAATTGACAATTAAAGACCAATTTACAGAAAGCAGTAAAAATTCCCAAGTTCTACAGAGCTAAAGCAAGCTCTTTCTAGCAGTGAGGATATAAGAGAGGGTTGCATGGATAGAAAACAACTCCGATAGGAATTGCTGGCACCCAGGGTGCCAACAAAACTGTCTCAAACGCTGGGCCAGAGTCACTGGTTTAAACCAGAACTGTTTTGGCAGCCTCCTTCATCCCAGATTTTTAAGCTCATTGTTCTTTGAATCATTGTGGAAGTTTGGAGATGGGGAAACCGAGGCACGGAGCACAAACATGTCCAGCAGCTGAAAGGAACACTGTAGCTGGGGTGAGAGCCGATTGCTGGGCTGGGTTTGTTAAAAATCAGGGCACGTGCTAAAATATATATCATCTAATATACACCCAGCCTGGCCCAGGGCTGGCTTTCTCCTGAGTGCTGATATGGGATCTTAGTCTGGAGGACTGAGTATTTGACTGCAGGAATTATATGGGGGTTAGATACATATACACATACATATATATGTATGTATCTGATGTGTGCTCTTCAGAGTTTAATGCTTTATTTAGAGCGAATTAACTTGCTTCACAGAGCTTTGTTTATCCGTTTTAATAAATCAGCTCTTTCAGCTAAATCTTGCCTTAAGAGTTGATCATATCCAGAGCCTCTAGGAGTGCAGCAGATATAAATATTTGCTTTTACAAAGGGAAAACTCTCCTGAGAATGCTTTAGCAACTGACTGGATTTGCTAAAACAGAAAAGCTGGTAATTTGCTGAGCTGTTACTAAGAAATGAAGAAGCAGAGGAGTGGAGCTGCAGATAAGGAGTCTTTGGTCACTGGTCCAAGGGCCCGTGTGCCATAGGTGGGTCAAACCTGAGAGCTGGCTTCCTCTGCTCCTCCTAGGTGAGGATGAAGCCTAGTTGAAGCTGATGCTGCAACATGGAAGGAGCACATAGCAGAACACTGGAGTCCAGTGTTGATGGGCAGAGGCAGAAAATTCATATAAACTTCTTTTTCTTCTCTACTCAGAGGTCCAGACAAGGATTCTTGGCACTAGAAGTGACTACAGTAGTGTCTCCCTGTCTAAAAAATGACAAGTCAGCATCTAGCAGTATCTGCCTGGTAATAAAAGTTCCCTTTTGCCTTCCCTTTTGCCTTCCCTTCCCTTCCCCCTTCCTTCCCAGGTTGAAAATGTGTTGCATAAAAAAAAAAGGATAATCTTTAAAATAAAATCCTCTGGAATTGCTCTTAGCTAATGAGCTTTCCTGGCCATGGAGGATGGTCATCTAATAGGTGGCAGATAATCTCCAGGAAAATGAGGACAGCCTAGATTTCAAGAATAGCATAATTGTATGTAAATGCAAGGAACAGGGAGCTTTTTTTAGCCTGAAAGAGCAAAGTTCATCAGATAACATGGTAACTCGAAGCCCAAGAGCCCAGATTAGCTGGGAGCTGAGGAGGGAGCCACGGACCAGGCACAGCAGTGGCCAAGCAGTGTCAGGTGGGTGCTTCCAGCCCATGCTGCACAGGCAGGGCTTTTTGGGGCATTAAATTGTGAGGGTAAATGTGTGCCCGTTTCTCACAAGCCCTCAACGTTTGTCTAACCACTCCCAGTACTTGACACCCCACTCAGTGCTGCTCTAATTCAGGCTCCATTCATCAGCAACTGGGTGTGCAACGCCACCGAGCACTGTGGGCAATGCCAGAGACACTCGGGCTTTTTGCAAATGTGGGACAATCTGTAGATAATAATTCCCAGATTAAGGTGCTGCTGATTATTTCTAAAACGTCTGCATCTTTCTGCAGAGGCTTTCTTATCTTATAATGTATCTGCACTGGGCTCAGGGCTGGGTAGCTTTTGGTTTCTTGAAAAAACAGCGTGCTGGAAGGTTCCCTGCACAGCTGCACTGGCTTTTTGGGCCATCATGCTGCCTGTGCTGGGATGTTTGGGGTGTTTCAGGGGCCATACAGAGCCCCTCAGTCTGCTAGGTAACACGGATGTGAAGAATGCTGTGCTGCCACTACCACCCTGGTGATGGCCAAGTGTGCAATGCAGATGTTTGGCTTTGCAATGGAAGGTAACTTCAGTCCATCCCCATGGGGTCACACTCCACAGGTCTTACCAAGAACCTTTTTGGGAAAAAAGTGGGGTTGAAATGGAAGAAGATTGTGGCAGCAACAGACCTGATCAGATTTAATTATTTTATTTTATTTTTAAGCAACAGCGACAGTGAGCAAGGCTGACTCGGGCAGCACAGCTGTCTGGGGGAACCCAGCTAAAAGCTTCCCACTGTCTCAACCACTGACCTCAAGGGAACTGGACGCACTGACACTCATCCTGAGTTTCAGGTGGTGTCAGCTTCACTCAGTTCTCAGAGACATGAAAGCAAACATTGGTATGTGTCCCCTGCTCCCACGGGGTGCTGGCACTCGCACACAGCGGGCACAGAGAGGGAAATCAGCAGGGCCAGATGGCAACAGAACAAGATTTTACAGACTTGTAGCTCCATCCCTCAAGCTCAGTGGGTTTGTCAGAAATGGTTAATCATACTCCAAATGGGCTAAGGAAAAAAAAAAGGCAGAATTCTTTTTTCCTTTTTTAACCATGTGTCTCAAAATGTTACAGGACTTCTGGAGCCCATATGAAAAATGGAAAACGTTTGGGAGCTGCGTTTGCATTTTTATTGCTGAAATTTGTATAAACTGTGTTTTTCTTAGAAAATGTCATCTGAATCCTTTCTGTTGTGCTGGTGAAGGGCCCAGGAGATGGGAGCATCACCCCAGATTCTCTTATGTCCTGTTTGTTGCCCACTTGTTTCGATTCCAGTGGTGCATTAAAGCTCAGGTGTACATCAGTCATTGCAGGGACGCAGATGCCCCAGTGAGAACTGAATTTTGAGAAGCTGCTTCCAGTAGCAAAACCATCCTGTGAATGGGGGCACTGTGCCCTAGATTTCAGTAAGAAATTGTATGGGAAAAGTGCAATTCTGCTGCAAGCAGTTTCTACAGCTTGTTCCATTATCCCTGAGGAGAGGTACCAGTCAGGGAAAGGGGAAAGGCTGGGAATTAGTGTTTTACCATTTGCTGAGAGATCCAGGTTCCTGCTGTACCAGAGCAGCTCAGCAGTACCAGAGCTGACGTACAAGAATCACTGTCCTTTTAATCACTGACAATGAATTAAATTGTACAAATTAACTGCCAATTATAACCTGTAGTTACAGTGTCATACTTGTCACTGAAAGCAATACCCCCCACCCAACTTACCAGGTCTGTCTTAGAAAGATCTACGATCTTTCTGAGAAAAAGGCTGTTATTTGTAAATTCCAGGTTGAGGTCTCCCCCAGAGTAGGCCAGAGGCCCACTAGGGATTTTGGCTGAGCTGTGCTGGCTTTTACCAGGTGAGACTTCAAGACACCCTGGAAGTGTTCCAAAGGTACGTGGATGTGCACTTATGGTTGTGGTTTAGTGGTGAAAATGCTTGATGACCTTAAGAGGTCTCTTCCAAACTTTATGATTCTAGGATTTGGCATTTTTAATACGGGAAAACGAGTCCAGGTCACCAACCCTAGGGAAGGTGCATGGTGTGTGTGCAGAAGATGCTCCTCTGCCAGCTTTCCATGCCCACCAAAACCACATCAGGGATGGAGCTGAGCTGGTTATTCTATTGCAACACCAGCTCAATCAAGTTTTCTACTCACGATTCATCAACATTCCTTAAGAGCAAAAAACATACACATGAGACTTCCCTTTGGATGAATACTTCCATTTATTCCAACTGGAAAAAAACATTTTTTTTAAATATACTTAAGTGTAATTTTTTTTTAAACTTTTTAAAGGAATAATAATTATCACATTGTCCTTTACAAACAACAAAAAAATTCCTAGCAATAGTCTGTATGGTATGGAGACATCCATCTTCCAGATTTTTCTGCATCTGCTGCTTTGAGTAGGCATCAGGGTGTCCCTGTGTGTGCCCAGGGCTGCCGGTGCCATTCCTGCAGTGGGACCCTCATTCCCAGGGTGCAGGGTAGGGACTGGCTTGGTGGTGCAGGGGCATCACAGATGCAGCACATGGGGTGAGGGCAATGCAGCCAGTTAAGCTCCCAGCCCTCCTGTGGCTCAAAGCCCAGCCTTATCTTCATGCCCTCAGGTGCTAACCCACTTTGGTCTTTGGGTGCCAAGAGTCCCTTTTGCAAACCTGCTCCCTTCTGGGAAGCACTGGGACAACCTGGCATTGGCTTGCAACTGGGACACGCTGGGATGGCAGAACCCCAATGGATTAAAGCACACAGAGAACAAACTCACATCCACCATATTACAAAACAGCTGAGCCCTATTCATAGACCCTCTGCCACGGTGAGGGGCTGTCCTGCCTCTGCAGCAGGAGCTGTGCCCACCTCAGGGACAAGCCCCCAGGCCCAAATGGCCTCAGAGGGGTGAAAGGGTCTCGCCAGGCAGGATGGGGCCCATGGGGAGCAGTTTGCAGGTGTTCTCATATGTGTCAGGCAGTAGGCAATATTGAGACTTCCACTTGGTAATGAACAGCAGTTAACATAACCCAGGAGACTAGAGCACCATAAGACAAGTCTATATTCAAAACAACGTCATGCTGACATCACACAATTGCACCATTTACACTTTATTTACTCCAAATAATAGTTCAATGTTTAGTAACTTCAGCGTTCTCTACAGAGGTGTGAAATTCCTTCTCCAGCTTTGGTGATTCACAATGTTGCAGACATTTGGTAGTTCTGTTTTTTCCTATTTAATAATTAAAAACCAAAAAAGAGTCCCTTTTACAGCTGTCAGGGTTCCTGAATCGGACTGATGGAGCGTACCTGTGAATCACAGGCATGAGCAGACTTCAAAATGCCACTGAGGCCTCATCAAGATTTAATGAATCAGAAAAATGTTCTCTTTATTGACTAGGATCAAAACAAATGAACAGAAAAAAGGGTTAAAACAAAAAAACCCTCAAAACCAATAACTCAAACTCTCACTGATATACTTAAGGAACTTGGTGATGAAATGGAAAATGGGATCCAAAGTACAGTTTGGCTAGCTCTGGCTGAAAACAATTCTGAATGGGCATGTGTTTTCCCAGTGACTCCTAAGATATAGAAATTCCTCTGATATTACAAAATACAAAAATATTTTCTCCGAACTCTCATTTACATCGCATTTACAACAACCATGGAAATAACTTAGGCTCCCATACTGTCTGAGAGACAAATCACCTATCAACATGGCTAATGGGAAACAAAAACGTGGTGGAAAGCTAAAGCTACTGGCAAACTGATGCTGAGAGTCAACAGTGGCAACCAAAACGTATGGACAAACAGAGCTCAAAGGGATGGCAGTATCTGGGAGAAGGAAGAGAAACTACTGGGTAAATATTACAGGCTAAAGTGAACTTTTTAGATTTTTTTTTTTCTCCAAAGTAAGATGTGCAAAATATATTCACCGTGCCCAGGATTATGACTATTTATAGAAGCCAGTCTACAACCCTCTTACAAATCCCCACTCTTCGGGCCTTTTCTTTGTTACAATAAAAGCACTTACATGATCTAAAACAGTGCAAGATTGTGAGCTAATTTACATTCTCCCAAGGTGCCTGGCAAGGATGCCATTAGGATATGATACAGTTTTTGCTCTTCTGTCTTTTCCGGCTGTGCAACTGTCCCCTGCCACCCACCGTGGAAGACTTGGGCATGCTGTACGAGCCGTACTTGTGCAGGAGCTCCTCGCTGGTCACGTACCGGAGGCGGGTGGGCTGGGGGATTGGCTCCCCAAGGAAATAGCCCTCGTTGTCGGACTCCGAGGAGGAGGAGCAGGTGGAGCACCAGTCGTATTCAGCGAAGTAGGGCCCCCATCTCTCGCCCAAGTGGTTCTGCAAGGCGAGATCCGACACCGTCCGGGGACAGTGGCCGTAGACGTCCCTGCGGGGACCCTGCTCCACCGTCTCTCTGCAGCTCCTCTGGTGCATGAACGGGTCGTAGTCATCCCTGGCTCGGAGCGAGGGTCTCTCCTTCAGCCGGTAGCACTGCTCGCTGGCCAGGTGCAGGGCGTTATCCGACCGGGAACGGCGGGACCGCCGGGGCCGGTGCGGGCGGTAATGCCGGTCATCATCCCGGAGGGGAGTTCGCCGGCGCGTGCGCTCGCTCATGGGCGCGTGTCTGGGGACCTCCTGAGCCCCCAGGTTGCCCCCGGGCACCCCGCTGCCGTAGTCGAAGCTCTGGTGCATCCGCCCGTGCGACGGCCGCTCGCGGTAGCCGAGGGGGCTGGCGAGGTCGTGCAGGGTGGGCTCCATGTCCTGGTACTGCTGCACCGACAGCAGGCTGCGAACGGACTCAGCGCTTCGAAACTGCATGGAGGAGTTCAGGGTCCCCATGTTGCTCATCTTCTCCGAGACGTTCATACCCGAGTCTTTGCTCAGGTCAGGCATGGAGAACCTGGAGAGATGCTCCTGGCGCTTGGCTCCTCCATCTGCTGAGAGGCCTTTACAAGGAAAGGGCAAAGGAAAGGAAAAAAGGAAGAGTTAAGGAGGATTTTCTATCGGTGGAGATGCAAGGTGAAGGCTGGTTTTGGCCCAAGATGTTTGCTTTAAAAAATAACTCAGTGGTTTCAATGCTGTCCTGAAGAGCCCTTTCAAGAGGAGGATTTTTATTTTTTTCAAAGAGCAGGCAGTTCCTCCTTTGGGGAAATCACACCAATTTAAGGTGTTTTGAGTTGGACTCCAAGTTGGTTTTCACGACTTCCTTTCCCATATGTCTACACTGTCTGTGACTTGATAGGAATAACCAGTGATGCCAGGGAGAAATCATGCGTCAGAGGTAACCTGAGGTCTCCTGCATGCTGAGATAACTGGGGTGCCATGATCCGGCACCCACACCTTGTGCTCGGAGGACTGAACAGATGAAAACTGGGCCACTGACTAATTCAGGCTTGTCACCATGCTGCACAGCACAGATCCCTTCAATGACACCTGTCGCAGGATTGAAGGTACAGCCTTGGCTACGTGCATGCAGTTGGGTTTCCCAGAAGCCAAAGAAACACCTGAGCCCAAGAGGGTCTTCTGGACCCCCCTGTAAGCAGCAGGGCAGTGGGTGGGTCAGGCTATTCTTGCAAATATCCAGGGACCTGTGCATGGGTAGGAGCCAGGAACATCAGCTCCAGTCTGATGGGCTGCCCTGCTCGGGAAGGTGACTCACAGGTTCTCTCCAATGTGATAAACAGCCCTGAGCTCCTGCAAGGTGCTTTTCTCCAGCCCAGAAAGCCTTCACCAGGCAGCAGGGAAGTGGGGTGTCTGCTCAGCACCTACCCATCAAGAAGAAACAATGCACCCCACACTGCCCTACTCCTTGGCCTGTTTTATGGGTGTTTCCTATTTTCTATCTCTCTGCTGGCTTGACAACCGGCAGCAGTCAGTGCTTGTGTTGCAAGCTCAGGACAACATGTTTCTCAAGTTATTTCAAAGGAAATCCATTTCATCCCAAATCAAATGCAGAGTGTTTGCTTTGGCGCTCTTCTCCCCTCCCCATCCCTGTCCAACAACCTCTCGGTGCAGACCCAACACGGAGAGCTGTGCACCATCAGCAGGATTTCCAACATGACACACCGCCTTTATGCAATCACCGAGAATTTATGACTTTGTAAATTAATTTAAAAACATAACCCAGCCCAGAGTTCAAGAACAAGCCTCTTTTTTCCTTAACAAAAGCTGCTTGCATTTCGAGAGCTCAGCTCCTTCGGCATTTAGCTGCTGCTGCCAAACCTGAGCATGAACAAGGGCTGCTGTCACTAACCCCACTCATGAGCTGCTTCAGGGTTTCTTTGGATTCAGCCTTAAAAATATCAACAGATGCAGCAAAGCTGGGCAAGGTTTTCCAAACATTCCCCTTGGTGGCACCAAGGAGAACTGGCTCTCACATGGATTGGCTTTGCTCTCCAAGTCCTCAGGTCACAATTTCTCTAGGCTCCTTTGCTTTTCTGCTGTTAATGGGGATGTTTCTGACATTTATGATAATAGAAGAAGATAAACTGAAGGTGATCCCTGAACACCACAGGAAAAGGGAGAGGCTGGGTTAAAAAAAAGTAAAAATCAAGTTTTGTTTTGAAAAGGACACACTTTTCAAGCCAGCTTCATGCCTTTCTTTTTTCCTAAGCTATGCTGATCTCTAGTGAGCAAACCCAACCCTGACCACTGCCCTTTGTAAACAGTATTGGATGGGCTCCCTGTTCCCCCTGCAGACTTGCCCACCCACACTCCCTGCTCCCATTATGGGAGTGATTCCTGGCATGTTTCTCCTTCCTGCTGGAGCTGCAATCTTCTGCCTTTGAAGCCAGTGATGCAGTTTCGCCACATCAGGCACTGTTCCCCGTGTCTCTCCCGTGCCACTGCGGAGCAGCCCAGCAGCCCCCCAGGAGGAAAAAACAACTCTGTAATATACACAAAGGCCTCCTGAAAAGCCAGAGCAACAGTGGGGTTGCTGGCAGAGCTGATCCCAGTGTGAATCACGGCTGCTGACAGCCCAGTGTGGCCTTAATCAGATCTGTCAGACAATAGCTGACGCCAAGGAAAATGAGCCCTCAGTGACATTTATGCAGCCCTTCGTTAAGAGAACTGGCACAGCTCTGCAATAAGAACAAGCAATGCCAGTGCTGGGCAGGACTGCAGCTCCAATAGCACAGGATGCTTGTCTGGCACCAGCAGATTGATTTTGGCAGTATTGTTTAAAAGGGGTCGACCTCATCCCACTCACAGGGGTGTGGGGTGAGCTGGGGTTTTGCCCCCAGTGCCAGTTGCCATCAGATGGTATCTGCAACTCTCTGCTGCCCCTCTCCTCTGGTCCTGCATCCAGCAAGAATAGTAATGAGCATCTAGGGAGAGTCTCTGGAGACATGGAAAGAGCAAACCAGTATTTTCAAATTAAATGAGACATATCTGTGTCCTTCACATCACAGGCAGGAATGATGTGGCTGAGATCGGGTAGGATGTCCAGCAGGAAACCTGCTTCTTTCTGCTGGGAGTAAAGCAAACCATGGTAAGCCAGGTGCTCCAGCTTGGAAAAGGAAGAGCCAGTGCTTCACCAGTTTAGTTTATGCAGGACAGGGATCTCCAGTCCCTCACACACACCACCAGCAAACACCATGAGTGCTTTAGTCTTTTCCCCTTGGAAAAGCACAGGGACAGCGAGTTCAAACAAGGAGCCTGCAATACACACATGGCTCACGCTCAGAGCATGGGGTTTAATCAGGGGACGTTTTTGGCTGTTCATCCAGACAGCCTGATTATAATTAATGACACACATTTTAAGATCTTGAATTGCTGGGAAAATGTTGATTGTAAGAGGAATCCAGCACAGAGCACGTTCCATCATCATCACTAGCACACAGAACTTGGGCTGTGATGGAGCCTGTGCTCAGGAGGCTGCAACAAAGCAAAGCCATTCCCACACCCAATGGCTTCACTTCTCCATATGACAGAGTGGGAAAGGCTCCTTGCTGAGGGCACCTTTCCATGCAGACTGGGCAGGCTGCACATGCATGTGCCTTTTTCTGTGACCCCGCAAGCAGTACGGCCAGGAGAAGGAAAATTTATTTCACCTGCTCATGGTGACAGTGAAGGATTCATTCTGCTCATTCAGGAGCAAAGCTGTGCTTTTCCAGCATTGCTGAAGGCACTGAGAGCTCTGCATGGCCTTATGGTGCCCAGAGCAGGTACCAGGTCGATGATGCAACTTATGATCCTTGTGGAAGACAAAGGTGCTTCCAAGCTGAGCTTTACATTTGCACCAATGTAAGGTGTAAAGCATCATGAGTGGGGTTAGGCCCAGATTAGTCTTTCTAAGCTCCCTAAATGATTCTGTCCCTCTCTATGGAGCCACAAAACCTCAGCAAGGCATACTGTGAGCAAGCCAGGAGAGCTCCAGTCTGACCACAGCGAGTTCAGGGGACAGCAATAACCATTTGTCTAAAAAACTTTCATCTAGAAGATATAACCTGGGAATAAAGTCTGAAAGAGCAGGGATTGTTTAGTCTAGAAGGCTGAAGGGGATATAATAACAGCCTTCAAATATGGAAAAAAATGCTTGCAAAGAGGAGGGAATACATGATTCTCCAGGTCTGCAGAGTCTCGCAAGGAAAATTTCAGCTATGCAATCACAGCAGAAAGTGGCCAGGGCAGGCTCCAGCACTGCAGGGTTTCCCTGAAGGCAGTGGATACCCAGGCACATGCAGGGAGGCTCTGGATCCCTAGTTCCATGCTGCTCTGGACAGTACAAAGGTGGCACAGACTCCTGTCTCCTAAGGTCATTTGCCATTCCAGAGCTACACTTGTATATGAGGCTCCATCTTCTTGAGTTACCAGTATTTATTTACAGTCACTGCAGCTCCCTCTTAATGAAGTGTTTCATCTGGGAACACAGCTAATAACCCAAGCGAGCCCCAACCTGGAAGAGCGAGCACACAAAGGGAGACCCCACCAGACAGCCCTGAATTTCTCTAACAAGGAAACTTGAGAATCTGTTTCCCAAGGCCATCCTGGGAAGCAGAAACCCTGCTCTGGTCTGTGGCATGGGATGGTTGTTACCGTATCACCAAGACCATTCCAAGGGTGCAAAACCAGGGGCAACGTGCTGATCCCACCAAAATTTCCTGCTGCAGAAGGATGCTGTGAGACACTGAGCACATCCAACACTGGCTGCACCGGAGGCTCTGGCACTGGAACAGGAGAGATGGCACCTGCTGCCGCCAGCGCGGTGCATCGGCCGGTGGCCGTCCCACAGCCAGACTGGTGCCAGCACCAGGAGCACGTGGACACAGCAGGTTTTTCTGCTGCTGTTCTCCACTACGTGGGGCTGCCAGGCTCAATATTTCACCCCGGAGCCATGGAAACACACGCCTTTGGGATGAGCACAAGTGAGAGCTGCAGCTCGTCCGCGGGCGTTCGATACAGAACTCGAGCTGGCTGCAGCAGGTTTCTGGTTAACGTTAAGGTTTGCTAAGCACAGGCTGTATGGGCTCCTCTGAGAGTCCTTCCCCACCCCTATTTAAGAACCATGTTTATCCCATGAACATTGCCAAGGGGCGTAACACCCAAATAAGCAAAGCGACAGCACAAAGATATCCCTTGTGAGGGATATCTACAACCTTGCCACAACAAAGCACTCGGAGGCGCTTAAATCCCACCGTGTGCTCTGCTAAACAGGGGCTGCAAGTTGCTTTAATTATGAATTATTAAACCACTCAGCAAATGACAGCAGAGAGGCCGCAGAGTGTGTGTAAGCTGGGTGTGAGGCTGGGAATGGAGCCCCTTGTGAGGGGAACCAGCTCCCAGCCCCCATTAAATCAAACTCCCCACGAAGCTGGGCTAACACAGGGTGAGCCAGAATCCCACTGCAGAGAGAGCACTGGCTGCTTCACATCAGCAGGGGAATGCAAAATGTCCTGACTTAGGATATTGCAAGCAAACAGGGCTGTGCTGACGTGTGCTCTTTGCCTTTACATTTATCACTGTGTACACAAATACCTGTGCATTGCAGCCCGAACCACCTGAGCCCCACAGAAGTGCCTGCCAGCACCAAAACCTGGCACCCAGCCCTGAGAGAGTGTTTAAGTCCAGCTATCGAGGCACAGGCGCATCAGCATAGCATCTCTTATGTCCAGCCCCCCATGCCAGAGCCTTCTCTCTCACACCATCAGGCAGGCGCATCCTCACCACCCCTCAAACAGGGTTTATTTCAAGGTCAACCCCAAGAACTAAAAAGGATCATAAAGAGAAACAGCCTGCCATGGGCTTTGTTTATAGCTCTGTCCCATCTCACTTCTGAGCGACCTCGGGGAGTGCAGAAATAAAGCAGAACCCTTATGTAACTGGAAATCATGCAAAGTAAACAATTTGGGGGAAGGCAGAGCACTCTCCAAGTGGGTCTTGGTCCCAACAGCCTCCCATAGTGTGCCCCCATATGCCATCCATAGATAGCAGGGCATATTTCTCACCTGATCAGTCTTTCTCTCCAGCTTGCTGAAAGAAGTGAGTGTTGCTTGGGAAAGGGGTTGGATTTGAATCCAAGAGCCCACTGTAATCCCCTCATTAGCACACCCAGCTCCTGTGCCATCCCCATCAGAGGCAGGACAGCCAACATGATGGGCTGGGGATGATGTGCTATTGCTTACCCTGACATCTCTTTCTACAAGTCCATTTTGGTTCTCCCTCTGGTTTGGTCATTACCCCACGTGCTTTGCACCATCCATGTGTGACAGTAAAGGGGTGAAGCCATACACGTGGCTGATCCCCGCAGCACACACATCAAAACCTCACTGCTGAGCAGCAAGAGGCGAGTGAGGGGGAGAAGGAATGTTCCTGACAGTTTTACAGCGTTTTGGCATTGGGACTTTGGGATGGAAAACCTTTATCTTTACATGCATTTCAAAATTATCTGGCTTGGACAGGGGAATGTTACACCTGGATCTCAAAATCACAAGAAATCCTCCCAGGGATCTCATCTTCTGATTTGGAAGCAGTTTTGTGCTGCCCGTGTCTGGGGGAAAGAGAGTGATAAGAACATGCTGGACAGCTGTGAGCCTCCTTTTTTTTATTAAAAACCAGGAACAGTAGGTGTGTAATTTTCTGGCTTTGTCTAACTCAGCTGGAGCCCACAGGGAAGAGGAGGACCAGCCTCCTGACCCCTGACCCCTCACTGCCATACCTGAGGGTGTTCAGGAGCTGCTCCCAAGCCCTCAGTGCAGGAGAGGCTGGGTCAATGAATGTTTCTCCAGAAAATATAACCCTGGCCCTGAGGAACAGGGCTTGTTCTTCCCCTCACCTGCCCTGCAGCTTTCAGCTCCTCCTCAGGCAGAGGAAGAAGAGGGACTGGGGACAGACAGTGCTGTCAGGTCACTCTGCAACTCAGACGTGCAGGGATCAGCCCTGACCCATGTACATATTCAGAAGTTCTTTTTCTCCACTTGCTATCACAGTTGTTGTTTGTTCCTGGAAAAACAAACTATTTTGGGCCTCTGGGTATCTCATAACACCAATGAGAGGAGCAATGTGTGCCATACAACTGAAAACACATTCCACCCTGTAACAGCACCAGCTTAACATCTTTTTAAACTGATTTATGACTGTGATAGATGAGGCTATTCCCTTCACCCAAACCCATTTTCTCAAGGAATCTTTAAAATCTATTTCTCCTTTACATACAGTTCAATGTGACTTCTACCTCCAAAGCACTCCTGCTCTCTGCAAGTGACACACAGAGACTGCTCTCAGAGAACATTTAGCCTGCAGGTACTTACTTAAGTGGGGTATTTGACCAGCTGGTATTTTGTGGAAATAACTGCTTGGAATCAGAAGAGATGGATTCTTGATTTCTAATTCCACTGCCAGGCACATACAGAGCCTGTAAAACCTTTTTAGAGGAGAACTCAAGCACAAACACTGGGAGCAGGGTTGATGGACTAAGTATCTTCTGGGAGGTGATTAACCTCTGGTAGGTTCAGGCTTCTCATCATGAGCAAAGCTTCCTGGACAAATTCCATCTTAGCATTGTCCTGATTGCTTAATGCAGGGAGCTCTGAGGTAAACATTGCTACAGGATCCACTCTCTTGTGTTGTTGCTAATGACATTAAAAAAAAAAAAAGCAAAAGCAGCCAAAGGAAATAAAAAATAAAAGATAATATCAAATTCTAACATCAGCAAAAATGAGCTTTCTCTTGGAAAATGGGATGGGAAATATATTTTGCTCTTTGCCTTTCCATCTAATGGCCATGTTGGGCAAGAGGAGGACCCAGTCTCCAAGCTGTAGTGGATCAAAGTCTGTTGCAGCTTTCAGCTCATGGCAAAAAAGGGATTTTCAAACAGAAACACGCAAGGCAAGAAGAGATGCCCTCCACCAGCAGGAAATTCTGTCCTTTTTCAGTGGATGTGTTTAAATCACATCAGAATTTGTGGCAATTACACAAGCACAAACCAGAGAACGGCAGAGACCCTCTCACCTAATTCAAACCCCAAAACAGAGCACAAGGAGGGCCACAGCCACCTCTGCCATTCCTGTGTCTGCTGATGCACTACAGCCCACAGTGACAGCAGGGCACAACCCAGCACTGTAAGGGCACATGCTCAGGATTAATACAGTGTCCCATCCCTTTAACTAACCCATGAGGAACTGGCTTTAAAGCGATTAAATAGAATCTTTTGGTAAGGTACAAACACAGGGTCTTGCAGGAGATTGGGGTCACATAGATCTTGACCCACACAATGGCTGACACTGAAATATTAGAGGGAACAGTATCTGCTCACAGCAGGCAGGCTTCTGGCCAAAGGACAGGGATTACCACTGCACACCTTGTGAGTTTTCTGCGTTTACTGATGTCTCTGGCTAATTAGTAGTTAAGTCATAATAGAAACATCACAGCAAAATCTGCTACCAGGGAGGGACCAGCTTTTAACATGTGTTCTACAGGTCAGAGACTGTTTGCCCTTCAGCTCCCTATAAAAACCAGAACGTTCTGAGCGATGCCATAAAACCTTAGATGGATGCGGTGTTAATTATTCCACTTTATAAGGTGGAGCAACTATGCAGCATCAGTAGCTCAAAGGGACCTTGTATGTGGATGCCTGGGAGCTTCTGGCAAGGCAGAGCTGGGGCATGTGGGGTAGAAGGAATGGGGTGAGCCAGACCCCTGGGCTGTGTTGAGGGGAGCTCTGTGGGGTGCTTGCTGGGCAGGAATGGGAAAAGCCAGGCAGCAGGATGCTGTGCCCTGACACCACCTGCCCAAAAACCAGCTCTCCCACAGACCTCGTCCAGGTCACCGAATCTGCCTGTCCTCAAAATGCTGCCAATTAAATTGGATGATAATTGTGTCCTCCATAATTGCAGTCATGGCCCTGGGGGAGCTGCCTGTTGCTGCTGCAGTGCCTCCAGCTCAGCTGAGCCAGCTCCCAGAGCACGGAAATTTATTAGAACCTTACACATTAATAAAAATGTTACCACCTCACTCTGCAGAGGAACAGTGTACACTCACTGCAAGCCCCATCACGCTGAGCTCCAGAAACCCGGAAAGCAGCAAGCCGTTAAGGCAGGCACTGCCCGTAACTCACACTCTGGCTGTGTAAGGAGGATGGATGCCTTTGGGAGCTCTCCCTCCCAGCATTCCAAAAAGGATATTCTAAAATGAAAGACAGAATGATTTTCACTCTAATACAAAGCCCTTACCACATTTCCTGTCTCTTGACCTGTATCCCCAATAACTTGTTACACTTCATCTCCAAAGCACGCAACAACCCCTCCACTGCTCAGGGATTGCTCACCCGCGCTTGGTGTTGCTCAAGACTCTTTGTACTGATGGGGTTTACACAGCACGAGTTTTCAGGAACACGAGCAGCTCTGGAAATGTGGAGCTTTGCTTACAGAAACCTTGTTTCAGAAAGCAATTCCCAACTCCCTTGCCATTTCACATCCATTTCTCCTCTGTGTGAAGCTGTTGGAGCAAAATCCTTCCCAGCCCATTAACTTCTCCTTCCCGTTTTGCCACTTGCCAGGTAGGGAGATCCTGGCTGAACACAGAGATCGTTTCACATCTTGGCATGGGGCTGGCAGCTTCCCTAAATAAACACACCAAACCCTGGGAGCGGGTGAGAAGGCACAGGCATAGCAGAGCAAACCTGTCCATCCAGGCAGGGCAGAGCCCAGAGGGTGGGTTCAGCAGGGCTCAGCTCCCTGGCAATCCTCGATGGTGCATCCCCACTACTCAATGCCAGCACCCTGTGGGGGGGGGAATCCTTGGGACTGAGTACCAAACATCCCACAGGCTGCCCACTGCTAGTGACAGGGCAAAAAGATTCCACTTTGCAGGGGTTGAGGTGCAGGATCTGCAAAAATCCAAGCAATGCTTGTCTGGAACAGAGAAAAGCCAGTGGAGCCGCAAAGAAAAAGTGAGGCAGTATCTCTGGTGAGAAAATCACCCTCAGTATTCTCTTTTCCAAGACATTTTCTCTGCTTTGGGACTTGGAAGAAAGGATACCTGTGCCAGGTGAGTGGAGCAGAACAAGTTGCAGGAAGGACTGAGCCTGCTCAATGGCAGCTGCAGACCAGAGCCCCACACAGACACGTCTGTGCACGCACACCCATCTATGCAGCCACAAATGAAACCCAAACATGTTTGGGGTGAGAGGACTGAGAAATATGACCCTGGGATGTGCTCATGAGAAACGGGCTCAGCCAGATGGGACAAGCATCTTGCCTGGCTTTCTCCTGCAGTTTCTACTAAGGGATTGGGAAGAGGAATTAAAGACCTGTGTGAGGAGGGGGAGGAATTTCTTTTAACTAGTCATGTGCTTGAGGATGGCATAAAATTCAAAAATTGGGCCTATTTCAAAGCATTTAAAAATATTTTTATCCAGCAAGGGCAGCTGACAGCAGTCCTTTTAGCACTTAAGGCTGGAATCCGCCTCTGTGCTAGCAGCTGGCCTTGATTTTCCCCGTCTCTTCACAAAAGGGAGGATTAAAGAGCTTGAAAACATTTGTTTTGAGCTGCACAGAAAGGCCAGCCACCTATAAAGCCCTGCACTTGGTAAACAAGCAAGGAAAGGGAGTGGGACTGCCAGGCACACCGAGGCCAGGCAGGCAAACCCGAGGCACTGAGCAGTGGTCCCCAGGCTGTTGTTCTTGTAATGAGAAGACACCTGCTATGGCCCTGACCTGGAACACAAAGGACTCAGTGTCATGGAGGGGGTCTAGGGTGGTCTCAGGCTGGCAGGAGCAGGGGTGACGTACCTGTTGCATTGGAGAGAGCGAGGGACTCCATGGAGCCCCGGGGAGTCTGCTCAGTGGGTGTCAGGTCCTCTGTGAACTTGAGGGCATTGATGGGGTGCCGGGTGCGGCACTGCGGCGTTGGCATCCCACCTTCCTCTTCCTCCTCGTACTTGGGGACTTTGAGATTTCCTCTGGTCTCAGGGAAGCTCTGGTTGGACATGTCACTGTAGCTCTCCTGTGAGCGAAGCCTTCCCGAGTAGTAGTCGTCTCTGCAGTCCTGGATGAAGCTGCCGCCGTGGCTCTTCATCGCCAGCGAGGAGCTCCTCTTTTGGTTGCTGAAATGTTTTGCCCATAAATCCGGCTGCGAGCTTGGGACCTGGCTGGGGTTATAGGAGGTCCTTATGTTGCACTGGCTGAGAAGCTGCAAGGGGGTTTGGGACTGACTTTGCTCCATTTTGCCTCCATAGTGATAGAGCTCATCGCGGCTCCTCCACAAGTGGTCCCTGTTGAGGCTCGGTGTCTGGCTGGCCAGGCTCAGCAGATCCATCTGCAAGGACAGCGGGTCCACATCGGTGGAGAGGCGGTTGGAGGTGACCTGCAGCTGGTTGCACGGGCTGCGTGCCCCCTCCTCACCTTTCCCCTTGTTCTTGCCGATCTTGGCGCTGCGGCGGGACTCCTTGGCTCGCGCGCTCTGGAAAGCTGAGTCGGAGGAGTCGGAGCCGTTGGGGTCATCGCCGATGCTGCAGGCCCTGGAGCAGAAGATCTGCCCCTGTTTGGGCAGGAAGGGCCGTCCCAGCAGGGACTTCTTGCACTGGGCACAGCAGAAGCAGGTCTCAGTGGCATGCCAGTGCTGGCCATCGTACGTCATCTGGCCCTGGTCGATACCTTGAAGGGGAAGATGCACAGTGTCAGGGTCACTTAACACTGCATTTAACATTGCATCAAGGTCAGACTGGATGGGGTTTTGATCAACCTGGTCTAGCAGAAGGTGCCCCTGCCCATGGCAAGGGGTTGGAACTAGATGATCTTTACGGTTCCTTCCAACCCTAACCATTCTATGTCTACGAGTGACATGTACTTGGCCTTGGTGTTGAAAGTCCTTTTCCAAGGTTTCTCTAATGCACAAAGCTAATCTCATTTCTAATTCCTCCCAATTCTAATTCCAGGCCTTTGCTTGGGAATTACTCAGTGTTGGGAAAGTCAGCAGAACCATGCCTCAAGCTATTTTGTATTAAATGAGGATATTTCCGATCATAAAGCAAAGGAATGCTAGAAATTCTCCATAAAGTCCTTGAAGTCAAAGTAATAATATGCCTATTTCAAAAAACAAAAAGCCTCCAATCGAACAATAATGAGGAATTTGTGCTGCTTTGGTTAAACACATAACAGAATTGATGACATCCCTGTCTACTGCTGGTACTGTGGCCCCATTCTAACTTTATTCTGGATTCTGGGGCCGCTTCTCCAACAGGGAGTGAGAAGAGCTGGCCTTAGGGGTCAAACACACACGCTTGCCTTGCACCCAGCTGCATTTCCTGTGTTGCTTCACCAGCCCCCCTCGGGCTCAGTAAGGGAATTGATGCAGACAGTCTGTCCCTCGCCAGCAAAACTCCAGGGAGCACACGTCTGCACACTGCTCTCAGTCAGAGCCGTGAGCAAAGCTCCTGAGGTTTCAATTATAACATTTATCCACTTGTTTAAGCAGCTGTTCATGACAAAAGCCCTCGTTACCTGAGAAACTGCCATGCATGGCATGGGCTGGCCAGCACAGAGGGTGCTGCACCCCACATGTGCACAGTGTGTGCTTCCACACGCGCTGTGGCCGTGTCGCTGGGGGGCCGAGTGCTGCCAGATAACTTATAAATGAACAGTATGTTAATGGTCTGTTTTATTCCGACCTAAATTAGGTTTAGTGTAATCAGGTTTTTTCTCCCCTTCTAATGAGCGAAACGCTTTTATACAGGCTGGAGTGCTACGTTTGTGGGCAGAAAAGAAACAAGATGGTGGGTGGGATTTTGCCAGCTACTTTTCCACTGCCCAAAGCCATTTTGCAGATGAAGGAGTAAGGCCTCCTTATTCCATCCTCACTTACTCAACTCAGGCCTTACAAGTCTTAAGCACATGCTTATCTCTGATTTACATGGCTCTTAAGCACAGCACTCAGTGACTACTACAAGCAACTTGCAGCAAAACGGTTGCAGTTTCCCCTTTGCTAGAAATGTGCAAATACACACCCAAACAGGCATTTTACCCTGAAAACCTGACAGTCAGTAGGCTCCAGCTGGCTGGTCAGAGTGAAGGACAGCAGATGGGGAAACATGAGAGAAGGGAGTATGCGAGAAGCATTAACAGCTGCTTCTTCACCGTTCTGCAGCTGAGCTTTCAGGAAGGATCTGCGGCAGGTTACAGCAAACACATCCTCCAAGTGCTTCACCAAAGCCCTGAATTTCCCCTCCCTGTGCCATCTGGCTGCTGCACAAGAGCAAAATCGTTGGGCTTTCTTTCCCTGCAGCCCATGAAATATTTGAACACATGAGCT
This sequence comes from Serilophus lunatus, assembly GCA_013399895.1. Lineage (NCBI taxonomy): Eukaryota > Metazoa > Chordata > Aves > Passeriformes > Eurylaimidae > Serilophus > Serilophus lunatus. Next base: position 1,892,800 of record VXBA01005506.1, on the reverse strand, counting down.
CACCTCCATGGACAAAGGAAGAGCTGCCTGTGTGCTCACTAGCAAGTGCTCAGCCAAGTGGCAAAGGGGATTGGGGAGAGCAGCAAGGTGCTTCCCAGCCTGCCTGGCTGGGGAGACAGCATTGCCTCTTGAATAAAGTGCATTTTAAATCACTGTTCTAGAAACAAAGATTGACCCTGATGCGTTATTTCGTTCTGTTTGAGAACGTCCACGGGTTGACTTAAAAGGGCAAACAGAAAGAATAATGATGCCTAATGAACAAGCATCTTTTCTGACAGTGATACTTTGGCAAGCCTGGATGGGAAAAATCTGAGTTGAAGAGACAGGCTGTTTACAGGGAAATGAGATTTAAAGGAAGAAAGCATGCATTATATTAGGCCAGAGAAAGCTTTCACTATCTGCCACAGCTCCTGATGTGCCCTGTGATAATCCTCCCCTGACTATGAAAAGGGATAAACAGTGGTTTAACCAAAAAAAAAAATCATTGTGCTACTGCCTTGGTGGGATAGGAGAGGGGCACCAGAACCAATAGATGCCCCAGGGATGGAGCAGACCCAGCCACAGGCAGCCCTGCCCACAGCCCCATGGTGTGCTAAAAGACTTAAAGCAACAACCCTTGCCAGAAACAACCTCCCAAGAGAAGGTTTGTCCCGCTGTCCTCCCACATCACCGACACGTACCAATGTGCTGGGCACAAGTGTCACAGTACTCAGCATAGAGGGACTCAAAGCAGCTGCAGCAGTAGGGCCTTCCATCCTTCATGATGTACCGCTGCCCCCCCAGCACCGTCTCACACTCAAAGCAGCAGAAGTGCTTCATGTGCCAGTGCCGCCCTTCAGCCTCGGTGCACTCATCGGCAAAAATGATCTAGAGGAGGGGAAACACAAACATGGAGCAGAATTGGTCAGAAAGAGGTCCCAGGATGCAGATACCAACCTCATGTCTCCTGCCTGTGCAGAACAGCTACACTCCTTTGTTTGTACAACCTCCAAATTTTACAGCTAACCTCTCAAGTCTCGCACAAGAAAATCCCGTGGCTTGGCTTGCGGCAGGGGGACCCATCATTTCTTAGGAAAATCCATTAAAATGCAAATTCCTCAGGAGCGTGTTAGTGCCTGGACTACAAAGTGTTAAGGCAGAGCTGCAGTAATGTGCTCATAAGCTCATCCATCAGCTGGAGGGGTCGATCAGGGTAATAAACACACTTATATACAACCTATCGATCTGGTGGACTTTTGAAGAACAGAGCAGCCACTTACTGCAACACATTTACCCTTCCTGGAAACAGGGACCTGAGCACAAAGGATGAGCAAAAACACAAGGAGAAGTGGCAGCTTTCTGAGGAGAAGAAAAGATGAAGCTACCTGGCTCCTCACCATTACCCCACCCTGTGTGCTATAAAGGTGATCCCAGGCAGTAGGGAAACTGAGGCACGGGGAGCTGTTAAAAGTAAGCTGGTGAAGCAGACATCTAAAATGTTTTCAGCAGATGCTTTCTTGCTGTCTTTGCTTCCCATTCCCATTCCATCTCAACTCCCAAGCCAAGTCAAGGGAGCAAGCAGCCCCAGCTCTGCTCCCTGGTTCTCTGCCCCAGCACAAGGCACACTGAAAGCTTTTCACCTGCAGATCCTCTTAGCCCTGAATTACCCTGACAATTAGCACTGGATGTTTCAGGGGAAGAAAAGTGTGTTAAAGAAGGAGCTGAATCAAAGACTTAAACAAGAATTTGCAGGGATAAAAAGTACATGAAAAAAAATTACCCAGCTTAAGCCACAGAGAAACAGGGCCAGTCAAATGCTTAGGGTTTGTTTTTTTACTGGCAATGCTACAAATTTAATTGGATGCATATGTCAATGCTCTTTACATTTGAAGTGCATATAGCCTTGGATATTTACTATTACACGCTTGCAAAGACAGGACGTGGTATTTTACAGTACATATGGTTTTCCACACCATGGTTTTCATAACTTTAAAAACCAGAACAATTTCCTTCACCAGCCTTTTAAACAGAGATTGACACTTAAGAAGTGCTCAGAGGTGACTCTGTATGGTTTTCTGTATTAGTTTTGTATTTCACTTGTTCAGATTCCTATAGCCTGTTAATTGTCCCTCTTAAAGCTTATTTCAGCTCACCATGTACTCAGACAAGACTGACTTGCAGGAAACACAGTGTTCATCCCACCAGAGGCTTCTTTTGGGGGAACAGAGAAGGGAAGACCACCACACCTGCCTGGGTTAAAATCACACAGTGGCAAAGCCAAGCCATCATATTTTGTGCAAATGACTCCATGCAGAGGCCAGGGTGTATGGATGGGAAATGCCTCCCAGTCATCAGGGGGAACCTTCCTGTGCCACCTCCACAGGCAGCAGCATCCATGGCAGACGCTGGGGTGAGCTGGCTCTTACCTCATCGCATGCGGCACAGCGGGGCTTGAGGCACTCGGCATGGTGCCTGCCACAGTAGATCTTCCCATCTTGGTAGAAGTAGATCAGGTCGACCAGCAGCTCGTTGCAGACGCTGCAGATGAAGCAGGGAGGGTGCCAGCAAACGCCGTGTCCCGCCCGCGAGGCGAAGACGGCCATGTCCCCGCCGTTGATCTGGCCGCCGCACTGCCAGAAAAGCCAGCGGTTAATGGGGGGTGTGGGTGAGCCCACTGACACCCATCACCAACCAGCAGCTCTCACAACTACTCCCCTGCATAGTGCCAGGAGCTGACAGGACTATTCCACATCAAATATTGCAGGATGCCCTTGAAACATGCCCTGACAGACCCCAGTGCTCGTACCTGGTGGGGTCATGGGTGGCTGCTTCTCCCGCGAGCTTCATAAAATCACAGAATGGTTTGGATTGGAAGGGATCTTAAGGATACGTAGTTCCAATCCCCACTTTGGTGGACAGGGACCCCTTCCACTTGACCAGGCTGCTCCAAGCCCTATCCAACCTGGCCTTGAATACCTCTAGGGACTGGGCAGCCACAACTTCTCTGGGCAACCTGTACTAGTGCCCCACCACTATCACAGTAAAGAATTTCTTTCTAATATTTAATCTAAACCTGCCTTCTGTTAGTTCAAAATCATTCCCCCTGTGATAGGAGAAGTATCTTTCTAGCTCTCTTGTAGCCCCTTTAGGTACTGTAAAGAACTCTAAGGTCTCCCTGTAGCCTTCTCTTCTCCGGACTGAATCACTCCAAGTCTCTCAGTCTGTCTTCACAGAAGAGGTGCTTCACTTGGGTGATTCAAGTGCCAATTCAGCTGCTACCCACCTGCTCGCAGATGGCTCCTGTCATAGTTACAGGGAATGGCCGAACATTGCCTCTGCCTAAATTTTCCCTCTTCCTTTGGTTGCTGAAGAGCTTGAGCTCCCTCTTCTCCTCCTCATCCAATGAATTGCAATAGCGGACCTAAAAAACACGAGTGATTCTCAGTGTTAGGGGTGTCCCTGGCTCCCCAAACCTGTGCATGGAGTCTGTGCCGACTCTGCCCTTGGCTCGGGGGAGACTGGAGAAATGCAGGTGTCTGGGCTTCAGTCATCCAGGGTTTGGTCAGAATTTCAAAAGGTTGAGATGAGAACAAAGAGTAGGAAGAGAGTTGCTCTTTAGGCACTGAAGTTTGTAGAAAATCTTAGAAGTTGGATTCTCAGAGTCCCACCCAGACCAGCAATTGGACTGATAGTTTTCCTGCTTTCTCCACCAGCCTCCTACGGCAGAGGCCTTCAAAACATCCCACTGGCATTTCCAGAGCACAGCTCCCTTTCCTTGTGCAAATGATGGTGTTTCAGTGATTTGTGAACTATTACTCCAGCACAGGATCAAGTTTGCAGATTTGCAAAACCTCTGCATTGGAAAGTAATAAGGAAATAAGGAAAATAAAAGGATACAAACAATGAATGATGCAATTTCCCTGAAGCTTATAAAACTCTGAGGTTTTCCTGGCTATTTTCATCCTGCAGGCTTAGCTCTTGGCTGGTTGCATTTCAACAGAGAATACAAGTGAAAAGCCAAGGTGGCCACGTGTAGCAGCAGTGCCTAATCCAGCCTGTGTTACTTGGGAGAGCAGGCTCATGGGGCCAAGCAGGGTTATTCATGTGAACAACCAACACACCTCGAATGTTCAAAGGAGCAAAACTGAACAAAATGCAAAATCTGCCAATTTGCAAAAAATACTCACATTGGACTCACGTGTCCAACTTGCAGCAACACAGGCTGCAGTAGCAACATTTGTGTGTATTTATTCTTATATTTTTGGCTGTCAGAGGCTGTGGTTTTCAAGCAGATGCCAAGGAAGCAGGTTGGGGCCCAAGGGTGTATGGGAAGAAGCCCCTTCCTGGTGCCTGGAGCTCCCTCTGCACTGGCAGTGCTGCGCTGTGCCCGTGGCACCCAGCCACACACAGGCAAACTTGTTAAAATATGACTTAGATCAAACAAGTTACCTGCATGTATTTTCCAGAGCGGCTTCTTCAGAAAGCAGCATGAAAATGATTCTTTTTGTTTACACAGGGAAATTTTGTGGGTTACCAGAAGCCAGTGTTCTCACTGGTGGAGATCCGAATGTCAAAGCCCAGACCCTTTTTGCTGCCTCACATCATTCTTGTGAGATGTAAGAAGGTTTATTTACTCGAACTAGTCTTGACTCAACCTCCAGCTTGCCAGGCTCTCTCAGCTCACGAGGCTCAGCCCAAGTGAAGCCCTGCTTTGCACACTCACTCCCACTCCCAAAGTGAGTTGGAAACAGCACCTGGGAAAAGGCTTTTGAAACTATGAATGTGTCTTTAGGTGATCTCAACAGCATTACAAGCCACTTCCAACAGGGCTTTGGCCTCCAAGGATTGAACAAATGTTTTTATTTCAGAGAACTAAAGAAAAAATTTTAACTTTAGAAACAAACTCCCCACCTCCAACACAAATTAAAGCAGGGAGCAAATATACCAAATACAGCAACTTAAATAGCAACATGACTGAACTCCAAGAAAACCCCCCTGAAGAGCAAATGAGCCGAGAAAGGACGACGTGCTTCCCACGAGCAACCCCAGGAGGTGCATCCACTTCCCACCCACAGCTCTGCTAATGACCAAGGCCACTTTCTGGATACTGACCTCATTGTCGTGCGGTGGCAGCTGGTGCAGAAGCTGCTTGATGCGAGATTTTTCTCCCGGGCTGTTGACATAGGGGACCTTGTCCTCGGGCAGGCAGCTGTAGTACTGGTGCACCTACGGAGCAAGAGAGGCGACTGCAGAGGGGTTCCCAGGCCGAGCCTGTGCCCCCATGCCCAGCCAGCAGCCACCCCCTGAGCCAGCGGGCGCTGGGTCTTCCCAAAGATTTTGAGCACGGAAACACGGCCAGGAGCTGCTTCAGGGGTTTGCTGCCTTTTCTCCTGGGAGGAAGAGGGGTGGCAGCCCCGGCGAGGCAGCGGGCGCGTTACCGTTTGCTCTGTCAGCCTCCATAGCGTTAGCATGTTGTGCCGGCTGCGGGGATGTGTCGGCACCTGCCTCGGCAGGGGAGGTTAAAAAGGCTGCGCCCCGGCAGCCTCCGAGTTGCCGGCTATCTCAGCTTCCACCTCCATCGAAACCCTCCGGGCTTTTTGCTACAGCAATTTGTGGAAATAAACAGCAGATAAAATCGGTTGGAAGGCTTAGGGTTTTTTTCTCCTTTGTCTCAGAGCGTGTAATTAAAATCAGCTATTAAAAAGGCCGGGGAACGGCGTGCCCGGTGCTGGGAGCGCGGCGCAGCCCGGAGAGGAAGCACACCCTGAACCCTAGCGTCTCTCCTCCGACTGCCACACCTGGGATGTGCACTCGAGGGCCGGGCCAGCACTGAGAGAAGACTCACTGGCTGAGGATTCTCTCTGAAATGGCCACGGTGACGTTGAATGGCTTGGGAAGAACCAGGAGAAGGTAAAGGTAAGGGAGAGCTTGGCTGGGATTGGGATTCTCTGCAGACCCAGATGCCTCCGGATGCTTGGGCAGGAGTAGAAGGCTGGCTGGCTTCCTTAAATCTGCTCTTGGCTAGAGAGATGCAGGCAGTCTTGCCAGCACATACAGCTTTCTGCCTTTGCTGTGGTGGGATTAGACCTGAGATGCTCCCTCAGCTCTCAGCAATTCATTTTGGAGTGGCTGCACCGCCTGCAGTTTTCACAGGGCTTTTCCCAAATGACATTTCCTTTTCAGTGGCTTCTGATCAGCTTTTCCCCTTGCTGCATGGTTTGGACTTTGGCCTGGAAAGCACCACCTGGGCTGGCTCTCCCCAGAGAAGCCCTCTCTGCCCACACAATCCCATGGCATCTGTGGATGACAAGCTGCCGTGGGTCACTGTATGGGATGGGTTCACAGGGTTAAGTCACACAAGGCTGGCTGGCTGGCAGGGCAGCTCACCCACGGACTTGCAGGCTGATGGGAGTGGCTCATACACAGAGCTACCTTCCACAGAAGACATACCCTTTTATTCCAGAATAAGTATCCAAACCTGTCTTTATTCAGGAATAATTGCTTTGCATTCATCTCGCTCCCTGCTCTCATTCAGAGATACCTGCAAGCAGAGCTCCCTCACTGCTTTCCTCAATTTATGGTTCCTCCCCAAACCGATGTCACTATCCACCTTTTCCCATCATCAGGTTTTCCAGAAAGGAAGCTTTTTAGCAGATTTCCACCCATAACTCTGCGGTGCTGATGACAAGGGAAGTGCTTGTGTCATGAAGCTGAGGAACACGCTGAGCATATGCCACTGCAAAACCCTAAATTTGCTTTGCTAAGGCACAGCAGAAACAGACCCAGCAGCTATGGAAACTGTCAAAGAACGAATGGTTGCAAAGCATTTTGTTATGTTAAAAAGAAAACAAACTACATACGTTAGAATACTTACTTTGCATTTATAGAGCATCCTTCGTCCAGGGACATCAAAGCACATTAAAAACACTTAAATTCTCATGACACGCTACACAAGGTGGCAAATACACACACTGGAAAGGACTAATTGCAGCATCACGACACTATATGAGCTCCCCGAGTTCATGCAGCAGGTCTGTAGCAGAATTTGCAGTTGAAAATCTCGAAGTGATGCCTCAGCTGCCATATCCTTCACTGGGCTGCCAGGCTTCCGTGCTGCCCGGCCAGCACACGCTCCTGCTGACTTCTCCTGCTGACTTCTCCTGCCAAATTCCCCACGTGCAGACAGACTGCTTGCTGTGCACTGTGCTCACTTTGGTTAGTTTGTGTTTTAATTTCTTGCAAGGAAGTTTTTTTTTGTCCACTGAGTCCTTGAAGTTGGTGGAGACCATAAATTACCTTTTTTTTTTTTGAAGAGCTGCCAAATTCCTAATAGGCTCACCCTGGGCAGAAAGCAGGGATGGGAGCTCTTCCTTCAGCAGCCAGGGTGCTGCTTTCTTGGAGCCCCATGTGGTGGGATGTACATGCCCAGCTCTGCTCCTGCTTCCGCTGGGAAGTTTTCCATTTAGTCTCAGCAGGTCTGCAGGAACTGGTTCCCATCACGCCAGCAACATAGCTCGAAAGGGATGGGCAATTTGGTTTGAGAAGCAAAACAAAATAAATATAACAGGCTCCAACCTGTGTTCTGTTGCCTGAAATAACCTGAAAGGGTTTGCTCTGGATCTGCGTCAGCCAGGGGGACCTTCTGTAGGAATGCTCAGGGAGAGGATGGAGCAGAGGCAGCTGCCAGTCCTTGCCCTGTGCCTGCAGGACATCTCATGGAGAGGAAATCCTTATGCCTGCCAATGGCTTCCTCCAGCCACCATCCCTTCTGAGGAAAAACCTGAACCAGAGGGATGGATAGATCTTTTCACCTGGAGCATCACGCCTATCTCAAGAAATAAAGAGCGAAAGGACATCCTTTGTCCAGGCTGATATTAACTCAAGTTTGTCTCATCCATCACCCGTTCCCATGGTATGTCCCCAGCTCCCTGGATGAGAGAACCAAGACTGGGAGGGACAGTGTCACAGGCTGCCAGTGTCCTTGCCTCTGAGCTCAGTTGGCTGCTGACTACACTTCTGACACGGTGAGGGAGCAGCTGGCAGTTGGGCTGGCTCAGGAATAAAGAAAAATAAAGAAAACTGGGATTCGCAGATCAATCCGGCTTTTCAGGGAAAAAGCCTGAAGAAAATGTTAACTCGCTGTAAAACTAAAACTGCTCAGTCTGCACTTTGCTATTGTACAAAAGGTCACTGTTTCATGTTAAAGTAACTCCTCCTCCGTCCAGCTCCAGTTTGGAGCACGCACAAGCCTTGTAGCTGGTGAGACTCCTCACTGCCCTTACAGGCTCTGCAACATGAGCTGCACTCAGATAAGGATAACAGCAAGGGGCAGTGACCCCAGATGGATAACATTTCCCTTTTAAATCTCTAACTGCTTTATTATTAAATACTTCTGCTGTACAAAACAACAGCTCTGCACGCTGGCACATCTCCTCGCAACAGATCTGCTCAGCCCATGATCCCAACGAGCATCATTAACACACAGGAGCCACTCCTGGGGCCAGACTAGATTTCATCCTCAGCTTCCCCACTTTGCTCTGACCTCTGCTCACATCTGGATGAGAGAAATCTCAGAGAAATATAGAAAACACCCAAGTTAAAGCAAGGCCTCAGACAACATCAGGAGGCTGCAGATGCCGTGGGGATAGGCTGGACAGCTGTGGGTGCTGGGGCACTCTGGCCATCTGGGCAAGCCCCATCCTGCCCCAGGGAAATCTCTCAAGCACTTGGACAGGCTTTGTGCCGCCAGAACTCAGCACAGCAGATATCCATCTTCCCAGGGTATTATTCTCACTTTGAAAAGGAAAATATCCAAACACTAAGTTTTGCTAACAAAAACTGATACACATTTTGGAAATTAATTGCTGCTTGAAGCTAAAAGGGAAGGGGGCATGGGACAGCGGGGGGAGATAGAAATTAAAAAAGAAAGAAACCAGGAGAAAGGAAACATAATATAAAATGAGGGTAGGAAAAAGCCTTTAAAGTGGAGCCAACTTCTTTCAAAGGCACTGAGGAAAGTAATTACATTAGTTTACAAATGCCTTTGTGTTCTGTAGTCTTCCTAGGTTTGGGGTGTGTTTCCAGTTTAACTTTGACTGTTTACAAATCTACCCCGGCCCTGCTAAATAAAGGCAGGACTGCAGCTTGTCCTGGCAGTCCCAGAGTGACCAAAGACAAAACCCACATGAACATATCTGTGAGCAAAGTCTTACACCTCCTAGAACGAGAAGTTAGCAAACATCCTGTAAATTTAAGCTATTGATGAAGGATCTCTTTGATCAATGAATTAAAGGAGGTGGAGGGGAAATAACATGTTTCTTATGCCATGAATTGCTGTTGGGAAATAGCATTTGGTTGCATTTACCCCGAGTACAACACCTCTTCCTAAAGCACCCACCAAACCAGGCTGTTTGGGATGACTGTGCTGTTTGGGATGGACTACAAAGGAGCATGTGGTGTCCTGGCACGGGTGCCGACTTGCTCAGCCCTCACTGCTCCGGCACATCCAGCTGGGCAATCCTGCCTGGCTTTCATGAAACCAAGCACACTGCAAAACCTTCTGCAAGGCTTTTTGCTAAGAGCCCTGCAAGGGCAGGATGTGCTGGCCTGTGTGCAGTAGGGTGCCTGCACATGAGTGCCCCCAAAAAGGGGACTTTGGGGGGTCAGCCACCGCTCAGGCATAGCGCAGTAAATTACCACACACAGTGGATGGAGTCTGTTCAAAATACAGGCACATCAGCATTCTCTGACATCCCCTCATACCCAGGACAGTGTAATTTCCCCTGGGACCGTGCTGGGGTACCACAGCCCTGGCAGTCCATCCCACATCACCTGGGGATGCGCTGCAGCAGCACGGGGAGCTGTCGGCACTGATGTGCGTGTGCTCAGTCGTGGTCCTGTCCCCAGCTCCCTGCGTGCAAGCTCCCACGGGACTTGGCTGCAGTGGGAGGAAGGCAGCCAGTGGCTCTGACAAGCCTGTACTGGCCCAGGCGAGCAGGGCTGCTCCTGTGGCTTGCCTGCTCCTCCCCAGTGAAGGCTTCTGAACAACATACATCAGGCATTAATGATCTTTTACACTGAGCACTTAAAATTGAGAGAGAAACAAATCTGATGCTTTGGCACTTATCTCATTCCTGCTGACCTCCCTTGGAAAAACAAGGTAGAAAAATCTCAAACAAGCCACATGCAAATAGCCTTCCAAATGTGTCTGCAAAAAGTTGCAAGTGCTCGTACGCGTCGGCTCACACACAAGCTCCACAGATGACAGCACGTGTGAGCCTGGAAAACGGATTCAGTGTGCTTTGGCCTGAATCTGACACGTCCTCCTTTTCCAAGGCCATTATGATACAAAGCACTTATTTATTTCTTGAAGCAAAACAATCCTTACAACAAGGCCAGATGCTCTAAAATGGAGAGGAGAGTGGGAACTGCTGGCTGGGTCTGCCAAGCACAGGGATGCAGCCAGGCACGCACCTACACCCAGAGTGCCCCCAGAAACTCCAAAGCCCCAGCTGTGAGAAGACCTGTATCACTCCCAGACCAGTGAGCACACCCACATGCCAGCACACAGTGGTGGGAGGCAGATGCAATCCTTGGCGCCGGGCAGTCGGGCATCCCACAACGTTGGGTTTGCTCTTGGAAACCCGCTCCTAAGTCAGAGGGACAAAGGCGGGGAACAAAGGAAAAATCATTTTTCTAAGTGCTATTTGTTCTGGCACGCTCTGTGGCTCTCTGCACGCTTCTCCCCCACAGCTAACGGCAGCCGAGGCGTCTGAGCCTTTGCTCCCCAGTTGGGAATGACATCCACTCCTGCCAAGCCTTCGGAGCAGCTCATGGTCTGTAAGAGATCTCGCGGAAACATTGCTTCCTGCTGGCATCAAAGAGGAACATTTGAATGAAGGCTGTACATCCACACGTTTTAGACTTGTAAAAGCATATGACATGATTTTTCTTTTTTAAGTAGAAACTGAATTTGGATTAAAAGGAACCAGATCAGTCCTTTCAATAGCATCCAAGAGCGGTCTGTGCTGCGAGGTCCTGACCAGCAGAGCTGCTCTTCCAGGGATCAGAATCCCCTGAAGCACCAGGAATTATAATGATCATCTGCTGCACTGATCATCACTGATCACTCCCCTGGGTATCCCACTTAAAAAGCTCTTGGATTTCTAAGGTACAGAGTAGCACACTAGCATAATGCTGCAACATGGGAAAGCCATAATTGCATGTTGGAATAAAGCTCCAGGACAGGTTTATATCATCTTGTCCAGGGCCTTTCAGTTTTCTTTTCCACTCCCTATTCCACCCCTGCCTCTCACTTCTGCTGACCAGCACACAGCTGCTTCAAATTTCAGAACTGAGCAAATCCTGTCAAGTGAGTGGTTTGATTTCTGTGGCCCACCAAAAGCAGCTGATAATAAGATTGTTCAAGGATTAAGTAATTTTAACAGCTTCCATTGGCTCACCACCATCAGGCCAACGCCCCAGGATACAGAAACAGAGCAAAAGCCCAGACATGTGGTTTTGCCACTTTTTATTTTTGCAGCATGAGATGATGTACTCACACTCCTTCATCGTCTCTGCTCCGGGGCAGAGGGAATGGCTCCAGGATCCCCTAACCTACCCCAGCTGCCCCTAAGTCACTCAGCAATGGCATCACACATGGAAAAAGCATTCCATGTGCAGGACTGCTGCTGCATCCAGCTGGGAAGCATTCGGCACAGTCTGATGCCTGGAGGCTGGATTTAGACAGCTCCAGCCTTGAAATAAGAGCCTCTAACTGCCAGGCTATTTAGATACTGAAAGAGTTCAGTGGGAAGGTGATGGACTTACTGCTACCTCGAAGTGAAACTGGAGAGCTTTTAAAAATGTGCTGAAATGCCGCTTTTGGGTAAAATGCTCCAGTGTTCACATGTGTTAGGAAGCAAAATGAGAGGCAGCTATAGCTCCTGGGAGTTACAGTTCTTCTCAGCACCCTCAGCTTCTCATCCATCCTGCCCTGCTCTCAGGATCATGACCCACCAGGAAGGTAGAGCTCTTCAAGGGGCTTTCGTCCTTCCTCTCTACAAGGTCATAAATGAGCTGGTCTGCTCCCCATTACTATACAGGTTTGAGGCACAGGGTTGCTTTGGTCTGTCTTACTCCTTCCTTGCTGCGTGCAAGACTTTAGTCTCTTGAGGAGTGAAATAGTTTGCTGAACTGAGAGGGCTCAAGAAAGGACGAGAAGGTACAATGCACTTGACCGTGACACACAAGCCCAAGTGAGATACATGCCCCCCAGAGATGCCTGGCCCAGATAATGTACTTTCTACCACACCAGGGCAGTGAAAAAGGGTATCTTAGGTGAGGTGAAAATGCATGTTCAATGTAGGTTCAACTCTGCTCTCCTCTCCTCACTTCGTGACCTGAGCAGCAATTAATGAAGTTTGGAGGTTTTATAACTCAAGCCCTTGCTACAGGTCTTGCAAAAGATCCAGAAGAGGAATTAACATGTGTTAGCCCCTGAAGAAATTCCCTGTGACAGCTACAAGTTTCCCACCATTGCAAAGCTCTTGAAGTCCAAGCTCTAATGGCTGCCTTAGAGCAAAATAATCCCCTGAACCCTCATGCTGCTAATTTTAGCTCATGAGATTTTCATAACTTTTTAAGGGACTCAAGCAGAGCAACTGTGCTGACAACAAGAAGGAATTATGTCCTTATGCACATGCAAGGGTCTCAAATGTTGGCATGCCAGAGCCACACCACAGCTGAAGTAGACTCTCATCTTTTGTTTAATTGGAAATCTCTGCCCATAACCAGCTGCTCCCATTATTGAGACACAATAAAGACAGAAATCCTCAAAAATCCCTTGTATTCTGAAATTCAAGCTGGCATGTTATAACCCCTTTGGATTTCTCCAAACCACAGGCCCAAGGAATTCAAGGCTGCATATCCACATGTATTTACACATGCCTTCCTTGTCTAAAAATGTAAAAAACACATCGCAAAAGGACTTAACATTTAAGCATCCGCCTTTCAACTCATGTCAGTGCAAGGAGGATCAGCTGTTGGACTGCCAGCTCCAGCAGACAAATGGGCTCCTAAAGTTGCCTTCCCTTGACTTTGTAGCAAGGCTTGGTCTAGGATCTTGCCTTGCTGAGGACATGCTTCTATCAGTGTCTGCCCATTTTAAGACTTTCAAACTTACTTCTTTATCCAACCATCAAACTATAGGCAACAAAAAAGATTACTTCTCAAAGCCCATGTCCTGAGCTTCTGTACAGCCACCTCTGCCATTCCCATCTGCATTTTTGTCTTCCAGAAGAGAAGTCCCTCTTCTGCCATAAGACAACTTCTCATTGAGGTCTAATCCAAGTGAGATTAAACCCCACAGGAACCTCCTGGCCATCTTGTGTAGCTGATTGCTACTACAAGAAACCACATTTTCTAATCACATTGTAATTTATGGAGCTCACTCTTGGGTTTTTACCCGTCACTCTCCCTGTTGGCAGGTTGCCGCTGAGCCTTACACCTCTGATGGTTTGAAATCTCTTCCAATTTCCTGCCTGAATGCATTTGGAGCCAGTTTATATCTATTTTCTTGTGCCAAAGTTGGAGCTTGAATAACTGCTCTTCCTCCTCTAACGCACAGGGAGTGATCATAACCCTTCAATTTGTTAGGCTGGACAAACCAAGCTCTTCCAGGCTACTCAAAAAAAAATAGCATTTCCAGTGTCCTTCCAGTTTATACCCCTCTTTCTTGAGCAGAGATGACATGAATTTTAGCTGGTTTTCCAGATAAATTTTTGTCATACCTTAATGCAGTGGTATTAAAATTTTCTGTATTACTATCTTAACCCCTGTGTTATAAATACATTTAGGAATATATATAATATTTATGGCTTGTGAGTAAGGCACTTGGTGATCTTACACACTGGTAAGTCATAATATGAGAGATAACTTCCCTTCTATTCCCTGCTCTGCTGCTCATTGCAGTGCCTGGATCAGTATCTATAAACACTAGATCAATGCTTTTTTTTCTCTCAACAGCTGGCATGGAGTAACCAACATGATTTTCACTAGTTGACAGGTACCACAGAGCAGCTGATGCCTGAATTAGTGTCCAGGCATCCGGTGAGACCTTATAGGGTTGAGTTGATTCCTCTTTAGATGACACTTAATAATTTAAGCTTTGGATTGAAGGGACTGACTCTCCAAATTATGAAATGACCTGTGGATACTGCCAAAACCCGATGTCATGTTTGCAGGCCAACTCCTTCCTGCTGAAATCCTGTAAATTGCTGCGTTGAGTGAGACGTGAACGCCGTCTCCCAAGAATAGTGAGGTAGGAAGGCTGTCGTCCAAGTATAATAAGAAAATTGCATTAGTCTTTCAGGGGAACACTTACCTCCCCAGTTCATATGCTGTGTAGAGATTTTAATAAAGTAGAATATTGCAGAAAAAGTTGTTTCATTTCATCTGTTTCATGTCAAAAAATTACGAGAGCGAAACCAGCAGAAGGCAGAGAAATTCCCTGCCTGCTAATCTGTATTTTTCTGTTCAGCCTGACAGCAGTGTCCTCAGCCAGAGTGGAGCCCACCAGCTGCTCCATGGCAGACACAGCCTTGCAGAGGCTCCACATCACATGCACACACCTGACCCATTGACCAAAAAGCCACATGTCTGTCTGCAGTGGAGACCTTGCAGGTCTCCACTGAGTCGCTGCAGAGGTATCTCCTACCCCAACAGGAGGCAAATGGCCCCTCCTGCACTCCAGGGCATCCCCAGCCTTGTGACACTCCAGCCATGTACTAACTCCAGCAGAAATTCCACATCCCTTGAAGTGTTCGAGGCTAGGCTAGATATGTCTTTGAGCAAGCTCATCTAGCAGGTGGCATCTCTGCTCATGGCAGGGGGGGTTGGAACCACATGATCTTTAAGGTCCCTTCCAGCTCAAACCATTCCATGATCATGTGAAATCCAGGATGCTGCTCCTCACTCAGGGACAAACCCCAGCCCTGCAGTCTGAATCTTACACAGCCCAGGGAATACACACCTCACTTTTGTCTCCCTTAGTGGTTTACCTAACACGTGAAAAGTCACGAAAGGGCTGGCAAATGAGCTCTGCTGGACGGATCTCAGTGCCTGTCTCTGTCTCTGCTTATGGCTGCTCTTCATCTCCATGGTGATTAGAGACGGGTCTGAAGTGCTAAAAGGCCCAGCAACGCAGACCAAGGAGCGTAATGAGAAAACAAGTGTTCATATTGAGAAGCACTGTGACTTCTGCAAGAAATAGACGCTGGAAGAAACTAAAAATACATTAACTTGGGTAATGCACGAGATGTCAGTAGCTACCAACAGAGCTAATGGACTTCTATTTCCTTCTGGGAATCCGAAACTCCCTGCTGTGGCACACTATTTCTTAAAGAACACCTGAGGGACCAAAGAAGCACACAGGTCCTCTGGGATACGCCACCACCATGTTCAGAATGGCTTCCAATCACTGTCCATGCCATGCCGTGCTCACTAGAGACCATGCCTACCTGGCCAGGTGTCACCTGTCACTAAATACCTGTTTTTCCATTCAGAGCTATAGAACATGGGCCAGCTTGGGCTCCAGAAGCTGCTGTCATGCCTGGATAGAAAACAGTGCACAGAGCAGGTGGCACCAGCTTGGGTATGATCCTTCAATGGGCCTCCCCAAACCCAACTGGTTTGGGTCCCCACAGCATGAAGGACCAGCAGAGCTACTTCAGGACCATCTGCATTTCTCCACATGCCACGTCTTGTCCCTTCTGGGAGGCACAAAGGAAGCCTCTGACATAAGGAAGGTGACAGAAAACAAGGCTGCTGCCTGATTTGCACGGTTGGATGGCACCAAATGAAACACACGGTGCTGTGGAGTTTCAAGCGAGCACTGAGAAAGGCTTATAAAGACAGAAGAAAAAAACCCCACCAAACAACTGGATTTTCTCTAATCAGACAGATAATATTTACAGCCTACGGGATGGTGCCAAAATATTTCAGGAAATGCCTAAGCCGGTCTGAATAAAAGCTCAGGAAAACACATTATTTAAGGACAGCAACTACAACAGTAAGAATGAAAGCTTTCCACCCTCTCCCAGCCTCCTTACACAATTTAAAATGATTGCCATAGCAATTATCAAGCCTAAGCTCATTTTGCAATCTCCTCTGCAAATTAAGTTCTGAGCTGAACACGTAAAAGACCAGCATAAAAACCAAAGGAATCATGTAAACTGGAAGGAGCAGAATCAATGCCTGCTCCACACAGACAGCGCGCTGAGGTCTAATCCATCCTGCTCAATTCCTGCACCGAGAGACTTGAGCTTTATTTGAGCTATTCCTTCCAGTAAAGGCATAAACATCATGCTTGAAAAACCACAAAGCCTTTGGCCCATTTTTCTGAGTAATCCACCAGCTTTGACTGTCTGCCCTAGACTTACCACAGAGTGGAGCGGTCCAGGAGGGCAGAACACGAGCAGAGTCCCTGGGAAACACTGGAGTCCCACTGCTTTTTTCCCAATGAAAGATTAGTAGAAACGTCTGTATCTTTTCCTTTGCACAACCACAACAAATCCCATCCTGGAAGTGTTTTGTTTCCCCCCCCCTCTCAATTACCAATTACATCTACAGACGCAGAAAACCACAGGTCCTGCAAGGATCACATGTCTATTTTGTTCCATTTGTGCGTTCAGACCAGACCTGTCTCTGCAAGTCTCTCTAGTGCACACAGAACCCAGCCATATGCAACAAGTGCTCGCACCTCTAGAAGTAAAATCAGGGAAACTATTTCCAAAGGAGGTATTAAACCAATTTATTTCTGGTGAGTGGGTGGTGTCACCGTTACCTGCTCGGGCTTCAGGCCGGGAGGGACCCACGCGTACTCTTCCAAGGCACAGCCCGAGTCGTCATCAGAAGTTGAATTCCTCTGGAAGTCAAACATGAGCTTCGTGACCGTCTTCTCCATCTCCAGAGGCATAACTGTTACGATGTGCTCTTCCTGGGAGCACTTACAGTGAAGGCAAATCTTCCTGCAAGGTGAGGAGAGAGGAAAAAGATGAGATGCCTTGGCAAGATGCACTTTAAATAAGCAAAACGGCTCCTGCCAGCCACTGGCCTGCAGAGACTAAACTCAAGCCCTTCTTATGCTCAGGCGTTTCCAAACACAGGATTTGTCTCTTACAGGGAGGAAACAGAAGTTCATATTTGCTGTAACAACATTTGGCGATCCAGCTGAATCAGACTGCCCAGTGTTTGGGGATATGCAATTACTTGTGCCTTTACTGCACCACGAGGAGTATTTCCAGGGGCCAGCACAGGCAAGGGCCATGCATCTGCCTGGTGGAGGTTGACATGCCAGCTCTAATTGCAGAGTCGTTACCCAATTTAGGACAGCTGAGTACTTCGCTAATATGGAAAATGGTAGATTGACTGGGAAGCTGTGAATGACAAGTCCCGTTAGCATGCTGATAGCATAAATTTGCTTATTAAAGTAGCATAAAAATTGATTATAGTCTGAACATATAAAACTAAATTAAATTAAGGGAGGCTACAAAAACCACAGTCACACTACAATGGAATCTTAACCACCCTGCTCGGTGGCACTTGCTGCAGCTCAGTAGAATGCAGAGGAAAGCACAAGAAGAACTGAAAAGAACAGCCCACAGGTTGCAATTCAACATCCATTAGCTTAATTCACTGCAAATATCACTTATTCTTAACACTTCTTTTAAGGGACTGTTTCTGCAGCTGGTGGTCTGTGAGAGATTTTTTTCACGGGCTTGAATCTGAGCATTTATCTGCAGGGCTGCAGTACAGAATTATAGAATGGTTTGGGTAGAAAGGGACCTTAAAGACCATCTAGACCCAACACTTTGTGCCACGGACAGAGATACCTTCCACTAGACCCAGGTGCTCAGAGCTCCCATCCAATCTGACCTTGAGCACTTCCAGGGATGGGGCATCCACAAGTTTGCCAGGGTGTCACTGCTCTCATACTGAAGAATTTCTTCCTAGTATCTACTCTAACCCTACTCTGTTTCAGTTTAAATCCATTCCCCCTCGTCCTACTACTGCTTGCCCTTCTATAAAGTCCTTCTCTAGTCTTCTTATAGGCCCTCTCCAGGTATTGAAAGGCTGATAAGGTACTAGAGTAAGGTCAACTCGGAGCCTTCTGTTCTCTAGGCTGAACCATCCCAATTGTCTCAGCTTCTCCTCACAGGACAGGTGTTCCATCCCTCTAATCATCACACCCCTTCACCAGGGTAACAGCGAAGGACAAACCTGGCTGAAAACATCCTTCTGACAAAGAAAAAGAGGTTAAAGGGAATGCTGATAAATTGGCTTCTATTTCTGAAAAACTCAATGCTCTTCCACAGGCTGGGTCAATGGTATCTATTTTAAAGTAACCACACAGGATTCTGAATTAATTTGCACTAATAAAGCACCACTGACTTCTGAGGAATGAGATAAGATTTCACTTGGGTCGAAGAAGGGAAACATCTCAGAAATAGTAAGGTACCACACAAAAAGCATTTGAAGGTCTCTCTGCTCTATGCTAAAACAAAGGAATCCAGAAGAAGCAACTGTTAAACCCTGGGGCTGGAATATTCAAACACCTTTCCTTCTTTTTTACCCTTGTGTACAGACCAGCTAAGCACAGCAGTGCTCAGATCCAGCTTCAAGTCTAAATTTCCATTTGGCCATAACAGCACAAAAAATGCACTCTAGCAAAAGTCAAGAGGCTCCGTTAAGTCAAGCCAGGGAGATTTGCCAGATTTTCCCATTTCCTGCCTTTCATCAGATCTAAACCACACAGCAACCCCCACACACCCCAGTGTCTGGTTTGCGTCCAGTCGGAGAGTCTTGGCATCGCCTCTGGCTGTTTCCTTAAAAAATAATCAAGGTACCATTTCATGTGAATACTTTTAATTAATCAGCTACCGTGGAAAGGTGCTCTGCCTCAGCAAAGCCACTGGTGTCATTGCTGTTTTCATCTCATTAAACCATACGTTAGAAGCAACTCAATGGGCAACAAAGATGTTAAGAATAATTCACATCTCCAGAGTCTCAAATTTGGCCATTCTAATGGAGTTTAGGACTTCCCAGCCAGATTTTAACTTTCAAGACATCGATCACAAGTTTCAAAGGGGGACAAACCCAATACTCCATGCTTGGATAGCAGCAATGCTGGGAGCACGAACGCTCCAAAGGGGAAAAAGCCAGCCTCCAAGTTTCTGCCTCCTTCCCACTCTAGACACATCCTGTCCAGCAGATGAGAGATGGCAGGAGAATATCAGAGATCCTGGCTTTAAATAAATGAGATAAATCAGGACTTTTAATAACAGTGTCAAAAAGTGAATAGGTGAGATGTATGATCAAGTAGACCCCAGAGGTCGTTCCCACCACCACCATCATCCCACAGCTCACCCCACATACAGACAAGAGCCTGAGGACTAGGTCAGGAAGCTGATTTACCCCCTTCTCCCTCCTGCTCCATCCCAGGCAAGGGGATATTGCCAGTGGGTGGCTTCTCTGGTCAGAAAAACAAAGGATGAAAACAACACAGGTAGCCTGTCTACTCAGCAGTGATGTCCCCAAGCCAGGACAACTTTGCACCATTAAAACTTGATCATCCTCAGGCATGGGGTTTCTGCCACCTACCTGGGCAAACTGCACAAAATTCTCTCTGAGATATTCAGTTCCCTTTCTTTCCCCTCATTAAAAGCAGAAGATTAACAGCTTTAATTACAATTTTCTTTACATTAGGATATGTTTTTTTCATGGGAACAATACCCAGTGTCCTAGGAGTGTCTTTCCACTTCTATGATCAGGTTTCCATGACTTCTTCACATATGTCTCACTCACTCAACTTTATTTTATCATCTTCCAGCTCACTATAATTAAAAACAATTCCCCGTAGCAAAAACTTAATATAAAAACATACATTTCAAATGTGAGATGAAATTGAAAAAGCAGTATTCCCACACCGCGCTCAGAGCGCAGCGGCGTGGGGCGAGATAACGCACGTGTCAGTGCACAACCACGCGTGCAGTGACCACAGTGACAACGTGCCGTGGGTGCTGATGCCATGGCAGAGAGCTGGTGGGTGTTGGAGAGCAGCAGGGCAGCCTGCCTGGCTGCTCCCATCGTCATTAGCGCAGGATGAGCAACAGAGCCTGGAGATGCCCAGTGTGCTGCACACCTTATTACAGACAGGGCGCTGCAGCACAGGTGAGGTGGCACCTCCTGCAAAGGGAAACCCATTAGCTTGGCACTGGCCAGACACAAGTTCCACCTCACTACCACCACCACCAAAGCTTCAGCAGCTGCAACTTCTGCTGCCTGTGCAGCTCCACACAACTCGAGAAGAATGTGGGCGGGTGCTTTTTAAGCACAGATAAGTTAATGCAAATCCCTTTCTGGAAACCCCATCTTCATTCCTGTGCCTTCCCACCTCACGCTTATCTCAGAGAAAGGTCTGCAAGCTTGTCTCAGGGGAGTACCTGCCTGGTGACACAGAGAGACCTCCAGCATCAGGGAGTACACAAGGTTGGAGATATGCCGGGTATATTACTAAAAGCTGGGGACGTCCTGAAGCATCACTTAATTCCAGGAGCTAAGAGCTGGTAAGGAGAAACTAAATGAAGCTGTGCTTCCCAATGAAGCAAGGGGAGCTAACAGCACGACTGACTTTGGGTATGAAGATAAATAAAGGAGTTGTGAAGCAGGAAAGAAGGGAGGAAAGAAGAGTGGGAGCCAGCCAACAGGCAGGCTGCTGCAGGAGGCACGGGCTGGGGAGCATCAGCAGGGCTGCTCAGCACAGAGCTGCATACAAAGCTGTCCTGTAGCAGGGCCAGGACGGCGGGAAGCAAATGAGGAGAAAAAGAATATTTCCTGGTGTCAGATTTAACTGGAAAGGAGCCTGCCTTGAATTGACTTCACATGGTACAAAGCAGTTACTGCTCAAAACCAGACCAAAAAAAATTTCTGCTCCTCAAGGCCAGCACTTCACGTGATGAAATTACAAGATGGATGTGGTTTATTTTGCAACAGCTGCTTTTACGTGGTTCTCTTGGCACAGTGGTCAGTCCTCTCCTCAGAGGAGGCTCCAACCCCCATCCCCAGTCACAACCCCACCCACATGTTGGTGCAGGATGACAGTGCAAAGAGATCCACCACTCCACACCAGCACCCTCCTCTCTACAGAACAGAACAGGAAATCTGAAGCAGAATCCAACATACCAACCAGAGAACCTGAATCCCTCTCACTTGGGATGCAGAATCACTCTTCCAGCCTGCATCTGCCTACATCCAGCTTGACTTGAACCCAATTGACCCGTGAGGTCTCTGGGACAAGGCAGTCCCTTGTTGTACACCGTGGTTAGCAAAGCACGGCCTCTGCTGTCTCTGGAGCCTCCCACAGCCCTTTCATCGCAGCAATGGCACCAACAATGAGCTAAACCACACTGAAAACACTAGTGCTGTGCAAGAGGCTCTGGAAAGAACTGGGAGCATGATCCCAGCTTTCTGAAGAGAGATGAGGTCTCCCTGCTGTGAAAAACCTGCAGACTCTAAACCAGAAGAGCAGAAGCAGAGCTAAAAATCTGGGTAACAGGGATGGGGGACAGCCTGAATCCAAGGCAAAGAGGATCCTCGCAAAAGAGCCGTGTAAGCTGGCCTCTCCCAGTGAACAGTCTGCGAGTGCTGGTGTCTGGGATGGCACAGGCAGGATGGGACTCCCTGGGGCTCTTCCAGCCTGGTGAGTGAGCATGCAGACCCTAGCACATCAAACAACACCTAGGCAAAGCCTGCCCAGGCTGGGACCCGCAGATATTCCAAGGCCAGTGCAAGAGCCCAACACCTCCTGGCAACAGCAAGAATGTAGGCAGAGTTTAAAATTGTGGCAGACATGTTAAAATTCCTCTTGGACAAAGAAGGAACTCGGTAAACAGTCCTTATCACCCACCAGCGCTGCTTATCTCTGCTTCTCACTTGTTTCTTCTGGGATGGAAATAAATGGGCTGTATCAGGGAGCAGCTCTGTCTCCAGACAAAGCAAGAAGCAGGAATGCCACGGCCATGCTGGGCCATGCAATGTCTCTGCTGTAATACAGGATTTGCATGCATTTGTGCACACATTAACATGCAAGATTTGGAATCCCTCAAAAAGCAATTGTCTGCCCAGCTCGGATGGGGTGTGTAAAAGCAGATGGGCAATTCCCTCCCCACTTGGTTTAAGAGATACATAAGAGCCTGATTTCCTTCCAGCGTTGTGCCATCGTTCTGATTGCAATGAGGCTTTTGGTCAGCCATCGGTCAGTAAATCACAAAATCACAAGATTTCTCGGAAAGGGATTTTGGGCAGCTCGTGTTCCCCCCGAGTCTGTTAACAAGGGCATCTTAATATCCCTGTCTGTTATCTCCTCCCCTCATTTGAGTGCTAATGAGGCATCTTCCCATCCCAAGTCAACTCCAGTTACACAGACCCGCTTCTCCAGGTCCCACAGACAGGGCAAACATTCACCTAAACGGAGACATTCATGCAGTCCTTCAATGCCACAGGCAGAGCCCAGCATCTCTTCTCCAATCTCCTGTTCCACAGATGGTTAGCTGAGGCATGGAGCAGCCAGCCACGGCTGCCCCATCGACTCCCAGAACATCAGCTTCATCAGATGAGCCCAAAGAGTTTAGGCTGAAGTTCTGCCTCCTTCTGCAACTTTTCTAACACTATTTTGAACCATACGTTCCCAGTAGCCCCCAGCCACCTTTTGTCTGTGGCCCCGGGTCCCACGGACCTCTGTGACAAAGTGACATCTCTCTGGACAAAACATTTCTGTCACTTCACAGTTCTTCCAGTGACTTCAGCTGAAAAAAACCCAAACTATCAGTGGGAATGAACTTCAAAGACTGTTTTCTGCCTGGGCTGAAAAGGAAGCTGAGGGAAAACTTTTACCTGCCCAACTGGGGTGCAGGAGGAGGAGGTGAATTAGACACGGGTACCTACAATAGCAGCAATTCAAAGTCTGAGGACAAGGTGCCCTTGGTGGCCTGCAAGGACAGCCAAGGAAGGCCAATGCTCACTTGATGCAACATGCTGTGGGAACAGCTGGCTTGACAGATCATCATCAGGAGGTAGCAACAGAGCAGGCAGAAAAGTAATGCCAGGAAACCAAGGAAGAGAGAAATAATCCAGCAATCAAACTGGCCACATCCTATAGCTGCAAGTCCCTCAGAGCACTATGGCCATAGGGGAGCATGTGTAGCCACCCATTTCCATTAAGGTCTACAGGAGATGGGGAAACACTGAGAGGATGGAGAAGTTACAAGTTATCTTCTCTACCCACTCTATTTGCTTGAGGCAAGTCAACTTTCCAGTGCTGTTTTATTTTTAGTTCCCCCTTGACCTCTGCAGTGCCAACAGGAGAAGTTGTGAAGGTATCCAGATGACACTGAAGCTATTGTGACAAACCCCATTTCCATTCCTGGAAAAATTCTCTTCTCTGTATGTTGTCCATGCTTGGTCTCTGACTGGAGACTAATTTTATTTTTAAGACTTGCTCTTTTTCGGCAAAAGCTATTCTTACTTAATTACGAAAAAGAAGAAAAAAAGAACTATCCCCAGTATTGTCAGTTGCAGTAAAATATGAGCAAAGCAGCCTCTGAGGATTTTCCAGTTGCTCTCCCTTCATGATGAATCAGGACCATCCATCTGAGAAGCAGGTGGAACATCTGCCCACGGGTCCCCTCTGCCCTGTCCCCAAACCACTGCTTCCCCACAGCACAGCCCAGAGCAGCCTCCAGGCTGCTCCCAATTCTGCTGACTGTGGTCTGAGACACCACATGGCAGATAACAACCATCAGCACATCAGAGGAGACCAATAAATGAGGACAAAACAAAACAGTGCATAAACCCTCACATTCCTCATTTGGTCTGCCCTGATGCCTTCTTAGGAAAATGTCATCACAGAACCACAGCCCCAAACTGTGGCACGACCTCGCGGCAACACCTCAAGATAAATTCAAACATGACCAACCTTTCAAACCTGTGGATAAATCACAGGGGGGGAACTGGGGCTCATCACGGGGTACTTTGGGGAGCTGAGGTGCACCTCAGTGCTCTGCAGTGAACACAGGTCCATGCTTGGGCTCCAGCTTCTCCTCATGAGCTAAGAACCCCAGAGTGTTTAAACACCATCCTGACCTGAACCACACTGGCAGGCTGCTCCCATGAGCTGCAACCCTTGACACAAACCATGAAAATTCTGATGCATATAGATGAGATTGTTAAATTAAGGGATATTAATAACTCAGCAGCTCTCAGAAGAACTCTCTACTCTATAGGATATTTCGCAGAAGACTCAATATTTTTTTTTCCTAATAGAGGTTAGACAGAGGTGAGCAAAGTGCTACACGCGTGTGAGCTGCAGACCCAGCAAGTCGCAGAGACAGAAGCAGCAAAAGAAGCTGCAGTGAGCCCCAGCCTGTTGCCCAGCCATGCTACCAGGAGAAAAAACGTCCAACAGGCTGCTCCATCACATCCAAGACGACAGAGGCAGCCTGCCAGCTCACAGGCTTACCACTACTCTCAGCGTGTTTATATTAGGGGTGTTTTTTTCCCCTTAAAGGTCTAGCTCTGAGCATACAGAAACAATAACAACCACATATTTTTCCCTGGTCATGGAGAAATGCAAACCACTAGTTTCCAAGCTGAAGAACAGGCTGGATAACAGTGGTAACAACCCCGAAGCTGGTGTGCAAGCAATGCTGAAAACAATCTCGTGACTTTGAAAGGCAGAAAAAGGTACAGAATGGGCAGATCCAGGAGCTTAGGACACCTGAGAGGGGTTTGGTGTCCCACTTGGCAGAACAACCCCAACCCCAAGGATTCCAGGAACCTCACTGACAGGGATGGGGCAGGGGAGGTAGCAGGGGAACAAGTACAGCAGGACTTTGCCAAAATCTCCCTCTGGGCTCCCCATCCAAGAGACAATGTGGGTCTCTGTGACAAAGTCCTGTCCTAGTCTGAGGGTTATCTTGTCAAATTTTACTTATACCATTGGGTGGCCTTTCTGCTTAACGAGATGCAGAGCTGGGGGTTCTTTCTCCTTTGTTCTTAACTGAACGAAAACATTCTCCCCAAGCCTGGGGTTCAAGCAAGATTTAGGCTCTCCCCTCGGATCCAAACCCAACTCTCCACCGAGAAGTCTGTCTCTGTTCAGCATGTGGATCCTCACTGTCTTCTCAAGTTTGCATAACCTTGGTCCCTCCACAGGCAGTATTTTCCTTCCTGCCTCTTTCTTTCTTCCCCCATCCCATTCCAGGCTCGCAGCTCCTCTATCCAGACAGACTAAGGCTAAGCAGGTTCCCAGGGATCTGCCTCGGGGCTGTACGTGCTATTTTAAGGGCTTTCACCAGTTTGTATGTGTAGCATGACAAGCAGAAGCCTCGGGAAGCAGTAAACACGCTGCAATCCCAGCATCTCCAGGCCGTGTGTCCTGGAAAGGAAAAAACCTGGCTGATAGACTAAACTCCCAGAAGCGGGATGAGCTAGGCTAAAAATTGTCACTATTTCAAAAGTTAAGGCTTAGACAGTGTCCCTCGAGACGGGCAGTATCGACCTGCTTGTGAAAGCAAACACTGGCAGGCTGATCAGAGCCTGTGCTGGCTAAGCCTGAGCCAGGCTGCCAACAGCAAGTGTGCAAGGCTGGTCACTCTGTTCAGCTGAGTCTGGCTGCTGGGAAACACACAACGGGAGGAGATTAAAATACGAAGCAAAATATAATCTTGTTAGCTGCAGACAGTTTTACTTTACAAATCTTTATCGCAGGCTCAAGCTGGCACCCTTATAACCACAACGCAGTGATGTGAGACGTGTAAGTGCTCCCACAGTAGGCAAAATAATCGCTGAATGAAAATAAGTCAGATAAGTTACAAGATAAGAGAGCTAAAACTGAAAGGATGACACTGCATCTGGTGGGAATAATTATTTTGGCATTATTCTGTCCGGCGCTAATCCTCAACGGCTTGAAAAGATTCAATCAGTGTTTAGCACCGCCAAGGAATCATGACTAGAAAACAAAGAGTAACTGGATTAAAATCTTTCTACGGTCACAGGTCATGTCTGTGTCACATCTGCTTAAAATGTTCCTTCAAGGGACAAGCAAAAAAGGAAATTGGACTTGAAAAGATTGCACTGAAAAACATAACCCCCAGCTTGCAGTTCTAGATTAGTTTATGGTTCGGCATTCTGGCATGAATAAGAAGGGTGTAGAAAGATTATTACTTTAAAACTTTCTATCCTCAGGAAGGCAAAATCACCATAATAAATATCTGAACAGCAACGTCCTCATTTCACAGCCTCAGTCTGCATGCAGTCTGCTCAAAAAATGTGCAGAGAACACAGGCTACCAGGAGCTGCATTTACCAGAGCAATACAATTAACACCGAGAGAGGAGGATTTTTTAATTCCTATTAGGGCCAGCTGAGCCTTCCTGATTATTTTTAAAACGCCAAGTCCATTAAGGTGTCATCAGCGTTTCTCCCTGACGTCCTGCAGCTGCAGAAATGCAATTTAACAATTAACCTTTTATATCCATAAACACAGAGCACAGCAAAGGCTGGAAAAACAGCGCAGCCCCTCGCAGCTCACCACCAGCAGCAGCACACGGAGCAAAGTTAGCACGCAGCTGCGTGCATCCATGGAACGCTGCTTATTCCTCCTCCTCCTCCTCCTCCCTTCTACTTCGGATCCCTCCTAAAAATCCGCAACAACTTTGAAGTCGCTGGCAAAAGGCAGCTTGTCTTACCTGTTCCCGCTGGCAAGGGCAGAGCGGGAGGAGGGAATCCGCCGGGTTTCCGAGCTGTCCTAGCTGTGCCCGAGGGCTGCGGGCTGGTGGGATGCTCCCAGGACCAGCGGGAGCACCGCAGTGTCATAAAGCATCCCCAGCTCCCCGGCACAGCCCTCCGCCAGCGCCCGCCGCCGCTCGGGGGGTTCTGTCCGAGCCTTTCACAGGAGGCACGAACCCACCGCGGCTCGTCTCCGAAGGAAACCTGCCGTGCAAAAACGTGCCATTCCTGCCCCGCGCCTTAAGCTTTCGCTTCTATCGCCTCGCTCTGAAATCCAGCTCCGGAGGGTGTCCCCCTCCCCTCTCTGCTCCCAATCCAAATGAATCCAGCAGCTCCCCCCCGCCCACCTCCCAAGGCTGCCTTTCACTAAGTGACCCTTGGAAGGTGGCGAGAGGATGTCCAATTTGCTCGCCGAGCGCAAGGCATTAACGAGGAGCGATGCAGCCCGTGGAGAATAATTGGCGGCGCGGGAGCGGCGCGGGGCTCTGCTGTTGCATTGCTCTCCTCTCCTGCATGTTAATGAGCGATGATGTCAGCAAGCCAAAGTCACCGCATCCCATCCGGACCGGCCACCCGCCCGTTTATTTACATGGAAATCAGCCCCCTCTTCCAAATCAATAAATCCTGTAGGCTGCTTAGGCAGAAGGAAGAGAGAAGGAAAAAAACCCCTCCTCGCTAGCTTGCGTTGTGCGCGTTTCAAAGAGTTGGCTCCTCACCAGCAGCCCAAATTGAATGGTGTGAAGACACTAATTATCTTCCCCCAACTATCATCCTATTTGATGCTGACCGAACCTCGACTCGCTGTCAAACTTCAGGCACCATTTCTTAGGTACACAGGCTATTAACGCAATGATCCGCTGGCTCCGAGCAACGTATCATTTTTCTCCTGGCTTTCAATGCCCTCTTAATTATTTTCTGCAGTCATTTGCTGTGATTCCCTACTGGTTTTTAGACGCGGCATGTTTGTGCACCAGCAGGGCTAAATATTCTGGGAAATACAAGTTATTAGCGTGGCATTTTGGTCACTGCATATTTTAATACGTTTTCTTTCATACGGCCACAACAGATGAAGGATTCACACCTCTTATGTGGGTCTCAGGTGAGTACTGCGAGCCCCAGGAATACATCACCTCAATGGGAATGCTGAAGCCTCTTTCCCTTGTGTTTTCCTCCCCTTAGAAAAGAAAACGGAGAGAAGGAGGTAGGTACTCTGCCAAATCTCTTCTGCTGCTCTTGAAGCCCGTTGCTTGGGAATTCGGTGGTCGCAAATGAACCTCTCATTCAAAGTCTGCTGGAGGAGAACGTACTTCCCAGCTTTTGCATTTGCAAAAAGTGAGTGATATTCAAAAATCACCGAAAGCAAATAAAACTTGCCCAACACACAGTGCTTCTCCTTGAGGAATACATCTGGTCCAGGTAGCTGGGCTCATAAACTGCAGATAGAGATGGAGATTGAGATGCAGATGGGGCTCTGAGTGGGAGCCCGAGACAAGAGGCCGTGAACTGCCAACCTTTGGGATAACAAAGGGCACGAAGATGGGGATGTCAGCCAGGTCAAAGGACACTAAGAGATGCAGAAGCCGAGAATTGCTGATTTTTTTGATAACTCCAGATTTCAGAACCTTTGATTTTGGCAATATTCCCTATGTTTACAAAACACAGAAGAATTCAGGAAGTACAGCTGCGAGTCTTTCTGCAGCCTCAAATGCCTTTAATTATTATTATTAAGGCTCATAAATTAGGTTTCATTACACGGAATTACATTAAAAATCTCAACAGCGATATCTTCAACTGGGACAAACCAGCCCAGCTCCCACTCAGAGCCTCCCCAAGCTACTTGGCCAAGTGGGACAAACCAAGAATGTGCAGAGATCTGAACTGGCTCAGACAACTTTAGACAAAAGGAAATATTATGGGGCATTGATTAAATATTTGAGCATTTATAGTTCCTATTGTTACAATTCATTTTTTCTCCCTTTTTTCTTCATTTAAATTAAATCTGCAGCTGCAAGTCCAAGAGCTGAGCACTGACCCTGGATCCAGCCAGGTCAGACCTTCCTTTCATAGAAGGGCTTCTGCTAGAGACAAGATGGAGTGCCAAGAATGGTCCTCTCCAACTCCTCCAACTACACAGAGCAACAGAACTTGAAGGAAAAATCTCCCCCTGATCCTTCAGCTTCCTAAACTGGCCCATTTTGCCCATTCCAGCAAGCATCAGCACTGTGGGCACAGCCTGTCAGCCTGCCTCTCTACAGTTAACATGACATGGCCCCAAGATGATTTATTTTTCCTCTTAAATTCAGAACATGTTAATTACAATGCAAAGGAAATGAGACAATACTGAATCAGGCAAAAACAAATAAAGAAGCCTGCTTATAAAATGATAATGTTGAGCAGAAAAGCTGTAGAGCAGAAATTCCACATGTTCCCCGCAAATGGATTGCTAGAAGTGTGCAGCAGTGACTAGGGGGGGCACTGGCCACTAGGAATATGAACCACTCCATACAGTAGGAACTAATTTTCGCTGAACATATGACTAAAATGTCTGACTTCATCTCCATTAACTTTCAAGGAGCAAAGACCCTTTAGATACAAACATTTTGGAGCACAGTGTCTATTAGTGCTCCCAGTGTTGTTGGAGCAGGATCACCAGCCAGCCTCACACCCAGGGCACAAGCCTGAGTGTCCAATCCCACTTCTTGTAACAATCCACAGCAGCTTTGATCACTCAGCACCAGCCCGACATGATCCCATCCCAGCATGTGTCACACTGTCATCCCCACACAACCAAGCATCCTCCAGGTGAGTTCTGCTTCACTTTTTTGGCCAACTTACAGTCCTCAAGAAAGAGATCGCACCAGGGACTGCAAAGGGTAAGTTGATCCACAGAGATAAAATGGGAGTGGGAATCATGAGCTGAAGTAGAAGATTAGCAAGACCAACACTTACAACACCTCAGCTGCAGAGATAGCTGTGAGCAGAAGAGCTTTGTCTCCAAACAATACTTATGACTGCCACTGCTCCTGGCAGGCGTCTTGTTCCAATACTCGCAAATCTAAATATCCACAAAACCCAATGAACAGGCTCTTCTGAGACAAGAAATCAGATCAGAAGCTGCCTCGTTTAGACACACAACTATCTTAGGGAAATGGAAATGAGCTCTTCCTGCTTTGAAAGCTGCCAGTTCGTTGGCAATTGTTCCATATTACCATTACCTACTGTGAGGCTTGTGAAAAGGTCATGTGCTGGAGTAACTCCAGAAGGCACACAAGATTTCTTGACGGATTCTGCACATTATGCAGGTGAAATGGGTGTTTCATTAAGCAGCAAGGAAAATACCAAGCCAGTGAAGCACATTATGAAAGGTCACGTGAAGGACTTGCACCATTGCAAGGATGGATGTTGACAATGGCCAGCAAGGAAGCAAACAACCAGAAGTAAAAAGCTACTGAAATAAAAAAAAAACAACAAACGACCAAGAGCAAGGAGCCCTCACTTCAGGGCAGAGGTATAAGATGGACAGCTTTGGTTTTAAATGTAGCCCCAGGTTTCTTGTCATTGTTGCTAATTTTAATGACAAAGAGCCAAACCCAGTCAACTTTAAACTTTCTGCCATTTGCACAAACTCATCCCTATGGCTAATTTAACAAATTACTGTAAGAGCCCACATTTCATACATGCTGTATTTTATCACCTTGGTGTATTGATTGTCTGTCAATCAATAGGGCTCCATGTGACAATGTTGACTCTCCTGATGACAATGGGCTGCACAGCAAAGCCGCACACACGGACACCAGACTGGTGTCCTCAAGGTCAGCAGGCTACTAACCTGATGAATGTCAGATCAAGTTGTCTTTATGAATTATTTAGTGAGCATCCTCTGCTGCAGCGTGCCAGAGCACTGCACCCCACTGCTACCTTGGGATGTCACAGAGGCTCCAGCTTCTGCCATCCCAAAATGCTGCCCATGGGGATAAAGACAATCCCCTGCTCTGCATGCACCACCAGCCTGTCCAGGATCAGAGAGGTGGCAGGTTCCCCACCACCACCGAGCCTGTCCTGGCTCACAGCAACAGGCACAGTAACATTACTTTCCCATTGCTCTTTCTGACCACAAAATGCAGAATTGGATACTCACAGAGGGTTTTTTTCCCCTTCGTTCCCACACTCACCCCTGTAATTTGCAGAGCAATCTCTGCTGGCCAATCCAGCATTCCCGCCCCAGTGCCAGGACAGGGTGAGCCCAGTGTGGCCCCTGGGTTTAAGGCAGGGATAAGAGCAGAATGAGAGGCTGAGAGGGCACAGCTTTGCAAACACCAGATGGGAAAGGCAAGGGGACTTCAAAAAGCTGTACGTAAGCACGGAGGGGAGATGACCCTGCGTGGCAGGGTAGAGCCCCACTCCTCCCAACCAAATGCCTGGCTCTTGAGGTGACATGTAGGGATATACTCAAGGTATGGGGAGAGCTCCTTGGAGAACTCAAGTTATGAAATACAGATCACGACTTTAAATGAGGTCGAGCTCCATTTTTCCTTTATTCTTTTTGAACAAGGCAGCAGATCCTCCCAACACCTCTCAATGCCAGAAACAGGGATGTCTTATCTCAAGGAAAAACGAGATGGAGGGAGGGGCAGAGAGACCAACATCAGATGCAGATCATTAATCCCAAAACTTGGCCTCCTCCACTTTTCCTCAGGGCTGCCATTTGTACCTTCACAGGGCTGTTGCCTGAGACCCGACCGAGACAGTCCCGCTCCTCCTGCTGTCACTGCTGCTGCCTTCCACTCATTTTTGGCAGAGCCATGGGTAAAGATCTGTGCCGTTGGTTTGCAAGGAGGAATTTAGTTTTTAAAACACCACTGAGCCCAGCAGCAGCTGACGCAGGAGGGGAAGTACAGCCCATACGCACTGCGGCTGATTTCAGAGGCAATTTTCTGTATTTCCTACCAATTCACCCAGCGAGACAGGCCCGGCCCTGGCTGGCACCCTCCAGTGCACAGCCAGAGCTGGACAGCCAGGCTGTGGCTGTGAGCTCACCCTGTGCCCTCAGGCAGCGCTGAACCTTACAAACACAGGGGTGATGCTGCTGAACATCACTGCCCTGCACCCCATCCCCTCCATGTCCAACAATGGTGTTCCATCAATCACTATCTCTCTCATTTTTTTTTAATCACCTTAATGCAAGTAGCTTTAGAGAGCTTAACACAAATAAAGCTTTCATAGCCTCCAGCTTTAATTCGGCACTACTATGTTTTTTACTTTCATATGTTGAAATCAAATTTGTAACCAAAAGTGAACAACAACCGGAATGCTCCTGTGGTTTTCTTCCCTTTGCTGCCCTGATAGGCTTCTCATGTGAAGACTTTTTAATAGTGTCCTTTAATGATGTCTACAAAAGCCTCATTAAAGCACTATCGCAATTTAAGCTAAATAAACTCAACGTAGTTATTTTTGTAATCACGTATTTTTCTTGGGGCCTTTCCACAAACAATAAAGCGTTCACTGAAAATATGTTACAAAAGAAATGCATAAATCTTCAGCTTATCTGGTGGTATGTTTTCCAAAGATCTAAACCTTTGATCAGCACCAAATTAATTTTCCATTTACACAAAACAGAAGATGTATTTTCAGGATAACTGACTAACCCTGCAAGTCTGCATTGACATGTGCCTTGGCAGCAGCTCAGGACTCCCTTGCTGCTGCCCTTCTTGCTGCCTGACGCTGTCAGGGTCGCTGTCACATCAGATGATTTTTATTTTATTTTTTGGCTTCAAACCTGTCTAACAGGGTGTTTCGGGTCAGTGGTTATGTCCTGGGGATTTCTTGTCTTCAGTCACTGAACTCCCCTCTGCACTAGCCCTGCACTGCCTGATCCCACCACCAAGGCTGTGCAGCCCCCAGGACTCTGGGGCTTGACCGCCTCTCTGCTGCCTTGAGACAGCCCAGAATCCTGGATGAATAACACGAGTCTGACTTTTACCTCCTTAAACCTGACTGTGCTCATCTTTCCTGGCTCCCAGCAGGATTTTGCTGCTTTCCTCACCCTGGCTGCCACCATTTGAGACCCTGCACCCAGTCAGATGCCACAGGCAGGTCCTGGGATTGCACAAGCCTCCAGACAAACTCCCCTGAAACCAGTGAAGGTTTGAGACGGCCACATATCTACTCCTACCCAGGAGACAGCTGCCTGCTCTTTATCAGCAAAAAGACCTGATTGTTGCTTGCACCCAAACTGTGTTAAATGCACACTGAGGTGATAAACCCAGCATTTTTGCATCCAGCCAATGCTCTTGTAACACGTCAGGGAGGAAATCACACATGTTGGGTCATGAACAAAAGGAGGCTACTGCGATGTCTTCAAGTCTCAAATTTCCCAGTGTATCTGCAGACACAGGGATATCAGACATGGCCAGGCTCCTCACCTCCCAGCTGCTCACTGGGAAGAAAGGTGTCCAAATGAGTTTTTATTTCATATCTGAGAGCAAGAAGTAGACATGGATGATACAAAATCAGGCAGCGCCAGCAGATGGACTGGCACTGAACTCCACCCATTACAAGACTTCTACAATCAAGCTAACTTTGATTTTAAAACAACATCAAAACATAAAAACCCAATAAAATTATGAAAAGTGGCATCTTGATTTAAGCTTGAGTGTTTTCCCAGCCCCAGCCCTCTTAGGACCACGGCCCAGTGCCCTTCTTGCAGTGCACAGAGCAGGTCATCATGTAAGCCATGGCAAGGTTCCCAGCCTGGCTGACCCACTGGTTGAAGCTGGATGAAGCTCCACAGTCCCCCAGACAGCCTGGCACTACACACACATGACAAGAGATGTTTGCTATTCTTCTTTTAATTAGTAATAACAACTTGTTTTCGTGGCTTGACATTTGTTCATACTTAGGAATAAATTGCTTCCTTGAATGATACGCTGAGATTACAACGGGCTTTCTGTGTTTGTGTTGGTTTTAGTAGCTCATAACAAGCCATGAAATTCATTACTCTTGCCACAAGCACCCACGAGATGTGCCAACCAGGGTGTGATTTATACACAGCTCAACTCATGGAAATTAAAAGGTTTTAATGTTGCCTGCAAGAAGTCCAGGGTTTGAAATTTTATACAGCTGAATTACAGAAAAAAAGAATCCCAGATGCAAACTACTGCATTGTTTTATCTGCCTAAGGACTGAAGATTAAAGTCAGGGTAAAAATAATTCACTAAATATTAATTAAGTGTATAATTTGGACAGCCTTTCTAGCGATAAGCCTTCTGGCCTGCAAGTCACTTCATTCTCATCTGCTTTTAGCCGCTTGGAAGCTATTAAAAGGAAGATATTTAACAGCAAA
Organism: Serilophus lunatus; assembly: GCA_013399895.1. Lineage (NCBI taxonomy): Eukaryota > Metazoa > Chordata > Aves > Passeriformes > Eurylaimidae > Serilophus > Serilophus lunatus. Next base: position 1,858,636 of record VXBA01005506.1, on the reverse strand, counting down.
ACTTCTCCGCTACAATATAATTCATCAAAGCATTCGCAGTGAAAGGAATCACTAGAGAACAGTCTATGCCTCACCATCCTTAATGGGAATTGGCTGTCAGTCATATTCCAGTCCCATTTCTCCATGCCGTGTCAAGCCTTGTACATCAAACCCAATATACAAATCGCCAGCTCCATCAAGATCATTAGAGCCGCTCAGCCCGTCAGGGAAAGGTCAGCCCGTCGCTGGCTGATGGCTGGCTGCTCCAAACACTGCATCAATCACAGCCCTCATCAAAGGGGGCCACGCTGGCAGGAACGTGCAGCTGGAAACCTGCATCCCTTCCTCCTGTAACCTGTCATCCTCTAAACCTGCTTCCCTTGTTGTAAAACACAGTCAGGCTTTTATCTTATCGTTATCTATAGGGAAATGCAACTCTATCGTCTGCTCTAGGAACAGGGGAGATCAGGACCTGCAGGAAGGGATTAAGATCGTTATCAGGAGAGGGTTGGCCAGAAGCAGGGCCCCTAACTCCAGCACTGGCTCCCTGCTCTGCACAGTCAGTCCCCACTGCCCTGGATGGGTCCAATGCAGGCAGTGTCATTGGGAGCATCTGTCCTCACTGTGCCAGACCCAGACCCATATACCTGGAAACAGCCCTAGGGAAGGATCAAAGCTATCCTGTAAGGAGATGCTGTTTGCCTCCATCACAGCCATTTGCACATGTCCCCAGCCAGAGGTCTTCAGGGATGCCCCACACTCACAGAGGCAACAGCATCAGCACACCACACTGCTGCTGCCTTGCAGCAGCCTGAGCCTCAGCTGTGGGGTTTCCAGCTTGTACAAGCCCATGAGGGCATCCTGCCCACAGCTCAAACACTAGTAGAGGTGGAGAAATCAAATCCTTGGTGATTAACAGGGGGACACCAGCATTATTGAATGCTATGGCTCTTGACAGCCACTGCTCATTAAACGTGCTGAAATCACAGGCTATTTCTTCCTCTCTTTTCCCTGCCATGCTGTGCTGCATGCAGCACCATCTTCAAAGGGCGAAGCAAACATGTTTGCTAAACATAAGCAGACTAAATACATCAGCCTTTTAGAAGCAATTATTGCTGCTAGAGACTTAGCAAGTCTCATTGTTTTGTGGCTCAGGAAGAATTTTGCCGGCTGCTTTGTAGTGGGCTGTTCTCCAAAACAAGCACCCTGTGACAAGGCATAAACCCTCCCCAGGGAAATAAAAACCAGGTGGGCATCCAAAGGAGCAGTGCTTTCTTTTTGCTGAGCATTTAACTTACAGTGTCTCTTTGCAACAAAAGAACAGCCACTCGGTGGTCAGCTCAGCTGCTGCCAGCGGGCACACCAAAGGCAGGGTCAGCCAGGCCCTCCTGTGGCAGAGGAGTGAGGGAAACAGTGGATGGCTTACAACTGGGAACCTTCCTGTGGCAAGCCCAGACTGGAGGAGATTGCTCTGACCAGTAGTTAGACTGGTTGTGCTGGTACAGAGCAAAAAAACCAAAATACAGAGGAATGAAGGCAACAAAACAAGTGCAGGGCATCACCCTCTTCCCTGCATCCCAAACAAGTTGGGATGCTCCACACCAGGTTGGCTCAGATCTTCAGAAATATGAAGTTGCAAAGTCAGGGCAACATCTTTCCTTTCCATGGCCTTAATTCACAGCAAACAGCTCAATCCCCAAAATTCGTTCTCTGTACAAAGTGCAATCATTCCCTCGTGTCAGTGTGGAGGGGGAGCACTGTTGGGCTCCCTGTGGTAGTAAGCACTTCAAACGCATCTCCAAAAGACGAGCAACCATGGATGGCCAAACTGACAGATGGGGAAAGAAGGAAAGCTCACGACACCGACGAGACTATTGTAATTAGTGTAATGAGCAGCAATCGCAGCTCAGCAGCTGCCTTCCCCTCCCTGAGCTGCATGCACCAGCACAAACCGTGGCCGAGGATTCCCACACTTGCTGTACTCTCAACATCTCCCCTGTGAAAAAAAAGTTTTGACTTTGGTAGTTTTCATTCCACATAAGACAGAGAGCAGAGCACTTACCTGCTTTCCCAGCCACTCCACCTCCACCTGAGCGAGCAGTGCCCTGTGCTTACAGAAGGGACATGGAACTGGGTTTAGCTTTGATGTCAACTATGACTTTGCACGTGACTCTGAACAAAACCTCATCTCCTCTATGTTGATGAGGCAAAGCTGCCATACTGAACTTTATGAAGTGCCTGAAGCCTCAGAGATGAGCTGTTCTACAGAAAATGGCAAAACATGACAAAAATCATTTATGATGGGCATAGACAACCATCCTCCTCTGATGGGTATGTGTCCAATATTCTTCTCTGAAGCATCTCTTAGCTAAATTCCCTTTAAACACAACAACACAGCTGGCAGTAAGCATGTAGCACAGAAAAATCATGAGCAGGTACAGACAGCTGTGTTCCTCTACCACTCTCAGCCCTAACCACTAGTTGTACGAGCTGGATCAACATACACAGTCAGCACAGGGGTTGCAAAGCTGCTGATGCGACAGGCTACAGGACCTAAATTGCAAAAATATGCTGTGGCTTCAACACATTTCTGGTGCTCACACTCCAGGAGGGAATGCTCTTCTCACTTCTTTTCTGCTATCCCTCCGTCTAACGAAGGTAGTCAAGGGAAGCAGTCAGATCTTCAGGGTATCTGCATATTTTGGCAGTAGTTAAAGATTCAGTTCCCAGTTCAGTTTTTAGTGGGTGTTAGAACCTGGTTTAGAAAGTGTCTGCTCTGAAGATGTTTGGAGGTGTGAGCTCCAAGGGACAGTTTCCTGCAGTGCTTAAGAAGATGAGAGTCTGAAGACAACAAATAAGGACAAGCTTGGAGAGCAGAAAATGTTTATGTCAAGGAAATTTAACCCCTCACGGAAAAAAGAAGCCTAGGCTGGGCGGGGGACCTCAGCAGTAACTGCAAACAGGAGGTGTGCTCACTGTTTCCTGAACGACCAGTTAGGCAGCTGAAAAGTAAGCGGCAAGTTAATCAAAGGCATCTATGTGGGGTGGTACAAGGCATCGCTTCATGCAAAGTGAAAAACAGGCCAGACCAGAGGCTGAGGTGCAATGAGAAGCTCTCTGTGCTGCACGCCTGGCACAAACCACACCACTGTCGTGACTGCCATGGGGATCAGCCATCTCCTTTCTCATGCAAAGGACGGGGGAAAAGGATCAGAAAGCAAACAAGGTACAGTTAAACCTTTCACTTGCTGCTCTGCTGTATGGTGCCAGTGGAAATTAATGGGGGTTTCAAGTACATAAATGATTGTAGAGGCATCCACAGTGAGTCTATTAGCTAATTAGTCAAGATTAGCATTTATTTTATCCAACAGGCATTCAGGTAAAGGAGGCAGTTCTCTTTCTAGATGCCACTTTCACACTTGTTAAGAGGTAGGACAAAGCAGTCTCCTGGCAACACTTTTTCTCCCCCAAGGGAGATGCCTCTGGGCACAGTCTGAGCAGTGCATGTCACTTGCTGTGGCTGGACAGGGCCAGCCAGCATCACTGACCGGTAGCCCCAAAGCCCAAATCTGGCAGACCTGTGCCACCAGTACACTCTTTGAGGCCAGTCTTGGGCTCATGGTACTGGTCTAGAACAAGATATCCTAAAATCTGACACATGACCCTGTGTCATCTCAAAGGATTATTCAATCCATCGGGCTGCTACTGCTCCAGACCTTCCATTTATGCTGTGGGAAACGTAACATACTTTGCCATGATCCTGTATCTGAGGATGCAATGGCCCACAAATAAAAATATTTCAAACATTTAAGCAGCTTCACTTAACAAATGTAATCAACACTTTCGATTTCTAGCACCAGAGTACTGTGATATCTTCTATGCTGTTAATGAAGCAAGTATTAATAGCATTTTTTAATCTAATCCTCCTGGCATCATTCCATGCCCATGTACAACTCATTCAGTAACTTGGTACCTACAGCTCACGTTGGACGAGGCCCCCAGCCACAGCTGGTTTCCAGTGCCCTGAGAACTCAATCTCTGCTAATCCCAGCCCTTTACAGCAACCCAGACTGGAGCAAAAAGGAGACACATGAAGTCACTTAGTCTTATCTCTCTAATTGCCTGCCTGCAAACCAGGGGTTCAGTGTCAGCCACTTGCACTCACATCAGACACAGCAGCCAGGAAATCAGACCTAAAATATTTACTGCGAGCATTTTGAGTGAAACTACTGAAATCCTGCTAACTGCTGCAACTCCAAATGCAACCCCAGCTACCAGGGACTCACTGGGTAACAAAGCCAGCGTTCATGCCTTTCCCTGCTTTCCAGGTCTGTGGCCGTGTAACACAGACTCCAATTCTCTCGACAGCTTTCTTGCACTGCCCAGTGCCAACAGAGTGAAAATGTTAATGAATACCGTCCCATAAATATTTAATGCACATTTTCCTGCAAGTCCTGCTGTGATTAAATAGCCACCTCATTACTCAGGCCCATCTTTCTTTCTTTTTTACCTTTCCACAAAATACCAAGAGTTGGAACTATACCCATGCAATCAAGCTGTTGGAAACATCACTGCATAAACCAACACAACAGGGAAAAATCCAAACACAGATTTCCAAGGAATGTAAAGAGAAATCGAACCCTGTCAGAGCAAATATTTCCTCTCAGCTACCTCCTCCCAGGATCAGCAGAGAAAGAAAAGCAGAGGGGACAAGCCAGCAATATTTTTTCTTCTCGAGTGCAGTTGTTTATTTGTTTTTATTGTCTTTTTCCATTGTATTTGGAGGCCCTGGCCACAACAGGGGTCCATTGCAGGGGTCCATTCAGATTCAAGTATCCCTGGGTACCACTCTGGGGCTGCCTTTGCTCTTACACCAAGCCCGGAACAGCTGCTACAGGAACTCTGCTGCTTTCCTCCATCTGCAGCTTGGAGGATGTCCATGATTTGTCCAAGGTTACACGAGCAATCCAGGGCAGATGTGGAAGGGAACACGGATCACCCAGAGGCATTGCTACAGCTGTGATGCTCATCCATGGTGTGCAAACACAACTGACCACAAGATCCACCACAGCCGCATTTGCAATGTCACGACAATCATTTCTGCATCGTGATACAGAAATACTAGGATACTGTTCTCTAAGCCACTTGAATTGATGTATTTGAGTCCTTCCCACCAACCCTCAGCTATTTTACAAATCAAACTGAGCTGCAATTCCCCTGGGATACCCGAGAGCACATGAATAACACCGAGCACCAAGAGTCAGCCAGGGCTGGCAGCACAGGGTTTGGGGTTTGTGCACGCTGCCAAACGTGACACGTGGGATTTTGAGTGCTGCCATCCAAGCACGTCCCTGCTGGAGCGAGTGCTGGTGCTGGAGACACGTTTGTGCTGCTCCCTGTGGTTCTGCTTTGCAGGGCGATACTCTGAGCCATGGGAAACATTTCCTCTGAGAGAGCAAAGCCTTACAGTACAACTTCGTGCCAAACTGCTAAAAATGTAAGAGACTCAAAGGACTAAAGCTTGTGTACGTCAGAACTTTTGGTAATTCCTCCCAAATACATAATTTTTTGGCACAGATACTTAAATGTAACTGGAGGGCAAGCATTTAGTTCCGTTTTAGCTGGGAGAGTCCCAGCTTCTGTCTCTCCAATTTATATATGGAAAAAGGCTCGTTACGCAATACGTGTTTCAGCGAGTTCTGTTCGGGGAGGGTGTGAAGTTAAGGCTAACAAGGGGAATATCATTAAGAGTAATAAACAGACAAAAGAAGGAACAAATAGGCTGATCCAAAGCACAGGCTGCTGCCACGTGTATTAGATGGAGTCTCCAAAGAGAAACATTTGAGTCTCTTTACTCTGAGATTCAGGAAAAAGGGCAGCAAACAACGGTGTGTGGGGAATACTGGTGAAGAACTGGTGCCAGCTATAGAAGCTGCTTTTGAAGTGTTGTGGAGAGACACTGGGTGGTCAACACACGGCCATATGCTAATACATGGGAAATTTAAGGGCCACTGGGATTGAAAGATGCATTATCCCTTTCAGAACTGGCCATGAGACATCACCCCAAGCCTTAGCCTGGTTAATATGCATGAACAGAGCTTCCAGAACACCCCTTCAACTTATTTTGTTTGGCTGCATAACACTAACACCAGGAATAATGTACATCTATACTGTCTGATTCCGAATTTGCTGCTGCCAGGACGGCCAGCCCACGTGAAGCACCAACATCCATCTCCCAGTGTCAGAGCTGCAGACACCAGCACATTTCCACAGCCAGCCTGAAAGGGCTGGGTGGACTTACAGATCACCACCTCCACAGGTAAAGTGATGGTCCCATTTTGCTCAGCCTCTGGAAGCAGCTCACTTCCAGTCCCCTTGAAGCATCTCTGCTGGGGAAGGACCTGGTGGTGGCTGGCAGAATGCTCCAGCACAGCCAATGTGGTTCCTTGTCACCATGCTAAAATCATGATCATCCCACAAAATACTGATGCAGCAGCACTGAGGGAGCCAGCTCACCTGAGCTCCCTTACTGACTTAAGATGACAGCTGCCTTCTGGAGAGAAACGAAAAAAACCCACCTTTTTAAAGAGAAAAAACAGAAACTTTTTTCGCTCCTCTGGGCGAACAAATAGACTCATTTAAGGTGTAAGTAGATGAAGTAGCTAATTAAGGAAATAACCAATAACTTAATCAAGATCATTAGAGGAAGCAGCATGTTGCTGCCATTATTTAAATGCTAGCAGAACAAAAACATGCTTTTGCAACCAGAGCCTTCAAAACCTACAGGCAGCCTGATCCATGCAGGAGAAGTTTCCCATGTCACCCCACTGCTGGGGCCAAAGCCACTGAGGGAAGCACTCAAATCTCCTGGCAATTTCCCACAGACTGAACATTTAATCATCTCCAGCCACTGCCGCAAAAATCCCAAGTGAATGACTTGCATGTTGAGAGAAATTCACCATAAGCAGCAGCAAGGTCTTCTTCCCTGGGATGCAGACCCTGCCTGTTTTTGGCAGCGGGGAGAACAACCTCTTTGCAGAAATAAAGTCAAATATATTGGGCCATATGAATTTTGCTTTTGGCATCTTGTGCTGACTGGGCTCCTCAGCCAGCTGCTCCCGGGATGGACTCTGGGATTTCTCTACCCACCCCCAAGGGCTGTTTGCACACCAGTGCCACGTCTCTCTCTAATTACTCCACCAGTTGCACAGATAAAACATCTGCTGAAAGAGAGAAGGAATCCTAAAGCACACAAATAATTTGCACTGCCTAAACAAAGGCAAAGAGGACGCTGTTAAACCCCCCCCCCCCCAGCAAACAGCCCCAGGAGCTCTGCACAGAGCAGACCTCCACAGGCTCTGGGCTCCTCTGACTTCTTCAGCAGGAATAAATCCTTGTTTTCAACCAAAACCGCAGTTTGTTACTAACACAGCCTCCTTCTGTTTAGTTCCTAAATTATCCTAAAGCAATTGAATTCAGCAATTTGATTAAGTACTTAAAAGACTTTGTTTCCTCCAAAAGAAGCCTTTGTTTTGCCTGAAAGAAAATTGGACTTTTTCTCCTGAATTCATCCTAACAAAGACGTAAGAAATCCAGCATCCCAAAGTTAAAAATACCCCTTTATCCTGTATTAAACAGAGCTACCAAAGGTACGAAATTCGCATTTTGTCATTCCACACAATTCTTTGCAACAGCTGAGAAGACACACAGCACGTCTGGAAACCCGAGGCTCAAGATAAGCTCCAGCCTCCCGCAGGGTTTTACTCTTCAGAGGGTTTTCAACAGAGTGAAAAAGCAGGAGCGGCTCAGGGGCTGACGACAGAAGTCATGTTTGCATCGAGGAAAAGTTTTAATGTGTCCAGAGATTAGGTCAGATACTAGCAGAGGACATGGCACATCCCTGCTCCCAGTGGGTCAGCAAGGCTGTGCCTGGCCCCCAGCAGCCCCTGGGCTCTGCGTGCAGCCAGAACCAGCGCTTACAAAGGCAGGCAGGAACCGGGGCTGAAAAAGAAAATCATTTCCTAATGCAAACATTTGTACAGCATTAAAGCGGCTTATACTTTCAGATGCTATAAATCGGGCGCGATTACTTACCCCGGCTAAACAGGCATTCACACGCTGGAAAACCCCCATGTAAGGGGTTAGGGTAGAGGGAAGGGCGGGCAGGACGGACCGTGGAGCATCCTCCAGAGATGGCAGCGCTCAGGACTGGGGGCTGTCTGTGCCCCACCAGCAGCTCCGGTCATCTGGGGAGGGCAGGTCCCCGGCAGCTGCCCCGGCTGGTGGAGCGACGCCCACTGCAGTTTTAGCTTATTGGAGAAAACCTTAAGCCCTGATCCAATCCTCTCCCTTTACCCAAATGTAGCTCTTTGCAGAGCCAACATCCCTTCCAGTTTTGACTAGCTGTATGAAAGCAAGGAAAGTTACCTTGCCATTGTTTAACTCACGCGAAGGGAAGTAACAACAAAACAAAACGAAAACCCTCACTCAGTTTGCTTCACCTCTTTCTCCCCCAAAAAGTTTCTTGTCTCCCTATGTGGAGGGGACTACAGCTGTGTGAGAGCACTGAAGAAGGTCAGCAACTCTCAGCCTGTATCACTGGATCAAAAGTCAGTAAGGTAAATACCAGGATGCCAATAAAACCAGTATTTTTAAGAATGCCTACCAGTACCACTGTCACATCCAGGGCCGCATTCTGACACGTATGGAGGAGGTTTGCAGAAATCATCAGCACATGGTTCCTGAAGTCATACTGAATTCAAAAGTGACTACTGACTCATAAAGCACTGCTGGCAAACAGCCTGGCCGGCCAAAACATATGGTTCGCCTTCTTTTTTCAGCCTGGGACAGACAACGACTGTAGAGACGCATCTTTCTCTGCTACACACAAATCTAGATGCGTGCCCATGATGGTCGCTTTTGACTCTCAGGCTACACTGGGTCTGTTGGCAGTGGCTCAGAAAGCAAAAGGCTACACCAGAGGCAGCTGTCTGCTGCAGGCAGCGACCTGGAAACCTGCCTTCATCTGCAAACAACGGACAGTCACGGATAAAAGCCTTTCGTGCAACTGCACATTCCTGCACTCGGTTACAGATGTGCAACCCTGGAGCAGCTCCAGGGCGTGGGCCGGCGTCTGGGTGAGCTCTGAATGTGCACACACAGCTTCCTCCAGCGAGGGGGGGGCCAGTGGTCTGCGCTCCAGGTGTCCCGGCGGACAGGCAGCAGGATCCAGATGTGGGCAAGCTGCCCCAGCCCTCGAACAGACTCGCGATTCAATGAAGTCTATTCACGGAGGAGCAAGCAGGGCTTCAAGCAACACAGAGGAAGCACTTTTGAGGGGTATTCCCATTGTAAATCCAAGAATCCCCTTTGCATTCTAATCCCCCCCTCCCTCCTCCTGCAAGTATTAAATACAGAAATATTCAAAACATACATTAGAAGAAGAATTTAGAACTTGGCAGTGTTGATCTAAGAACCATCCCACTTGGGAACGGGGCTCGAAGAGTGCGGGCAGCCTCGGGGAGGGCTGAGCCTGGCTCTCCAGGAACAAAAGCAGCTTACAAACCAGGTCTGCCACGTGAGAGCCTAATTAGAGACCGAAGCCCACACAGCAAACAGAGAGACTACAGAGGAAATTGGAGTCTAATTTACATGGAGAACGATTACTTACTGCAACCAATTAGTGTCAAGCTGACTGACAGAATACCCAAAATATATTCTCCCCACACTCCCCTGCAAGTCTGAGCTTTCGTTGTTACGTTATTTTCCCTGGGTTGTTCAGTAGGTGAGCAGGAGCACCTCATCACTAGACACAGGGCAGCAAACAGAGACCTTCTGAGTTTCCCCATAACAAACACAGAGCCAGAGCCACCCACGTGCTGGTGCCCACCTCAGCCAAGCCAGAGACAGCATCAGCAGGGAGCAGCATAATGGGCTTTCTTCCCTCGTCTGGAAGCCTTCAATGACATCCTGAAGGTCCCAAAATTGATTATTTAGAAGTGCTCTCCCATTCCCAAACATGAATCTGCATGGGGGCTTTCACACCCTCATTTTGCAACCACGTAGTAGAACTTCAGGTAAAGGTCGTGTCCATGTGGCCTTTAACAATGTGCTCAGGCTGTGGGTTTCAGGTTCCAACCTGCACTGCTGGTCTCTGCCACAGGAAAGCACCATCCCACAGCACCATTGCTGCTGTGAAACAGCTGCTTGTGAAACAGCCATTTCTTTGCAGACCAGTCCCCCCTCTCTGGCTGGACCATCATTCCTCAGTAGGGAAATGGGGAATCAATCCCACTGCTGCTGGAGAGAGCCAGCATGGACAGAAAACCTTCCCTCCTGGCTGGCACAGTATGGGGATGCCCATGATCCCACTAGTGCCTGCGCTGGGCAAGGACATCACGTTCACACAGAGCTTCTCTCCAGCTGCCCTGGAAGAGGACAACATCACATTTCCCAAAATACAAGCCTGCAGCTAGTTCTGTGTAAAACCTGCCCCTCCTCCCTATCAATTAGCCCCTAAACTGGTTCACAGACTTCAAAAACTCCTGAAGGGCACACATGGAATAACCAAATGCCATTTACATTCCTTTTACTGTTACAGAAGAAACAATTCATTATATCATCGGTTTCCCCTCCCAGCACCACACTCATTATTAAGAGGAGTGACTAATTACTGTCCTTTCCTCCACACCTTGGATATGTGCATTTGGAATGCACAATGACAACAGCATTTCAGTGCAACTTTCTGTGTTATTCTTCACAAATTCCTAAGAACAGTCTGTCTGAGCAGCCTCTCTACTCATCAGAGAGCTCTTGTGTACATGTGCTCAAGCATGCAGGGACCACATTTTGGACATTGAAGACCAGGCAATCAATCCTTCCCTTGAAAAGCACCAATATAAAGCATATTTAGAGACTTTATCGGTCTTTCATATGGATGAGATAAACTATTCTTTTCATCTCTGCAGGCTGCACGGATATATGGCATTTTAAAGGAAACTCATTCTAAAAAGAAAACTTGGAGAAAATGCTTGGTGAAGTATCTTGCAGCTGTTTGGTAGTATCTGGACAAAGCCAGGACCTCAGGTGGGGTGAAGCATCAGCAGAGATCCTTTAATTTCAGCTCACTTAAAGTCAGTGGTACTAAACCGATTTACACCACAGGAGCACCATCAAGAGAGCTAACACAGGAGCATCTCGCCTGGGTCTCCTTTGGATACAGACACTGGAAAGGGGGTAAATCCTGGTGGCTCTGGTCCCCCTCTTGGTTCAATTAAAACTCTCCATTAATTACCAAGTGGAGCCAATGAAAATGCATTTGGTGCTCATGCTCCTCAGAATGAGGCTGTTAATCTGGCATTTGTGCTCCTGGAGGTTATCTCTTCCACACGTCCCTTCTCCCCTGGGAACAGACTCACTGCCACTTTATCTGCAACTCTAAGGACAACACATGCTGCTTCATTTTTAAACTCCCCTCCAGTGCTATGCCCTGAACCAGCTCTCCAGAGAGGGGGCCTCCACCAGCTGTAATTCCCATTAATTCCTCTTACGATTAACAGGTCAGCTCACTCCACCCCGATGACAGTGGGCTTTGGAAGTCCAACTCTATCAAAATTATCTATGCATAAAAGACAATCATTACAGGAGCAAATGCCTCTCTGAGACTTTTATCAGCTCCACGCTTGCTGCTCACTGTTTTGCCGCTAATGGCTTTATAGAGAGTGGGGAAAGCTTCAGCCTCATCACTCTGTGGTGGCTCCAGGCACAGGAACCTCTCTGTGCTGGGTGAGATGTTGATTATAAAGCTGTGGAGGCAATCACTCCTGGAGAGGGGCAAGGGCAGGCAGGAGCACAGGGAAATTAGAGAAACCTTCTTCTGAGTGTATTCCATTAGGGCTGGTGGCAATTACATGTACTGATCAAGGAGGTGGGCTTCCCAGAACCCCCTCTGAAATTACTGGGGAGGGGCAGGGCAAGGTGAGAAAAAGAAGGAAAAAAGGAGAAAAGCAGAAGCAGCAAAATAACCCTCAACAATGACAACAGACATTTCCTGGCAGCCTCAGAGCAGGGCACAGGAGAGCAGCCTCCTCCCTGCGGGCATCCCTGTGCTGGTGGTCACTTAGAGGAGACCTACAGAGATAAAAGGCAGTAAGACCAGTCGAAAAATGCTTGTAAAAATGCTAATGGTCTCGGGTCCTTTTAAGCCATCTCGAGCTCTGCTAAATCACTTCTTTTATTTGCTTTCTGGTGGGATTTGCTTAGGTTTGAGCTCACCATGTTTACACTGATACGCTGCACATCCTGGTGCTCAGGTCAATGCCAGCGTGGACCCGTGAGCCAACCCAAGATGCAGCCATCACTGCCAAGCTCTGCAGACCATTCCTCCCCTCATCCTTCCACTTTTTTCACTGGTTACACAGGAAGAAATGAAGAAACAACATCTTCCTTTCAACAAGCACTATTGGGAGCTATTGTAATAATAAAAACCAGAAAGAAAGGCGAGAACTTTCATTGCAAGCACCACAAAGCCTTGCAGTCCTGACCCTGAAACTCCTGACAAGGTGACACATTATTAAGAAATACCCATATTAATCCCAACTGTAAAGCTCTACATTCAGCCAATTAAACTGCCTGAGCAGCTGAGCGCTCCTGGAAACCTTTGTACTCTTATTATTTTTTTTTTTTTTAAATGCCCTCTTAGGGAAAGGAATGGCTTCTGCAGAGATGAGCCACCCAGCTTCTTCCAGCCTTGCCGTGTGTGGATAAAATGTTCTTGGCTGCTTTCAAACACTGCACATTAATCTGTGTGATGGAGCCTGTCTCTTTCAGCGTTGGATGATTTCTCTTCGAGGCGGGTAAGACAGAGCTGTTCCACTTGGCATCACAACCCCTCCCTGCCCCCTTCCCAGACTTTTTTTATTTTTTTCTTTTGTACGGCCAGAACAGCTCACGAGACATCACCCCTGGCATGTGTGAACCTGGAGAAGAATATATTGCTGTAGGAGTCCATGGATATATGAGACAGCCAGGATGCTCTGAAACAGAACTGGAAGATTATGGTTTTAATGCTTCAAATTATGAAAAATACCATCACTCCCTTCCTGCAGCTTAGGACACATTACTTCTTTCTCCCTCATCCAGTTCTTTGCCTGAGCCCGAAGTGACAGAAACTGTTTCTTGAATTAAGGGCTGCTGGAAACAAATCCCAGAGAGGTCTTTGGGTGGTGATGACTGGGATTTGTTCCCAAGCAATGTGAGCTCCACTGTCCCACCTTGACAGGCTCCTGCATCAGTAACTAAGAGCACCTCCTCCATGCAAAGGGCTGTCTGATACAAAGCCAAGTACTTTTACTAACATCACTCCTGGGACATGCGTTTTCCTACCTCTCTGCCCAAAATTCACATAAGTGAGGATGCTCACTGCCAGCCAGGCACCTCACTGGCTGCCTGCACGTGTGACCACTGCCACAGCATGTTCTGAACTACCCAAAGGCCACCAAAGCTCAGACTGGCGCATCATGACATTTCATCAAGTCTTCATTAAGGACTAAAATGTTCAGTAGTTGTGGTCCACAGGCATCCCCACAGCAGACACTTGAGCTGCAGCCTTGTCTTCTGGGAAGTGTAACCTTGGCTGTGCCCCACACAGAGGAGACACACTTTTTGCTGGACTGTCTTGCTTGACGGAACTCCTTGCCACGAGTTATGGTGGACATTTCCATTCTTCACTTCAGGTATTGTGCTCCACAGGAACACCCAGAGTCTGAGCAATGGTGCAGGAGGTGAGTGGAGAAGGAGCACAGACTTCTTCTATGCCTGGTGCCAGCAACTGCTTGATCACACTCAGGTTCACCATGAGAAGGACGAGCACCTCTCGCCTCCCTAACCCTAATGGCTTCCCAGAAGGGTGGATGGATGTGAAGGACAAAAGCTGTCTAAGGACATATGAGCACCCTAAACCCTGCCAATTGCTGGAAATCCAGCAGCCTCAGAAGCACATCTCACATTTTGGAAGCTGCAACGGGAACACCATACACTTTCCCTTATTTCCAAGTATCCCTAAAATCCTTGGCTCCTGGCAATTCTATAGGGATTAAACACACAGTTCTCAACACTGAAATCCCATAAAACCAAAAATCCATATGGGGAGTGTCCCCATAAACCAGCCAATACCTGCCAGCAGCCGTAATCTTGGTGCCATCAGATCTGCACAATAAACGAGTTCATTTTACTGGGGCAGGACTTTTCTACAGCTAAAATGGAAACAAAAATTGGCTTGTGAAGATGAACGATGCCTGTGAAAGTTTTTTGCTGCACTTGATTAAATGCAGCACACAACAAACTCATTTTTTTCCTCCTCGAACGATAAACTCGATAGTCTAAAATTAAGCCCAGCAGGGTAAGCAAGATCCTGTATAGATTTTAAAAGATAGAGTGATTTTTTTTTTGAAAACCTGACTGCAATGTATACACACTTTGCAAAATTGCTCAAGTACCTCTGGCACCAAACATAAACAAAGGGAAAGCTAAAAATCATGTCATGTTTTTATCTCGATACAGCCTAAACCACAAAGTACAGCTGTGGTTCACCATTTCACGATAAACCAACTCCTTGCTTTTGATCATTTTAGTGTGTAACCATGGACGTGAATGTATATTAGTATGACAAAAAGAAAATGCAAAGAAAAAGCTCAGTCACAGAAGTACACCGACCTGAACCACGCGCTTCCCAACCAAAGGGTATTTGCAGACGCCAGAATTATCATTTCTCTTCAAGACAACTGATCCTTTTCATGAAAATATAAGAAGCCCTAGAGATATTCTGGTTGATCGTTATTAAATGCACAGGCCTCGTGCATTTTGTTATTTATTTATTTTTTTAGGAGAATGACTGACTGAAGCTTGGCTTTAGCCTAATCCTGAAGATTATTTACATCTTCTGTATTTTTTTCCACTGCTGCTGAATAATCAAGGCTCCTTAGAAAATCACTGCCAGAAAAACGTCTTTTCTTTTCCTCCCTCCTTTCCTCTCTTTTTTACCTGCTTTTACACATTTTTTCTTGCACAGGAGCAGTGAGGAGGCAAGCAGGCACGAGAGAAAACCCTGGGGGGTGGCTGGGAAGGGGCAGTGTGTACACTGTCTCAACCTCTCTCCTCAAGCCCCAGCTTCCAGAGGTCTGATGAAGGGGAGCTTGGCTTGTCTTTCAAACAACAGGGTTTTCTATTGAAACAAAAGAAAAGAGAGGAAAAAATTGTGGCTCCTCAGAAAGCAATCCAAGTAGCTGCCTCTCTCCTCTTTGGAGGAAAAGGCTCCAAAACACTGCAGGTTTCTTGAGTATTAGGATGTTTTAGGGACACAATCTTACAGGGATGCTCCAAGAAAAGCACTTTGCTTTCTGCCTCAGTATCCTTATCGTTTCCAGTCACACAACCTCCCTTCCTCTCCTGCTTCTGCCCTATGCATTAAAACGGCTGTGCACAGGGAATGAAAACAATTAAATACTCTTAAACAGGCAGGGCTGCAACTGGCATGGTAATGAGGTCATTATGCGCCTAAACGTGCTTTCTAAAAATAAATTACATCCAGGTATAGAGATCTCTTGACTGCGCTGTGCCCAGGGAATTGTCTTAATGCAAAATCTCTAACAGCCCGGTTTGTTTTGCTGTTTCAAAGCAAACCTGGCCCCTTCAGGACAACAACAAGGGCTTGGCTGACATGCAGCATCCCAAATTTCAGCTCTTCTCAGGTGAAGGGGAAGCCAAGCGACCTGGTGCTCTGCATGGCCAGACCTTGTGTTAGGGCCAAGGGTCGTCTCTCAATGCACCAGGGCAGAGCTGGGCTCAGGGACCTCTGCTCCGCAACCAGGTGCCACCACAGGTCAGGACCAACATCTTGTCCCGCTCGTGTGACGTGTTCCCTGCCCCTGTCGTGGGGACAGACATTGCCAAGGTCTTGTCTGGGAGGGATCCCATCTGGCGAGCAGCCTTGGTTAGAATTACACAGCAGCCTGGGCTGCAGAAGGCTCATTTGCAGTAATTAGAAGCATGATGTGGGCACATGGGAGACTTCAAAGGACACCGGTAGGCTCGATGGCACAAGTCTCTTTTTCTAGTGGTCAAGCAGCAAAATCTCCCCTGTGCCCTTGAGCTTCTCTTAATAAACCAAAATTATACAGACTTCTTTTTTTTCAGAGGTAACCAGACAGGTCACTGCAAAACCCACCTCAAGGAAAGTTAAAGGTCAACGTTTTTATTTTTAACATGTGCAATTCATAGAAACATAGAACCATTTGGGTTGGAAAAGTCCTCTACGATTATTGAGCCCACCCATTAACTAGCACTGCCAAGCCCACCACTAAACCATGTCCCAAAGTGCCACAAGAGACCATGCATGTGCATCCACATACACACACATGTTCCCTGCTCCAATGCACAGCCATATGGGCTGCCTTGCTTCCACCAGTCTCCCAAACTGAATACAAACAAGGCTCCATGTATATTGGAATCTGTAGGAAGCTTAACATTTACTTGGCTTTTGTGTAAACACTTACGTGAATTACACAAGTTTCAGCCAAGAGTCTCAGCATCCTGCTGTGCTGAGCCAGATAATTCATTACAATTAAAAGCAGAGAGTGAGGCAATCAGGCTCATCCAACACTGGGCTGGTATGGATTTCCTCTTCCAAATGCTTTCCAATTTGTCTTCACAGCAGCTCAGCCTCTCTGGAGGAAACCCCACTGGCCTTTCCCTGGTGCTGCATGAGGATGCTGCTCCTGCATCCCAGGGCCAAGCTTTCTTGGACCCAGGGCACAGGTGCCCCATGTCACCAAGGCAGGATGTTTTGGGCTGTGCCTTTTTCTGCGCCACCAAAGTGAAGCCAGTGCTCACTGAAATTCCCCTTGCAGGCAGGTGAGTGCTGCCCTGGGTGCAAGTTTTACACATTCTGACAAAAGTACTTTAGTAGTAATAATAACAGTAACAGCAATCATAATAACAATAATCAACAAAAAGGCATGTGGATATGGCACCCAGGGATATGGTTTAGCATTGGACTTGGCAGTGCTGCATTAATGGTTGGACTCTGTGATCTTAGGCCTTTTCCAACCTTTATCATTCTGTGATAAAAGAACCACATCAACCCCCCATAAGCAAATGCATTACCCTGAACAGCAAGGCAGCATCTATTCCCTGAGACTCTGCCTTTCTCACTCAGTATTCATAATATGCTAAGCTATTAAAACTCTCCTATGGAAAGTGCTGCAGCTTACAGTGCTGCAGACAAGTGGTGTTATCATTTGCTATTTCTTCTTTTGTTATTACAGTGAATCTTCCTACATCTCTGAAAATAATCCAATTATTGCTTACCACTGGTAAGGTCACTGTTGCTTTGAACAGAGATTTGGGTAATACTCTGATTACTCTTAAGCAAATATTGCTGAGGCTTGAGCAGAAATTTCAGAGAGATTGAAAATCCATTTAACTGGAAACCACAGATGGAAAAATATTCACACTCTAGAGGATATAAACAACACAAAGAAGGCATCATTTCTTTGCCTTATTAGAAAAATATTGGTTTATCTGACATCAACAGCATAGATGTATTCAGCTATTAAAACAATACATGATTTCTCATATCATATAACCTTCAAAATATGGCAATCATTGAGTCTTTATCAAATGTTCTCATACGGGTTTCCAAAGGTATTGAACTACTTAAGGAAAATAGCAGAAGGTTTGTATCACTTGTGGGAATAAAAGAGCTCCTGGAGAAAAGCAGATATCAAAGATCAATTTATAATAAGGAAAAGGAAGTTAACATCCCTTACAGCAGCCTCAGAGACAATTTTTCTGCATTGAGCTAACGAGATAACAGCAAAATCATACAAAATTCAGATGGTGCCAAGAAAAGGTGTCTATTATATTTCTTTTGGTGCAATTAATCATGGGTTCTTTACTGTCAGACCATCTCTAGGTAATGGCAAAAAAAGGGGAAGAAATATCCAACTCTTTTTTCTTTTCTTTTTCTTAAGAAGGAATTAATCACACTGTCACTGGAAGATGTTTTTTCTGACATTGCTTTTCTTGTACTGGCCAGCTGATATAAAAGATCAAAACACTGCTAGGACTTGCTGTCCTGCTGAAAGAGTGGAAAGATGCTCAGATTAACCCTCGAGTGTCCTTGCCAGCTGGGAACAGCCAGTGATACCACCAGAAAACCCAAACCACTGTCTCTGGATAGGGGGAAGGATGACCAACTCTAACAGCTCTGGGGTGGCCAAGGCTGCCTGACCCATGGATGACTTCTCCTCCTCCTTCTCCTCCTCTCCTCCCTGCCTGCTGGAGAGTTTCCTCCCAACACCTCCACAACACATCTTCATCTCAACAGCAGGGATCTGTACCAGCTGAACCCCTGCTCAGCCCTGGTGGGTTTGGCACAGTAAAACCCCTGTGCCCTTTTCACAGCTTCATCTTTTTTTTTTTTGCTCACACTCTTTCAGCCTCCTGAGGTTTCCAGCACCGCGGGCGGATAACACCAGGGCGGGATGTCACAGTGTTGTGCCTGGAGCTGGAGACAGCCAGTGACACGCCACTGGGGACACAGACGGGTGAGCAGGCACACAGCTTCACTGTCTCTCTCCTAGGAAACCTGCTCTGCCTGCCTCAGACACGCCAGCATCCCAAGGGGATAGTGAAGAGTGGAAATTACATCAAGGAAACCTATTTAAAGTGATACCCTACTGTCATGCAGCAAAGGCAAAACGTGTGTCTCAGCCCTCATGATGACTCTGTTCCCTCCAGTGAGCTGCCTGCCAGCACAGGGCAAGCTGTGGGGTCTGGGGAGATGCCCTGCACCGGCAACGTGGCAGCACCATCACAAAGCCTAACCCTGCCTTTGCTCTCCTTGTCTTTTCCTCCTGCCTTCCCATCTCAGAACAAAAACAGGACAAAAATGGCTTGGAGAGGAGAGGACCAGTGCTGGAGCAGCCTCTGGCTAGAAAAGATGCCCAGGGGATGAGGATGCCTGGTGGACGAGGAGATCCCAGACGAGGCTCATTCCCCACTGATGGCACTGTGGGGTGCCCACTCACCTCCCAGCACTGGCCTCTCACCTTTCCCCCCAGCCAGGAGGCAGGGAGTGGCTGCACAGGGATCAGGCATGTTTGGCAGTGGGAGGTGATGCTCTCATCCATACCCTTAACATGTTTTCTGTTTTGAACCACAGTCCTGATGCTTTTCTCATCATGCTTCACTCATCAATGCCTGCACCCACTCCAAGGCACAGGCACCTGCAGGCTTTTAATTGCTCCTGGATTGCCTTGATTAGATGTTTTTCGGGGACCTTTGACTTTTCTCTCAAGAGGTATCACAGTGCCAATCTAGAGTGCTGGGCTTGATTTCCTGTTGTATGTACACAGCAGCCAGCACTTGGGTTCTGCTTAGACCATCCCTGGGCATCTACAGTGCTATGAAATCAGCATGCAAAGGGTACAAAATACTGTCTAACAGCAATTACATTTCCATTGGGCTAAGGACTCACGCCTTGTGAGCTTATTTCTACAAAATCATAAGTATTGCTAACTAATTCTCTCTTTCCAAAGTAATAACTATATCCGGATTTTTATCTTTTTTTTTTTTCTTTTTTTTTGCAGCACAAGACCTGTTTTTTAGAGAAAAAGCAGCAATCTAAAAAACTGAAAACTGAGTATTTAAGAAATAAATTGTATCGGTGCCTTAGGAAGAACAAGGGATATTTTAAGCACATTAGACTGTTAGGTTAAATATCATGAAACAGAGAAAGAAAAACACACAGTTTTGTGCTTCTTGATAATGGTACTAAAACCCAGCACATACAAAAGCCCGTGGCACAGGATTTTTAAAACCATTCTGCAAGCTGCAGAATAACCATCAGGTTAAAAGTGCATTAAGATAATTATAATCAAAACACCCCTGTCCAATGTGGATCTCAAATCTACATCCAGGGATGGATTTAACGCCTCAGCAAGTGAACACAACCAAGCCACACCACTGTTTTGTTGTCAGTGGCACAAGTAAGTAATTCTTTCTAAGGAGTTTGAAAAAATTCTGGAAGAACATGTGAAATATAGTTGTGTATAATATTTTAAGTTTACAAACAGCATCTGATAATGCTGACTGGGTAGAACACTTCCCAAATTAACTTCAGAGCCAGGAGGACCAGGAGAGGATACATTCTCATTTGCTTATAGCCAGGGCTGTTTAAATACGAGCAGCCTGGGGAGGCAAGAAGAGAAAACAGTATGGGTGGATTTAATGCAGAAACCTGAGCTGGCTCATTAGCATGGAAGCGAGCTGCCCAAGAGCTCAGGTCTGCACCAAGGCACTCACCTGGCCAAGTGAGCCCAGCTATTTAACCCAGAGTGAAGAAGACTTCACCCCACATCAGCCTGATGCCAGTGGTACCATGGCACCATGCAGACCTTGCACAGCTGACACAGCCAGCAAACACTATGCATGCTGGGTTTTTTTCATAAATCTAGTCATATAACCAACTGCACAGAGCAAATACACACTGAAGTAATGCTACTTGCACTATCAAGGTTCTCATCAGGGATGAGCATGTCATGAATCACTGCTGAAGCCAAATTTAAAAGGATATTGATGGTAAGAATCCCAGGCATCCCATTTGGTGCTCACATAACATATGGTACATGTGAATTTTATAGCTTTTGTATTAATCTGCCCAGAATGCCATCACTTTGCGAGATTTCATGAAATATTAAAATTAATGAGGATAATTTATTTTACAACTCCAGGCAAAGGCCCTGAGAATGATGAGAACCTTCCCATTAAATTCACGCAGGTCTGTGACTTGCAGCTGTAATATCTTGCATCTGTTTGCTGAGTGAAAGACATGATGTCTTTCAACTTGGTTATTTGATGGATCGGCCTGAATTTGCTTATTAAGGTTTCTACAATCCATTATCACTGCAGGAAAGAGAGAGGGAGGGATGATAGACTGAGCATGTTTATCAAACCATGTGAAATCCAGACAGACACTCAAAACAAATCTCTACAGCCACTGCAGGAAAAGTGTCGGACATCTTTACTGACAGCCTAAATGTGAATTGCACAGTTGGCTTTCCAAAACCCAAAAGAAGGCTACGATGTATAAGGACAGTATAGGAAAAGACTGAATTTTCATGTCTTAAGATGAGTACAGCAGTGCTGGAGGCATTTCTAAGGGACTCTGCTCACCTGTGTGCAAAACAGTATTTGAGAGATCAGCAAGCAGGTGGCAAAAGGCTTGAGCACCAATCCACAAACCCAGGCAGGAATAAACGGAGTTGGAAAGCAGCTGGGGCCAAGATATTCTCTGCTATAAAGATTACTGCAGAATAGAGTGGTTTCTGCAATATGTATCTGGAAGATTCAAGGCCAACAGCTGCTGGGAACTTCGAACAACCACAGAATTCAATAATAAATCTCTGATGAATGGTTAACACCTTGCAAATCTTTTCAAGAGCAGGGAATGTTACAGAAACTAGCAGCCCGTTACAAAACCAAGTATGCACAAGATACAAAGTCAATGTTTCAACCAACTACTCACAAAAAAAGAAGGATTCACGCAAGGTCCCTTAGTCCAGTCAAGTGCCCCAAGGGGTAGGGGCATTGATTGGGTGAGCAGTCGTTGTGTCTTGGACCTTGGCTACGTCTGCACACACAGGAAGAGGCAGCGGAAGAAATCAACTGCAGCATGAGACTGCCATGTGTAACAGCCTTGGCTGTGCTCACGTCTGAAAAAACAGTTAGTAATTCCTGTACCTTAAACAGATCGTGCACCAACTTCTGTAAAACTTATTATTCCCTCATTTCCTACTGCAAGTTGGGCTGACTGAAACCCTCCAAACCTCACAACCAAACAAATCATCCTATTAAACACAAACTGAAGGGAATGGGTGGAGATGCATCTGCTGAAATGAGCACACAACTGGTAGTCACTGAACACGCAATTATGAAAACTTGAGCCTGGTATCTACAGAGATGTTTCCCATTAAAAAACATCTTGTTAATACCAAATACTCTTGGACCACTTCTCCACAATGTAAAAAATCATGTGCAAAACTACATTCTACTTCCAAGACGCCATAAACATGAACAGCAGAAAAATAATATTATGAGAGCGGAATTTCATAGTTGGTGTTATTGTGCCAAAACGGCTGCACTGCAACCAAAGGCACAAACAGCACCATCCACAAAACAGCCATCATCTCCCCAACAGCAGCCCACAGTCACAATCCCAGTGGATAAGGACAACGGTGATGATAAATGAAGTTGGACTGACAATGCCTGGCTCTGAATTACACTTTGATTCTGTTATTTCCAGCTCCCAAGACACGTATGCTCAATATGTTGCGAATGTATCATGGTGACATGTGGATTTGCACATCGATTTCAAAGGTGCATGTAGTCACATAAACAGAGCAGGAACGTGTGCTCGCTCCAGCCAAGACACTCGTTCATTCCTCATGTGCATTTGTGGGTGGGAATGGGCTCATCAGCATCCCTGCTTGGTTGATCCCTAATTAACATCTGGATGCCAAAAGAGAACGACAGCTGACACAAGATCCACGTAGCCCAAAACTGTGTGCTCTCTCCATCCTTGAAAACTAATCCTGAATTAGATAAGGTGTATCTTGACCTGAAAAGGAGAATTTTCATTTCCAGTTTAATCATGTATGAAATTGTACAACACATTGGTTCAGGGTGTTGCCCCGATGTCTCAGCTGATAGGGGATAACTGCAGATGGAGTGATCACACAGCACTGCACAACAAGGAGAGATTTTGCTTTAATGACTCTTGTCTGGGAAATGATCAAGTGGAAACAGTCCTGTTAAAGTAAGGGGGGCTGGAGAATAACAAAATAGGGAGGGGGAAAAAGCAAAACAAAAAGTCTTTCACACACCACCCAAATGTGACAAGGATGCAGATGGCCATGCCTTGTTCCTATGAGGACACTTGTTGGAAAAACATCCCTTGAGAAATAACTCAAGCCCCTGTTCATTGCACCCAGCCTGGGGCCCTGTTCTCTCCCCAAGGCGATCACAGCGCTCAAGTGGCTTGGATGCAAAATTTTAACTGGAACCAAAGAATCCTGAATTGGCTTCACAGCTTTGTTTCTGGAAATCTCAAAACAGCTCTGTCCTTCCCTGTTAAGACAGCCCCATGCTGCTCATGTATGGTTTCACTGAGTGTCCTTGCTTTTACAGGTCCATTAGACATAACTAAAATCAGTAAATGGACAAACACAGCTGGGAGAAGTCATTAAAATACTTGTAATGTTCCCTTAAACGTTTGTTGTGCTTTGCTGGAGGATGCCACATGCCCTCTGTGTGCTGTGGTCTCTGGCAAAAAAAGTAAACTTGGTTCCTCCATGATTTAACCCACAGCAAATCAGTCTGGATCACCACATTATACCTGTCCTGAGAAATAAAAAGAGGCATTTCTCCTCAGCTCAACCCCTTTGGGAAGCTCCTCAGCACACTGACTGTTCTCAAGCTTATGATGACCCAAAAGTAAAGGTTTTTTCAGACATCCTGGTTAGAATTTAGATGTTGACTGACCTAATACCAGATGCTCAGCAATCACCTTTGCAGTGCTAGGGCTTGCAAATCCATGCAACGCACCAAGGTGTGACTATCTGCTGCTATAACCAACCCTGGAGCGCACACTATCCCTGCTCACACCTTGGGGAGATGAAAGGCTGAAACTGGTGGACAGTTTGCTTTCAAGTAGCTGTTGGAGATGGAGGTGAAATTATCATGAAGAGGAGGCAGGTGGGACCAGCAGGTGAGAAGGACGTACACCTCCCTACAAGTCCTCAGCCACGCTTTTATGCCAAGCAATTAGGCACAGACTCCATCCACTATGAATGTGCTTTTTGTTTGCAAACTAAATTCATGCCACAGCAGAATTTGTTCACTGAATGTCAACACAAGTCTTTGAAATACATTTTCTCCCCATCCAAAAAATGATCAACTGTATTACTTTTGGCAACTTACATTTCAATTAATAAGACACTACCCTATGAATAAAACCCAATTATCAACTATCAAAATTCAAAGTTTTCTGCAAGCAGGGTTGCAGCAACTGAGGGAAACAAAGCCTCACCTGCTGATAGCAGAAGGATGCTCCATCTTTGCCTTCCCAGATTCTCTTGGAAGAGCATTTGGCAACACAACCACAACACTGTATGTCAACATGCACACATTATATATATGACATATTTTATCTACCAGTGCTCTAGGTCTCCAAAGCAATAGGATATAGACCACTCATCAAAAGCAAAGCTTGTATGCTATTTTCCATGTAGTTCATGCTTCCAATCTGCCCAGCATTAACTGTCTTGGGTGACTTAAACAAGAACTGAAAACCTTCCCACAAGACTGAAGCAACACCATTGAATTTGTAAATACCTTGGGCTCCATGGAAGGCTGTTAATGTTAATACAGGGATTCTGTTTGATGCAAATGAAAAATGAAAAAAAAAACTCATTACAGAGTTTCTTGTAATGACAGTGCTCAAATATAACCACAACAGTCTGCTTTTGATTAGAGTAAGCCATTTAGTGCTGCTGTTATTATTTGTTGTTTCTATGGTTCCTTGGGTGCGCATCACTCTTCCCAGACAAACACCAAGAAAGGCTCAGACGCTTCTCTGCTGAAGTAACAAATCCTGCTGGATTTCAGCAAGGTTGATCCCATGCACACCTTTGCCCTCCCTCTCAGCTCCAGTACTGCTTCCATATGGACCTGACTTTTCTCCTTTCTGATGGGGGATTGAGGTTCCCTTACACATTCAGATGCACTGGGAACTTTCCATGTTCCCCTATCCACTTTCAGCAGAAAATGTTCTCATTTTTATTATATCTGAAAAGAAGTAATTCCCAGCTTAAGGAGAATTGTTTGGGGTTCATTTAAATCTGTGTAGTGCCATGGATGGAAAAAAAAAAAAAAGACCCAGATGAGCAACTCAAATTAAGCACAGAGTCCCCACCCAGCTGCCTCCCAGCTGCATCTTCTACATGGGCAGCACCCAGAGACTCTGCAGGCTGGCAAAGGCATCTTCAGCCATCACAAAAATACACTTTCCTTCAGACTTCTCTATCTGAAATTTATTTTGAATTTAAGAAAAAACCCAACAAAACAAAAACCTCCAGCAATCTGTCGGGTCAGAGGGTTAGAAAATGGAAGTCCAACTTTAATTAGGCAATGGTGGTTAATGGCCCCATAAGCACGTTGCATGCCCAGATTTTCAACCTCAGTTCCTTGGCAGGAGCTGTTGTTTGGCTGCAAGAGATGACACCAGGCACACAAAAACGGCTGCACAGCTCCAGGGTCAGTTTGTGCAGTATTAATGAAGCAATATAGATGATAAGAAATACATCCAGTGCTTGGATATACCGAATGCTCGGGGGAACCAGGCTCATATTAAACAACAGAATAGTGATCTATTGTGTAGGATGCATGTCTGAAAGAATGGTTTCCAGATGTGACCACGCCACTCGTAAACAGAGATGCAAAAACCTCTCTTTTTAAACAAAACAGAATAAAAAGAATAGTAGTTACACATACAGTTTATCTATAGCACGCATATATATTGCTTACATTTTCCCAAGGAGACTTTATGACAGCTTTCCTTTAATCTGTGCCTCCTTTATACTTAGATTTCTTTTTTGAGCATATGGTGTTTTATCAACACAGAACAGAGCTTTCTACTTTTTTTTCTTTTACCTTAGAAGAGAATTGCCACACCTTGTTTTTGCCTCACCAAATTCTCCCAGCTCTGGATGGCTGGGACGGATTGTAAGGCTGGAGTTCAGACAGCAAGGAAAACAAATGTAAAGTTGTTTTAATTTTTATAGTACTTCCATGTGTAGTACACAAACCCCTATTCAGGGTAAACAAACCCATTGTGGAGCTGGAGGGAGTGATAACCAGAGCACACAGATCTCAATAATTACATCAAACTATCAAACTGTCAGACTTAGCTCTTTCCTTTGCTATTTGAAAGGGACCAAACAAACACTTGGAATTAATAAAAAATCATTTAGAAAGGCCATATAATAAAGATGCTGGTAATAAATCACATTAGCAAAGTATCCCAGTACCAACTTGTGTGTTAGAGCAACTGATCCTGGGAGAAAAATGCTGTTCTCCACTCCTCTGTAAACGTTATTAAAAACTTGCTTTGTTGCCTCTGACACGTTATTCCCCAAAGCTGTTGAAAAATTTCCTGCTCGTCAGTGATTTTAAAGAAATGTTCACCATGGGTTGAAATTCCCACCAGAAGCTCCTTGGGTTGCTGTGGTGCATGTCCCCACATCCCTGCTCCTCCTGTCCCTGGGGGCTGGACTAGTAGCAAAGAGGAGCCAAGACACTGAACCACCTGACAACTACTTTACCTACCATTACACCTCCACAATTTGATTTCTACTCCATTCTCACATCTGTTTGCCAAATTTGCTTATCTGCTTCATTTGAACATTATTTTCCTCTTCGACATAAACAGTTTATCAGTGGAGAGCTACTCTACACCAAACGAGGGCTGTGAGCAATATTCCATCCTCTTACTTATGCAAATACTGCTTATTAATGACAGACACAAAGTATGATGCTTGAACTGAGGCCTGTGAAGCTTCACACCCAGATTTTGACATAAAACCTGAGAAATGGTGTAAGGTTTGGTGAGTTATTAAATCACAAGGAACCCCAGCTTGCTATCAAGGAGCTGTTGGAGCTCCAAGCACTTTGCCATGCCAGGCAAGGCTCTCCATGTACCCCGAAATGCAAAGCCATTTTCTGCAAATCACAAACAATTCTTAAAAGGTATGTTTTTATGAATGGAAATGTCAGACTGTGGCAAGATAGGGAAAGCTTTTTGCTTTGTGCCACCATTTTACCCTACAGCCAGATGGAGCCCTGCAAGAGTAGAAGAGTGAAGTAACAGTTAAAATATTATGGCAACAGATCTGCACTGCAGATCAGTGGCTGAGGTGATGAAAAACAATATTCCCAAGCAAAATGGTGGTCCCTGAATGACTGGCCAGGCAACTGATACAAGTTTGGTACAAAAAGAATAAACAAATCTATAGGTCAAATTATTTCAAATCCTGTCTAATCCTTGTTTACTTCACTAATGACTCCAAAGTCACTTTTCAGCTGTGTTACTTCAACTATCAAATATTTCAATAGAGCTTTTTTCTTTTTCTTGTTCCTGTTTGTTTACAATTCCTATTTAGAGATTTCAGACTTCAGCTTTGAACATGGGCTCTACTTTGCTGATTTTCATCTTGCACCAGCAGACTTGTGGCCAAGTGAAGTAAGGTAACCTCTCCTCTACCTGCCCCTGGGCAGAGCCCAGAGCAAGGTGCAACTCCATGGATAAACAACCTGTGAGTCACTTTGTTGCTGAGGCTGGGTGAAAGCTAATTAATTGACTCTATCTGTTCCTCTGTACTGTATTTATTCAATGCAGTCTCCCAAGAAAGGCTGGCTGCCTCACAGTTACAGCATTCAGATGTTATAAGTTCATGAGCCAGGATCAGTAAACATGATGCAATTATAAAAATAAGTTGATGTGGAAAATCAATTTAAAGGGTCCTCGAGAGAAAAAGCACTTCTAGATAAAATGCCTCATAAAAATGCACATAATAGCACCCTGGCTGCAGCACAACCAACAAACCAGGATCGCGTTTTATTTTGTACTGGGTGAATTAACACCCTGAGGCATCTGATTCTGCCTTTCCCAGAGCCATGTATCCAAGGTTTACAGCCCTGGATCTGCTCCCATCTCCCAAGCCCCTTTGACTGGACCACACCAAGCACTCAGTCATTTGGAATATGGACAGGATAGGTCTTCTCCTGTTGTGCTTCTTACTGTTTCACATGGTTTCTTTTGATTTTACTGTCATGTTAATACTCTTGAAATCCTATGATAATCACCCTTAATCCAGCTGTCGGGATCTCAGCATTTGTTACCTTGCACTTACTCCAAGGAAGGTGTGAAGGTGCTTTATCCCAACAGAGTCACAGATGAGCTTCTAATTGCAGAACTGTTCCCAGGTTCCTTGTTTCTACTTGCAAACCCATTTCCTCCTGGGAATTGAGAAAGCCTTTGCACAAACCCTGCATTTTCACATAGTCAGCACATTTTTTGGCTCTCCTGGCAGTTCACAAAACCACTGACCACCAGCTTTACTGCCTGCCTGCAGGACTAGACAAGAAAGGACAGGGCTACTCACCAGTGGCTTCTTCCTTCTTTGGAGGTCTCAAGAGATTCAAGTGGATAAATCTCTAACCTTATCAGAGTGCTCCTATGAATCACAGCCTCTCACTCATAGTGTGAGGTCACCAAAAGGTATTTTTGATTGCAAGAACATCTCCTCAGGATGCTCTGCCCTACATCTCCAACAGCTGGTGCACAGGCTGACGTGAGGGCACCTACACCATAGGGGAAAGCCCAGCTGCAAAGCAGGCACCATATAAACGTGTGCCCAGGGTGGTATCTCTACCCTAAAGGCCTTGTAATCCTCTTGAGGAGAGAGCAAGCTTATAGAATCCTAGAATTCTTTAGGTCAGAAAAGATCCCTAAGATCATCAAATTCAGCCATTAACCCAGCACTGCCAAGACCACCACTAAACCATGTCCCTGAGCGCCACATCTACATGTCTTTTAAATACCAGGAATGGTGACTCAACCACCTCTCTGGGCAGCCATTTCGAGCACTCATCAACCCTTTCAGTGAACAATTACTTCCTAATGTCCAATCTAACCCTTCCCCAGTGAAGCTTCAGGCCATTTCTTCTTGTCCTTTTGCTTGTCACCTTGGAGCACAGAACCCACACGTGGCCACATCCACCTTTCAGGTAGCTGTAGAGTGATAAAGTCCCCCCCTCAGCAGAGCACAAGTTTTGAGATCTCCTGGTAGAAAAATCACCTGCGTCCCCCACCAAGGATTGCTCACCCACCTCAATTCCGAGCTCACACTGAGGAACCACAAACTCTCTAGAGGTTTTTTAGAAGGGGCACATCCTTTCTCCTGCCTCCAAACAATGAAACAAACTGAGCATTTGAGCAGTGTTATCCCAGCACTCGTGCCAACGTGTGCCAGACACCATGGCAACTGGTGCACTGAACTAATGATGTCCAGCCACAGTGCTCAATAACGAGGCATTGCATGGTCTCACTAGAAAGCCTTTGCCTGGCTCTGTCCTCTCTCCCTATGCTGCCTGCAAGGGGCAGGGAGCACTCCAGCCATCACACTGAAAGGCATTTCCACCTGCTCCTTCCAGAAAAGGAGGTTTTCTTTGTGACAGGCTCCCCACCAAGGTGATGGAACTGGGCATGGCAAACTCTCCACTACTCTTCCATGAAAAACTCTGTGCAGCAAGAAAAATAGATATGGGTGAGCTGGAAATACAATGCAATCCCTTTGTATCCAACGTAATCCCTTCCCTTTGCCTCTCACAACCTTGTGCTTTGGGCAGCTCAGCAAAGCATCCCGGACTCAGTTCTGGTTCCCACCCAGTGGTGTCCACACAGGTCCCTGCTCGGCCAGCCTGGCCAGCACCATTTCTGTGGTCTCTGTGTGTGGTCCCTGTTCAAGCACCATCTGTCTCGAGTTTAGCACAACAACGCCACAGCCCCACCAATTAAAACAGGCTGCAGATTTAAATCCTGAATAAATGCAAAGTTAAGTAAATGATCAGCAGTGAAGATAAATAACACAGGGATGGGTCTGACACGGAGGTGGGAGTCAGAAGGGGAAGGACACCACAGGAGGTGAGGGCACACACCCCAAACTGACCCCAGGTAGAGCCAGTCCTCTTCCCAGCCCTTAGACTCACAACAGTGACACTAGGACATCACTGGCTGGCTGTCTTTAAAGCAGACTCAGCTGTTCATTTATTGCTCTGCTGCACTTTGCTACACCAGTGTCAGGTGAAAACTCAATTACTACCCAGCCTGCCTGGCATCCTCTCCATTCCAACTGTGGGCCACATCATACCAGAGAACAGGGCTGGGTGTTCCCAGTGCCTGCATGCAGCCCCTGCATGTGACAGCCTGTTTCAGGCACTGAGTCCTGCAGGGCTGTCCCATTACCACATCTACCAAGATTTCAGGAGATGCAGGAACTCTACGATGTACTCAGGGGAACAGCTCTGCACCTCACAGGCAAGACACTCTTTCAATAGTACAGCCCACCAACCCTCTGGAGAGGTTCTGCTGGCTCCAGTGGGAATGGGGCCATGTCCTAACTCAGAGCATGCAGGTAGAAGCTACACAATGGGGGCAGTTTAGATAAGAATCACATAAAATATCTGAATCCAAATTCCTGTACAGAAATATATCTGCTTGTATTTACCACCCACATACTATTTTATTAAGACATAATCTCAAACAAGAATTGTTGCCATTGCTGAAGTTTATTTTAACATATGGCCAACTGAGCCTAAGAAAAACATGTAAAATACATTTTAACACGCTACTCTTGCCTATTGGTTTTTATAATTTTTTTAATGTGCAATATATATATATTCCAAACACTGGGGGGGAGGGTGAACATTAAAAAATTGTATCAGTCACAAGTTGAATGTTAAATGAAAGAAGTACTGTGGTTCTTTTGTATTAGTCTAAACCCACCAGTGTTGTATTAATTTTAAATAGGTAAAAGGTAATTTGTGGTTTCATAAGTTCTGTTCAAGACATGGTAATTCTTACCTGGTCACAGCTGTCAGACACTGATAGGCTATAGCTATACCATGGTGATGGGTTTTTAAAACCAGAGATGGATGTCTTGTAAAAAACCTGAGGTATTTAAAAGGCTTAAAAATTCTTTCAGCCCAGGAAAAGCTGAGCTGAAGTCCTGGCTGGGGTTAGCTGCTTTCTCTGCAGTTCAACAAGGCACTGAAACACACGCCTGAATATTGAGCACGGGAGTCAGCTCTGCTGCCTTCGATACACCGGCCGTGTACACAACTTCAAGTACACAATTTTCCACATAATCACAGATCTCAGGACCCTATTAACTGAAAGCCATTTCCAGAATGAGCATCCCTGGGGTTTACAGCTCCCTCACCCCATCTGTACACAGGTAAGGTGCAGGCAATCCTCCAGTTCCTGCAAACGGGGAATGTTGTTTGCCTCCCCACTCCCCAGTTATTCCCCCAGGCCTTAGAAGAGTGGCTGATGGTGCTGATCCTCCCCACAGAAGTGAAGTGCAATAACACAGACTACCCTCGGGCTGTCATGGAAAGAAGACATTCCCTCTATCCAGGTTGCTCAGAGCCACTCGCTCCAGTGGAGGAGCATCCTGAGGAGGGACTGGTGTGTCCAGCCCAGCCAGAGGGATGCTGGTGCCTCAGCAGGGTGCAACCCATGAAGAGAGACCACAGGACAAAGCAGCTGAGCTGCTGGGGCCATCCAACCCTTCCCAGAGTGATTTCTCATCCATATGACACAGATCATGACTCATCCAAGGGTGATATTCAGAACCACAGAATCATTTAGGCTGGAAAAGCCCCCTAAGATCACAGAGTCCAACCATAAATTTAACACAATGAGTCCTTTCTCCTTCCATGATGCTGTACAACCAGACCATGCCAGCCATTCCCAGGTGGAGGACTGGCTTCCAACTCTTCAGTGACCATGCCCAAGGTTAGGAAAAGCCCGTCACAAGCAGGGATGAGGTTCCACCAAAACACCTCTTCAGCAGTCCCTCCTTCTTGTGCTTGAAGGAACATGGCCCCAAACACATTTATCCTCATGTGAAAGCCCACACTGCAGAATTTAATTGGATACACTCTAAAATATCAGCTTTGTTTCTTCATCAATAAACCAGAAAGCCACTCTCTCATATGTTTATTTGAAATAGGGATTTAGCAAGTATTTAATGCTCTCCTCTTAGCTACGGTTTCAGGCCAGGATTTAAGTATCTGCATTAAAAGACAAATTTGACTTTTAAACCACAGTAAGCACATTCTAAAAATGGAATAGAATAATCAATCCAACGTGCAAATCTCTGCCCCTCTGGTAACCCTCTTGACCCAGATACAACCAATGCTATGACCTGGGATGGTCCATGGGATGGTCCTTTTGCTGTCTACTTAAAGAAAGAGAAGCCAGAGAGTCAAGATAGAAAACACTCCCAAATTTTTTCAGTTTTCAGCAATTTCCCTCAAAGGACAGATGGATGGGGAGGATGAACTCTGACACCACTTGCAAAGGCCCCTCCACACACACACAGCATTCTTTATTCAGCACTTACATATTGAATCGCATCCTGTTTTGCTGTAAACCATAATGTTACTTCACTGCTGTCTGCAAAATAAGCAGATCTGCCAAAACACTTTAGCCACTGCTTAACTTCTAGCCAAGCAGTTGCTCAATGGGGCTATTCATGGGCCCTGCACAGACTTTAATCCTTTCCACACCAAGTGGTGCTGAGCTCTTTTCCTGGCTGCAATCCGGAGTGCCCGGCAGGAGATATTTTCACCTCTGCCCTCTGGCTTTATCTCCTCTTTTAGTGCAGCACATGATGCAACAACAAAAAAAAAAAGTGAAAATCATACAGGATGCAATGGCTTTGATTTGTTTTCAGTGTTGGCCTGAAGGCAGCCATGGTTCAGCACAAGTAATGGGCAGCAAAGGATGGCATTGCTGATCCCAGCCTGGCTCACCATTACAGACATAGCAGAACTATTATTTCTTGTATTTCTAGGACACCACTCATACAGAAAACACTGAAGATTAACCTTACATCAAGTACAGGGTTATCATTTTAGGATATGCCTTTTTTATTTCCATTTTTTTAAAGAGAAAAAGATGAATTATATAGCTTTATAGATCCAGTGAAGCAAACTCCTCATAATTAGGGCTGCTCGTTTCCATAGTAACAGGGATTCAACTCTGTTTTATGTGAAGTAAAAATAAAGAATAGCTCCATCCAGCTGCCAGTGTGGCCTGGGCACTCTAAGCCAGCGATGGGATGGTGCTGCAGACATGGTGGAGCCCTGAGCATCCAGGGCAGATCTGCTGTGCTCCCACTGCCACTGCACTGGAGGAGGGACACACGTTGAAACACCCTGTCTCCATCTGGCCAAAATTGTGGATACGAGAATATGCAGACAAGGACTCCTCTAACCTTCCTGCTGGTGCCCATGTCCCTGTGCCCTGGGACTCCATCACTACCACCTTTCTTTCTGCAAAAGCAGCATCGCCCACACCCTTCCCCAGGAGTAACAGCCTCCTCTGTGATGACTTCACCTCTAATAATAACTTCCAGAGCCCCATGGACTCCAGAGGAAAATAAACTCCAGTTATTTTTTCCTTTTACAGTCCTCTTATTTTAGGAATTTGATGTGGGTGTAAAAGAAAAAAGACACACCTATCGTAGCTGGAATAAAGCACTGTGGGTATGATGTGACTCTGGCAAGCAAAAAATGAATCACAGGAGGATCTGCACCGACTTTCTAAAGCAGCAATTTGCCTGGGCCAGGCTTCCGTAACAGATGTTGTGATTATATATATAATTTTGTATTGCTTTTCAAATACATAAGGAGGAAAAAAAAAAAACCTTTCAGCAATATAATAATCCTCATTGGCATGCCAGCACTGCTCTGCACACACACGTCTGTAATGCTGGGGATGAACACATGCAAAAAATAAAATGCACAACGAATGCCTGCTGGTGCAGAGAGGCAGGCACCCAGCAGCATCACCGCCTGCAGGCAGCTGCCCATCTGCCCAGGATGCAGATCTCCAGCATCCCTGCAGACCTCAGTCAGGGAAAAAGGAAGAGGATTTTACCAGAAGTGGGAGATAACTGACCATGCAGGTACAGTTTCAGTGCCACATCCCAAGAGAACTCCAAGAGAGCCACGTGCAACTGGAAATTGATGACTTTCCCCATCAGCTTGTGCAACATAATGACAACATCAACCGAGATGGATTTGATTTCACAAATTGATACTGAGTGCTTAAGAAGGGAACTGGCTGGAAAAGGCTTTGGACACAGATTTCTGATGGGAAAAAGGGCATTTTCTGTTATAATTTCACGACTGACATTTTGAATGAACAAGCCATTTGCTTGTGTCTTCTTTTCTTGGAGATGCCAAGGGTTGTGAAGCTCATGGTTTTCCTAGGGCAGGCACATGGGAGGAACATCTCCCACACAGCAGCTGTGTCTCCCTGGGGACCAAGTTCCTTACAGAGGAAGAGGATAGAAGAAAAATAAATAGCAGATCATTACAAAAAAGTCACCACCTCGAATCAAGACCTGGGCAGCTGGAAAGACAAGATGTCCAAAAGCTCACAATTCACTTCTATAGAATGTGAACCTGGTTATTTTCTGGATGGCTTCTCCCTCTCCTCCTGCTTCTGGCAACCCAATGCCAAAGCATATCTAGGTAGCAGCTGAAGTGACATGGCTAATGGGACAGCCACTCTCACCCACAGCTAGATTTTGTGCACCCCATAAACTGTGGAGGAAGCTCTCATCTTCCATCTGTCACTGAAGTCTAGGAGAACATTTCCAATCAAAGCACCATGGACACCTGCAGCCCTCTCTATGTTGTATTCCAGCGCCAGATGTCAGGTCAGAGTCGTTCATGCAATCAAAAATCCTGGTTACGTCCACAAACCATCCAAGCATTCAAGCTAACAGGATGTCTCTTGAACAAAACAAACTCAATTATTTTTACAACATTGGACAAGGGGTTGTTCACTTCTGCAGAAGAATGTCTGTGACTTTTAAATGCTTTCCAAGAAAAACTCTTTCCTTTTTTCACTTTACAGAGAACCACAAAGCTTTTTCCTTATCAATTAGGAATTTTAATTACAGATAAACTGATGAGAGTACCAGTTTGGCTGAGCAAATCTGCAACTGCTACTACGCTATAAGCCAAAAGAGAAACAGAAATAACTTGCTCGAGCTTCCAAGTTCTGCTTTGAGAAGCAATGTGGCTGTCAGTGCAGCCCTGGCACAGACCTGTGAGCCTGGGAAATACCAGAACTGGAAATACTTTGGGTGTGGGAGAGCATTGGTCACACTGTTCTCTTCCCAGTGCTGTCACAAACCCTCTCATTTACCTTCTCCTCTCTGCTCTCAGGTAGTGTTCAGCCTAACATTCCAAGAACTAAAGCATCTTGAAATCACCAAATTACTGTCTCCTTGTCTGTTTTTTAAGTTGAAAAATAGCAATGCAACATTTGAGGAGTCATTCCATTTGCTTCCTGATGCTCTTCGGACCTGTTTCCCTCCTGCTCCATTCCCCACGCCCTACCAGCTTCGGCCAGTTCTAAGAATAAAGGAAGTCTTACCAAGGAAGTTTTTCAACCCAAACCTAACATTAAATAAAGCTCAAATTCATGGGACACTCTACATAAACCCAGTAGGAACATAATGTGGCACGAGGCGTTTGCAAAATCCACTTTGGAAATCCACAGAGGTGCTTGCAAAGACATCTACCCCAATCAAAGTGATTTATATTTTTTCACGAGCGAGCAATTTGCTCACTAGGAAAGAAGACAAATTTAATCTTTAATTTGATCCCCATCAAAACAATATTTTCTTGTTGCTATGACAGCTGAAAGGAAAACCTCTTCCCTCGGCCAGAGCCAGCTAACAGCACTGCCGCACGTCCCCCGGCAGCAGCTCGGGGAGGGAACGCAGCCATGTGCATCATTTTTGGCTCTCTGTGTCTTTGATTTGATGGGATTTTTTAAAGGGACATTCTGAAGCCAAGAAGTAGAAAGCATCTGGAGAGACTGAAGGGAAAGAGCTACAAAACACAGGAGCCTTGTAACGCCTGTGGGACCGTGGACGGTCCAAAGCCCTGCAGATTATTCCAGGGACCCTTTGGGTTTCAGGCCAGGCTCCAGGGATCAGCTGCCCTGCACCATAACCCGAGCTGCACCTCTAGTCCAAGACGCACAGTTCTGGGAGGGGAAAGAAAAAGACATCTGCTGACCATCAGTAGATATGGCAAGAGTCCAACAACAATAACAGAAAGGGCTTAAATACATAACCATTTCTTTTCCTTCCACTCCTCCTCCATGGCTACCAGCCTTGCAGTACTGAAGAAGTGCCCTGATGAATAAATATCTTTTTTCCCTTAGCAACAGTTAGCAACAGAGTCAAGGTTTTTTTGCCTTGCTCAAAAGAAACACATCTCAAACTAACACAGAAGATTTAAACAGCAATAAATATAGGACGTGGGTGTAATCAAAAATCGCTGAAACGCAAATCACACTTTTTTGCCTGGGTTATTTTAAAGCACGAGCAGAGCTGCCAATGATCTGTAGAAAGAGTGCAGAGAGGGCTAGAGGGGAAAAGGAAAAATGCAGCAAGATTTTGGAGGAGGACAGAGAGATACTGTCCATTCCTCCTGAGCAAATCCCAGGCCAGGAACAGCAATGATACCCCAACGTTTGCTTTCAGCCTTCAGTAAAATTTAAGTTTCTGCAGCAGATTTCTCTTTCTACAAACTGCAAAGGTCGCATATACTCAAAAATCTGTTAAATGCATAACCCCAGCTCACAGCAAACGTATTCTTTTCACAGCTCTATTCCTTTAACAGTTCATTTAAGACGTCTGCCTTGCATTTTTCCATTTGGTGTTGGGAAAATGTTTTCTTTCACCTGGCATAGAGCCCAATTCAACAGAAAAAGAAAGCCCTCCCCGTCTCCATGGGGCCCTGCAGTATAAGACATGGGACTGATTCTACCCTTAACCAGGCTACTTTCAGCTCTGTCACCAGGTATTTAAATCCCTTTCCTTTTGCTGAGGCTCTTCTTCTCCCCTGTCATTTAGGGAATGAGTTAATCTTTTGCCCTACCACTACCTCTGCTCCTCCAAGCAGTGTCTTCAACATTACCATCGCTGCAATCCACGAGAGCATTCTCCCTGCAACCCTTCCCCATCTCACCTCCTCAAGCCTTGGTCCAAAGAATGCAAACCTCAGCTGCCACCATCCCATCAAGACACAGGTCCAGCTGGGGTTTTGGCGACATCTCATTGCTCTTTCTCCACCAAAAAAAATATTCCCAACTTCCATACGAATCACATACCTTAAACAACAGGAATCTCAGCTAGACCACAGAACACAGCCTCATTTCTACCCAAAACTGGACAAAGTCAAATATCACTAACTGAAAAACAAAACCACAGCATGGTCTTGCTGATATCACACTGTTGGAGGTAGCCTGAGGGTCCAGCAGTACCACAGGGAAAAGCAGCTCTTCAGGATGCTTGGCTCCCAGGAATAGAGGGGGAACAGCAGGGAGACAGTGATGGAGCCAGGCAGCTCCAATATGCCCTGATTTTATTTCTCTAGAGACTCACAGAGATAACAGCATTTGGTTCCTGCTGTCTGAGGTTTTCAGGACAAAAAAATGGGTTAAATTTTTATTTATTTATTTATTTATTTCAAACTGAAGATGGAGATGGAAGAAAGCACCTCTACAGCAGAGAAATCCCAGCCGTGTAACACCACATCCCCTTCTTCACCGTTCTATTCCTACAACTGGAAATCTATCAGGTGCTTTTCTCTAATTAGCTATCGATTTCAGAGAAGTCCTCTGCTCAGTGATGAGCTGAGGAATGATTCCCACCTCACACCCCGCCAGGACACTGCGCTGTGACGCACGTCGTGAGGCCAAGCCGTGTGGATGCGCAGCCGAAATGACTCAGTAGAATGATGCCAGCTGTGCCAACTGGGAGTCGGGCTGCTACGTGTTTTCCTATTATACGTAGATGTCTAAATCCCTAAGCCTGAAGTAAAATAATTTAGAAGCTCCAGGTAGAAAAGATCTGCCCCCAAATCCTCACCCCTTTTCAATTCTAGTCTCCAAGACATTGTATTCTTTCTGCATTTAATGTGCCCTTAAGGTGGGGATTAAGTAGGCATCTGATTACGTCTTTTATGTTTATAGCAATTCATTTCCAAACCTTTACAAACTTTAATTAAATGCTATATTTTTACCACCTTATCCTGAATTGAGAGAGAGCAGCAGAGAAAAATCTGTCCTCAAACAAGATTTACATTTCTAAAGCACCTTTTTCTGTGCGAGCACCTTGGGGCTACTGCATAAAATCATCCTGAGCTGCCTTAAGATGTATCAGTGCAGACATCAAAGCAGCTCTAATACCCAGCCTCACGCAGACCAGCCGACAGCTGAGATCACTGTGTTCACAGGCACAAAATAAAACAGCTCCTGCCAAAACCAACCATCGACCCCCCTCAAGAGGTGGCCGTGGGGAAAGTGAGAGCTGTAGCCAAGCTCCAAGAGTAAAAACTAACCCTTGCCTTGGACAAAGCTCACAGGAAGGGGCCTGGTGGCCAAATGCATCATCCGGTCCCACAGCCCCTTTTTTTTCAGCATCACTGTCCACAAGAGGAGACACCACTGCCATGTTCCTATGAAGCTAAAGGGAAGCTGAGCATTCCTAGGGAGGAGAGCTCAGCACAGCCAACTTCCCAGAGCTGGGAAGGACCAAGCCATCTCCAAAGGTAACCCACCACCACTGCCTGCAAAGACTTCCAGTGATTAGGAAATGTAAGACCATTTCTTTAAAATCTGGGCTCTTCTCTTAGAGTTGGTTATAGTTGGGGTCACTCCATCCCTGGTTTGGTGAAAGGCCACACACTGCCATGCATTGTCTCTATGGTCAAGTCATAGAGGGGACACGACCCAAAATTTCTCTCTGTTCAGCATTAAGAACCTGAGAAATTGGGTTTGAAGCCAAATTTTAATTATAGGTTGGAAATTGGGAATTTGGCCCACTTTAAAGTCTGAGTGCAGCAGAAACCATTCTCAGGAGCTGTCAGATCAAAAAGACATGGATCTCATAAGATTAGCTGAGCTCTGCAGCTTTGCCCTTTGGGGCCAAGACAGAAGAATGATATCAAATTTTTATCAGCTAAGAAACTCAAGCCCAGCTTGAACACCACCACATCTCTGCAGCCCATCAGAATAAATTCAGACTGCACAAGGAGAATATTAAAAAGATTTAGTTAAAATTCTCACAGCTCGGGTAGCATCAAGGTCAAAGCTGCAGACAATCCTGGGCACAGATATACAAAACACTCAGACAGTAGCAAGGTCCTTGTTTTCTGCTTTCCTGCAACTCTCTTCAACAATACAAAGGGGATCAGCATTCAAGGATGCTATGCTTCATTTGCTGCCTCCCCATCCTACAGGCTTCAGGGTGCCATGGAGAGATGAGATCTCTGCAGCTGTGGACGGTGCCACCTGAGCTGGCATGGCATCCCAGCTCCCTGTGCCACAGGCAGCTTCAAACCCTTTAAACAGCTTGGGGAGGATTTAAATCATTGATCAGCATTGTGCTTGCCCTCCGTGCTGGGCTGAAATTTCACTCCTTGGGTTACCATGGCTGGAAGCACTGCGTGTGCACAGAGCGTCCTGCTCTGCAAACTCACCACTTACATCCAAACAGCTTTACTTTTCCTGGATTGTGCAAAGGCATTTCCCAGCAATAACCACTGTCAGGCCAAGTTTTGGCCTTCTAGCTTGCAGTTCTTGCCATCAAAGAGCATTAAGAAGATGTAAAGCTGTGTTTTACCTTATCTACAACATCTCACAAAGGCCAGGCAGGTTTTATTGGAGGACTATTATCACAGGTCTCGCACTGAAGATCGCTTTCCTGGTCCCTGGGAAATTCATGACATGACTTACCCAGGATCAGGATTTCAATCCAAACTCAAAGATCACTTTCCTGGTCCCTGGGTAAGTCATGTCATGGATTTCACTCCAAACTTGAAGAGTTCAGGCCAAAAGGGAAAGTTTAGGCAGTTGCTGCAGGCACTCAAAGGAGTGGCTGGAGCAGGAAGCCAACATTTAACGGCACTAGCAGCCCTGCAAAATTTTACAAGACACAACCCTCACGTTAGAGGATCCATTTCTTTCTTCATAAAATATATTGGGCCCTTCCACAAACTCCTTTTATTGGTCCATTTGGCTACTCACTCCTTTTATGAACTACTCAAGCACCCGGATCACCTGGAAAAGCTGAGGAAGACGGCCGAGCTGAACCACAACAATGTGCCAGCCATCACTAACAACCTCCTCTGCTACCATGGCTCGGGCATGGTGTGTGGAAGCAAAGAAGGGAAAAGCCAGCAGACAGGGCAGCTGGATTTCATCACCTGAAAGGAAGTACACAGCATCTTTTTAAACCATTTCTTCTCACTGCCTACAAGGTTTTGGAGTCCCAAAGTTGAGATAAATCCTCCAAGTCCAGATGCCTTTGCGCCTTTCACCTCAGCCCAAAACCCACTTGGCAGCAAACAAGCACTTAAAACTGGGATTTTTTTTTTTAACCAGCCTCCTATGTATCTTCCATGGGGGTCCTTTAATGGATCCAGTTAAAGACCAAGCTCACATGGAGGTCCACATGCTAACATAACAACATATTTTAACTGTGTATTTAAATAGTTTCATTTCTATTGACATTGGCTAAGGTGAGTCCTAAGGCTTGCTGGTCTCCAGCACAAGGCTGGACAGCTCTCAAATGCACCCTTTTCAAGCTCTGCATTGCCTAATCTCAACAACAACAAGCTCCTGCAAAACATTTCATAACCATCGTTTCCCAAGGAGACGGGTGGCTGAGGCACTCAGTGTGCTAAGTCCAGTCTTTGTGGTACTGAAAAAAAGACCAGCAAAGCCTTACAAGAGAGGAAAAGCCAAGCACCACAATTAGACATGTGCCTGGCTCTGCACATCTGCTCCTGCCCAAAAACCTGGCGGCAATGGGGCGGAACTGGGGTTCCATGCTCCAGGCTGTGGTGCTGCATTTTGCTTTTGGTCTCAATCCCAGCGCTGCAACAGCTCATTTTTAGCAGTGTTGTCTCAGTACTTCCCAGCTGACCAGCCCAGGCAGAAGCATCTAACTGGTGGTGGCAGCATCATATTGCTCTCAGAGCTCCAAAACACACAATGCAGGAATCACCATAATGGGACAAAACACCCCTTCCCAGAGCCCAGCTCCAGTAAGACCTCCAGGAAGGCAATTATCCAGGCACATTAATATAACAGCATCTTTATCCTAGTGAGAAGGTGCTTTGCAGCATGCAGGCCACCTTGTACCTTTGAAGTGTCATGTCTTAGCTATACCAAGCCCTTGTGAAATAACCAGCAAAGGGTGAATGCTGCTTGCAACAATCCCCCAGGGAGGCTGTTTTAAGCCCTATAATAAGGAGCTCTGCTGCCCTCCCAAATAGCAGGGTCTACTTAAAAAAAACCCTTACTGTTGTAATCTTGGATTATTCTCTACCACCCAAATCCATTTCATCATAATTAGCACCCATTATTATAAAGCCCCTCCGACATTTCCATATTTCTCTGACTGTATCTCCACTGATACTCTGTAGTAAAATCCACCCAGCTGTGTATTTTGCATAAACTGGTTATCTTGAACCACATGCCCTCTCACTCTTGTTACCAGTCCCTATTTTGTACAACGCTGACACTTCCAGCCTCTTGCAGAAGCCTTGCTTTGAGAGATTTAGACTAAGCCCAATCCAAGCATCTCACTGGGGGAGACAAACGAAATCTGAATTCCTCTCAAATTAATGACTAGAATCTGAACATTCAGCATGGCATCACATGGTTTTAGCAGAAAACACATCACCCAAAGCACGGTACAAAATCCAGCTTCCCAGAATATTTTAACAGCACCACAACACAGCCAAAAGCTGATCGTGGACTTGGCTTTAGAGTTCTTTATTCCATCTTAAAAAAAACCCCAAGGTTCACTGAGAGTTAAACAAGAGACAAACCTTGGTAGTGTTTGTGCAATTAGCTACAGGGAAGAGAGAGAAAAAAAATCCAGTTTCCATTAGAAAAGCCTTATAACAGAAGATGAGGCCCCAGTCT
Organism: Serilophus lunatus; assembly: GCA_013399895.1. NCBI lineage: Eukaryota > Metazoa > Chordata > Aves > Passeriformes > Eurylaimidae > Serilophus > Serilophus lunatus. The sequence goes on along the minus strand of VXBA01005506.1, from coordinate 1,816,722 downwards.
CCATGATCAGCTCTGGACAATTAAGGACACACCTCCGTATCTGCAAAATGGGGTCCCTCGCTAGCAAGCAGGGGCTTCATCTTTCAACTAACAATGCTCCAGCCAACATCCAGCCCTGTCACCTCACCCCTGGGGCCAGGGCTGCTTCCTGCTCCAGCCACCACACTCATTGTTTGATAAATTTCCTTATAAAGATGATAACTTCTACAGTAGGGGTAAGAAATATCTTGAGGACTTTCACAAGAGCCCCACAACCCCACCACCTTTGGTGGTGCCAATAACAAGACCTCAGCACTGCAAACTGCAGCACAGAGGCTCCCAAGCCACCAGATGTCCTGATTTTCTAAACAGAAGCACTCATAATTTTGCATTCTCCAACATTATCCACCTTTCAAGACCTTTCCTTGACTTGGGTAGTTCCCAGCATCCTAAGATGTCTTCAGACTCTCTGCCTTCAAGAGGAAGATGGAGATTGCAACACTTCACTAGCTGGGGCCTCCTCGTTCTCCCCTCCCAGACTTCAGTCCCCTCCAAAGCTCAGCGTAACACCAAGCTAAGCATTAATCAACACAACATGCACTTCATCCAACTTCAGCAACTACTATGCATATTTAAGTTTTATATTATGTGCTGGAATTATTTTTATATATATGCCACCCTGTGTCTTTTTATATACGCACTCACACCCCTATATAAGCAAACACACACGCTACAGTATTTCATTTCTGCAAAATATAATGTAAGCACGGGGATTTTTTTCCCCTTCAGGCAGCTGGAGCAGCAGCCACTCAGCACAGCAGCGATGCCGAGTGCCCTCTGCTGTACAAGAGACAAATGTTTCTTTGTTTAAAAATATTTTTAAACACTTATAACTTTTCTTAGGACAAAATATTTATTAAAATCACATTCGATTATTTCGAGCACAATGTGCAATACTGGTGCTGCCAGATTTCTCCTGTCAGACTGAAAGATTCATGTGTCTTACAAGTTGCTTCAACAGAAAGTAAATAAGTCTGGGCTGGAACTGCACGGGCATGATGTGAAATGTTTTATTTATATATTTGAAAATAGCAAAGGGAAATCAGAACAAACAATATAGCTTTATTATTCAGGCATTTATCAGATAGCCTTCACACTTCAGCAAATTGCACATCTATTAGAGGTACAAGCTGAAACTGTCACGTGGCAATGTGAAATCATTTTTCTATTGTAAAGCAGCACTGTTCCCGCTACTGGAAGGAGAGATAATATTAAAACATATTCAAATATGTGTATTTGAAACTGCTATATCTTGTAATAAATTATGCACTAGATATTAAAACCCCAAGCTACGCTGCACAAACCTGACTTTGAAATATTAAACTTGTATTGTCTTCTCACGTCCCAGCCCTTCACAAATCTGACATTTAAAGGAGCTGCACTTTCACCACATGGCCTTTATGGCACCAAATGCAAATAACGTGACAGGGCTGCAGCTCTGTGATGACTGTTCCAGTGCTTGGCAGGTGAGAAGAGAAGGGGAATCAGCCTTGTCCCTGCCTCCCTGCCTCTTCTTCAAACGTTGTGTAATTTTCAGCAAAAGTCTGACTTCTGCAGAGTTGGGGTTTTGCAAAAAGAAATCACCTCCAAAGACTCAGGGCAAAATATGGGACACTGAGCCCAGAAGCATCTCTGCACAGGGGCCCACCTCCACCCAAGGCAGATGGGACAAAGACCAGCCAGATCTTCCTCCATGGAACAAACCACAACAAGCACCCAAGGGCTTGGGGAGGTCAGGGCAGCACTGTCTGCTATGCAAGCATCACAGTCTCAGTTACTGGCAGCACCACGATGTATTTTTTCTCCCTGTGTCATGATACCACAGAAGGAGACATCTTTTTTTAACCTGTCTCTTCGCAACACCTCGGCTCTGCAAGCAGGGCCCATCTGCTCCACAGAGCTCCATGGGCACACCTCCACACTGCACTCAGAGGGTGGGAGGGGGCCAGTGGGGTTGGAGCACCCATGGGTGCTGTCTCCCGATGCCCAGGCCCCCAGGTGCTTCCACACAGCCACCCTGTCCCCACCAGGCAATGAGCTGGTTGCCAACCAGCAGAGTCACACTGGCACAACTGGTTCCCCATCCCTTCCAGTGACTCACTGCAAAACCTCTCCATTTCCAGCATTTGTATTCGCCTCACTGCTTGTATTTCCTCGAGGAGGCACCAACCAGGAAAACAAGCCTCCTCTTACGCCCTCCTGTAAATGTGTCCACGTGAAGCTGATCAAAAATATTCCAGTTTATTTTTTTTAGCAAAATCTTTTACCAGCATTTTTCCTCTGAACAAAACAGTGTGGTTTTTTATAACTTTTCATCTTGCTCTTCTCAGGGATTCTTGTCCTAGATTCCCCGTCTTGGTTGAAGGCCAAGCATCACTAGCTGAGCCAGAGGGAATATAAAAGCATCTTTCTAAGACACCATAGAAAAGAAAAAGAATTGGACCCTGGGAGCCAATTCACTTTTATGCCTTGGGTATTTAAGAATCAAACACACATTTGTGAGCTGACACAAGGTAAAAAGGTGGCTTTGAGACTTTATGGCATCTAAAGAAGACTCTGAAAGCATCTTTTTACCAGCCAGAGTGCAAGAGAAAACCAGGAGCAGTGACACATCCTGGAGTGTGGCTGTCGAGCCCCTGGGGACAGCTGGGCTCACCGGCCACTCCCGGTGGCACCGGGGACAGGGAGCACTTGCAGCCACTGCTCTGCTTGCAAAGCAAACAGCTGAAGGCAAGGAAATAGGAACCACCCAAGACACGCTGAGGAGGTTTCCTATGGTTACTGCTGCCATGGAAATATTTTTTTGTTGGCTTGATCTAAATAATCTTTGGCTCCTTGGCTGCAGTGCACTTTCTTCAAGGTTGGGTTGGATCCCTAGACCTGCACCCTGCTCCTGGACTGTGACTGCGGGTGCCCACGAATCGGTCCAGGAACGTTTCAAACCTGAGATGCCTGAAGCTTTCCTCCAAGCTCCCCGGAGCCCATGGCTTGGTTTCAAGAAGAAGAGGAGGAAAGAAAGTGGAGGGAGGAGAAAAGACATCCTTTACTAATTGCTCACAGCTGTGTCCGAGCAGCTCCCACTTCAGCTGCCAGGAGCTGCAGACTCCTGCTCTCCCCAGCAGGCTCCAAGCAAAAGAAACCCCTCACAGGGAGGGGGACTCTCCATCCATCCACAGGCTCCGCGTAGGGATTTCAATAATTATATTTATACACTCCCCTTATCAGCGAGAGCAGCCATTATGTCTTTTATCACCACGGCGGCAGCATCTGCACAAGGGCTATTGATAGGGGATGAAATATTTGCTGCGACGGCTGAGTACAAAGTGCCTCCTTCCGCGGTGAGAATAATAATTGTCACACTGAGCTCTCAAAGTGTTAAGCTCTGGTATCAGGGTCCTGTGACAAGCAAAGAGCCACACATGGGAAGAAACAGCCTCTCCAGCCACGGAGAGGAGCATCCTGAATTTTCTACACACCTCTTGGCCCAAGCATCAGTGAACCTGAGACAGGCTCTGGCCATCGGGGCTGCACTGATGAATGTCCAGAGCCTGCGAGGACACGGCAGCCCCCCCAGAAAAAAAGCTCTTTACAGCCATGCTCACGAGGCTTACCCTGAAATTAGTTTTCCTCACATCAGACAATTCTGCTAATGTTACAAATTCCTCCAACATGAGATAGTGACCGCAGAGATGCTGCGTGAGCGGGAAGAGACCGGCTTTCCCCCTCCCGCCAGGGCTGGGAGATTATTCATTGGAGAGAAAAGCAAATATCCAAATGAGCGTCACAAATTGCAAAAGCAGCTGCCAAAGGTCTCAGCTGATACTATCAGCCATCCTTAAGCTCGGTGATAGACTGACAAGCCAGACAATGAAAACGCAATTGATTACTTGAAGAGTGACTCACTGGTGTAATAAGGATGCATTACAGGGCGGAGAACGTCTCTGAAAAAAAACCTAAAAGACTGCAGATTGACTTTTTCCAAGGCAAACAGAATGGAAACAAAACCAAAGAATAACTCTTGAAAGCACTGAACAGCCCTCTACAGCCGAGAGGAACAAAGGGAAGGGCAGCGCTCGGTGGGCGTCGGTGAATAGCTGCGACCCGGCCTCCTCCAGCTGGGCATCCCCAGGATCGGCTTTTATCCATCTAAATCGGTGACCAGGAGCTTTCTCGTTCACGCCACACCACGCTCGTGATAAAAGCCTGTTGCAAACCCTCTATTAAAGGAGTAGGAGTTTTCCTCCCCACCGAACAAGTGCCGCACAGAGCACAGCACTGTGCAGGGACACATCCTGCGGGGACTGCGGGCTCCGTGCGCTCCCTGTGGGGCCCAGCGAGGAGGACACAGAGGGCTGAGGCTACGGCAGGGCAGGAGAATTCCCGAAGTGGATAGGGATGCCGAGGGCAGGGGTGACAGCCCAGCCCAGCTTTGCATGTCATGCGACTCATCTCCCACCTCCTCCCTCTCATCAGAGGCTTCAACAAGTGATTTAACCCAGTTCCCTGGGCTCGGGTGGATGCACAGGGAGCTCAGGATGTTACACATCCAGCAGCACTGAGCTGTTAAATCAGTTCACCGTGTCCCACTAAATCACAGCCTATTCGGCTCCCAAATCCATAAGTGAGCCTCCAGCACTGTCAGCTGTCTGCTTGAACGAGATCCCCGCTGCAAGCCATCCATCCCGCTTCCAAGTTTTGTGGCTGTCTCTTGGACAAATCGATCTTGAAAAGCTCCTTGAGGGAACTGTGCTTTGCCAGTGTCTGGAAGTGCAGCCCCATGGCTGAGGCACTGGGAAAGTGTCTGCTTCGGGATGGCAAACCCTGCTTGTTCACACCGGGCAGGTAACGTTCCACTCTTTACACACCAAGAAGGGACTGTAATCATTATCCCCCAAAAAAACATAGTGCAAAAAAAACCCCATCAGCTTTTAAATCTATTTGTTTAGAAATAAAATATCAGGTAAATTCAGAATGCGTGTCATTCACGATCACTCCAGAAACAGATTAAACCCCCTAAAACCAGCCCAAATCCCGCAGCAGCTCAGTCATAAAACTAGAATTGCACAAGGCCACTTCAAAACAGACACAATATGTACCCACACTGCCCGTTCCTGGGAGAAATTCTGCTTTTTTGGCTTTTGCCAGAAGCTTAGCAGCAATGGAGCAGGGCAGGGCAACTCCAGTTAGAGCAGCTGCAGAGCAGGGCTCAGCTGAAATTCAATCAACAAGTGTCTCAAACTCCTTTGAATTCTTGCAATACAATCCTGAGTGGCTTGTAAAGGACTTCAAACAGGCTCCCCGGGTTTGCCCGGAAACAAGTACATACCTCACCTGCTCTTTTGTACATCACATACAAAAAATTAAAGAATTTATTTCAGGCTTTTTGCCAGGGACAATACAGCCTCCGATACTGTAATGCTCTGTTAATGTGGATATCGTGTCTCCCAGCCAACACAAACAGGATACCTTATCAGTCTCGGCTGTTTTAAGTGCTGTTTCAGCAGCAGGGAATGAAGAAATGGAATGGACAAGCCAGGAAAAATGGTTGGGAATTCCTGAAATGCAACTGTGCACTCAACATTTAGGAAAAGACTGTCCCAGGGCAGGACGAAGCTGATCCCTACACCACACCCATCCAAACTTCCACCCCCCAGCTGCCTCTGTGGGAACAGCACAAGCCATCACTCTATCACACTATCCTGCTCTGTCCCTACAACCACAGGAGTGGAAAACTCAAGAGAAAAAGAAGGTCTGATTTTCCAAACACTTACACAAGTGGTTAATCTTACAGGTGTCACTCATGCCAAGCCAAGTGCACGCTCCAGCATCCCCCTGAACTGTGCCCAAGTGCACGCAGCAGCCGCCCTCCCAAACCACCCTGGGCACAGGGGCTGAAGGACACGGACTCTGTCACTGAGTAACCTGGTAGGGAATGGCTTCTCCTTCCTGAACTGCTTACAACCAACTAAATACAAAAAAATAAATTAAAAACAAACTAATGATGGCAATCCTCTTCTAAAAGGCTTTAAAATCAGCAGACAAAACCTACCTTTGATTTTTTTTTGCATCCCTTCCACCAGGATGACAGTATCCTTGGGAGGCAGGTGACTCCTGCTCACCCCTGGGGACACAGGTCCCCTAGGGACAGCAGCATACTTGGCCCCTCTGCAGTCCTTCAGGAGCACAGTGATGGATCTGCACCAGCATGGACCCACGCTGGCTCAATTTTGCCTATTTCAGCACGTTTTCCATTGCAAAATGACAAATTTGCTAAAAGTCACCAGGCCAGCACAATTCACTGTGGCAGCGATAGGATCATCAGCACACTCAAGATAAGGTATTGCTATTCTCACATCTCCAAAGCCTTCCGAATAAACATGCAGGGAGAAGTGTGGAATATCTGAATCCTAAAGGAGAGAGGCACAAAGCCTGTTATTCATGAAAGGGAAAAGCAAGAGAGCGTGTGTGTGTGAAAGACACATAACCTATGAAAAATGCTGAAAACATATGGAAGCAATAATCTGTACTTTTTTTTTTTTTGGAAGTAGAAACAAATGCTTCAGAACTCGGTGTTATTCGTTCATGTGCTGCATTACAAATATTATTGTTTCTGCTCTCTGGATGAGGAAGGAGGCACCAAAACGGAGACCCAAAGGCGCCCGGGATGTGTACAGGAGCCTGCCCAGGCAGGGCCAGTGCCTGGGAACACAGAGTTTCTTGGTGCTCGCCACACATGAGCAACTCATCTCCAGAGCACTGGGCAAACACATGAAGAAAACAAACATCCACTGCCATGAGCAACTCCCTGACTACAGTCAACAAGGCAGAGAAGGGAGACGCAAAGCAACTTATGCACCATCGTGCAGCAACCTCAAACATCACTGGGCATCCAGTCAACCACCTCATTTTGGGTCACCATCTCATGATACATGCCTCTTTTTCCTCATCCATAGGTTTTTGTTATCCAGTGGTCAATCACAACCCCTTTGGGTTGACCACCTGGGATCTCCAGATGGATCTCTCCTAAGAAGCTGGAAAGTTTGTCCTTGTAGATGCTCCCTGATCCAACAAGATCAGAAGAGATCAGACTTCATTGAGGCTGCACAGCAGTAGATTATAGCAAGATACTGAGTTATGTAAATAAATAAATGCTCAAAACAATTGTATGCATCAAAACTTGTTAATATGGAATACTACTGAACCTTAAGTCACATACATTTGCCTTGGAAGGTAAGGATCAGGCACTACGTGCTGTACAAATACACACCACTGATATTAAGACCACAACGTGTGACACCAGTGTGTGAAGAGAAACAGATCTTCTCCCTGGCAAAACACAATTCCAAGGGACAAAGATCACGCAACACATTCAAGGAAAAAGATGCTCCAAGGAAAGATGTAAAACAATCTTGCACTGAAACTAAAACCCTGGCAAACCAGTCTTTATCTCATGTTTATTACTGCTTTTGAAATTCTTCTGCAAACCAGAATAACTATGGCAACAAAGACTTCTCCAAGGGTTTTCAAACACTATTTTTAAAATTGTCTTCTCTGTCACAGCATCTGAATGCTGTGACAGAAAACCTCAGAAACCGGCCGTATGCCACTGCCTCTGCAGGCTTAGCAAACCAGGTGGTACATCCCCCATCCTCAAACGAGAGCTCAAATACCATCCTGAGATCTGGGTGTTCTGCATCTATGCTTTTAGCTGGTGGTTTAGGAGAAGGCAGAGAGCAGGGAACAGCAAGGTCTGCTGAATTGCAAGAGTATCGGGTTTTTGCAAGGCTTTCTCAAGCAGCAAACAAACCGAGGCTCCGTGCGCTAAACACATGCCAATCTCCCAACACGAAGGACCCCTCTTTTAACTAGAGCACGAAGGCTGTAATTTTACTTCACCCAGAGTAAATCTGAAATTAGTTCTTCACAGTGAGCTTAACAGCAGCAAAAGCCAACCATTTGTCACCTTTAAGGTTTGCATATGCACACTAATTGCACCAGGACTAGGTTATAAATTCCCTTCCTCCTCCTGGACCACCTCCCTGGAAGGCTTTTCTCCGCAAGACATTATGCAAAAGACACTCCTAATGGCTATTCATTCACCAAACTCCAGTGACAGCTTTATTTAATGCCAAAGCTTGTTAACAAGCTGAATGGCACACAGTTTAATGTAATGCAGATCTGATTAGAAAACAGCAACCGGGCTCCAAAGGAGTTCAATTTTTATTGAATTTGATTTCCCTTTTTCCACACAAAGCCACCTTTCAAGTATCGACCTGTATTAATGAGGATTTGGTTATGTACACCCCATTTCCATCCTCCAGACTGCAGCCCACACAGATGAACTCAGTTCTTACACACTTCACTGACAACCCACCACAGCAGAAAGCAATGAGATGAGAGGAAGGAGTCGTTTTTGCTGCTCAGGCCATGAGAAATCGGGAGTTTTACTGGTTATAGTGTACTGGTTATATAGCAGCATCTTCACAGACTTCACACCCAGGGAGGGCGGAATTCAATCTTGAGTCTTTTCAGGCAAACCACTTACTTTCTCCTCTTTGGAACAAAATGATTTAAAAAATGAAAATTGAATTTCTGCCTCACAACGAGAGGTTGAGATCTGCGGTGCGCAGGAAAAAAGCTTAGAGGGGGCAAGACGCAGGTGGTGGGACCCAGTTTAAACGAGGTGATTTAATTCCTTGCTTCCACCAAAATAGCACTGCTGACACTGCTACAGGGTAATTCACCCACTACCTTGAATGTGTGATTATAATTTCAGAGCAGTATTACAAAGACTCAAAAACAAACTTCAGAAATCGGGGACATTATTTAATTACTTAAAAATCCCCTTTCATCTCTTTCTTGCACATCACCTGCAGTACAGAGACCGGGTTGATTCTGAAAACAGCTCTGCAGAACGCAATTTATTTTCAAGAGGTTTCCCTGGTTCAGAAAGCATGCCTGTGCTTCCAGGAATGATAAATTCAACTAACGCCCAAAGCCATCTTCGAGAAAAGTGGCTTTTAAGGGAACGTAGGAGCACAGAAACCTCCATCTAACAAAGCAATTTGCCTGCTCGATGGAGTGGCTGCACAGATCACACCTAAAATCACAGATAAGTAGAAAATACACTGTCCAGAATAATTAGGTATAAGACAATGCCTGTCTCAGCAATGGTTTCAGTACCTGCAAGCTTGTAAATTCTGCCTCCCTAAAGCACATCACCAGTTCATATCTTTGAAGCAAAAAAAGTCCCATTTACATTTATCAGCAAAACTCTGCTGTTAAAGGATTATAAAAAAAGCCTAACAAATCTCTAGTGGTTAATTGATCTGGATTTATACCCCTAATCTGAGGATCTCCTTGCAAACCCTTGTTTCCTTCCAATCTCATTCTGCACTTTCAGGTGAGCAGTCCCAGCAGGCACTGGCTACATCACCTCGAGCACAGAGGGCACAGGCTCCTCAGCATGTTTTTGACCTACAAAACTACTGTGAATAATTTTCCTGCTTACGTATTCCTGGCATTAATAGACCACTGGCTAATAAAAAAATGAACATGCTTCCTCTCTATTGTGTTCTGGCAAATAGGTTGCCTTTATTTGGTTTAATTGCGTAATTACTCTTATATCAAGGCAATTAAATGGGAATGTGTGCAGGAGGGCTCTCAGCTCATCAAGTCTCAGTGTAAAGTAATTTAGTGCAAGGTCTAACCTGCTCAGCGGGATGCAAACCCCGAGCACACCAACTGCAGCGCCTCTGGGGGCTGACCCCACCCACACCCAAAGGGTCCCCATCCTTCTCCTGCCCCAGGGAGGTAACCACTTCTTTCCTGAGAAAAGGGTTGCTGGAACAATCTGCTCTGTTTTAGGCAAAATCCTTGCCTATGTCTGGGGTCCCTCAGAAAAGGGGGTGGCTATGGGTGGTCCTGGCAGGCTGGAGCCTCCTGCGTGGGCAGCATGGGGTCCTGGCCAAGAGGCACGGTGTGCTGGGGCAGAGGACACAACCTGAAAGAGCCATGACACCTCTTTCATCTGACATTCCCCAAGTAGCTGGGTGACCCTTCTGCTGGGCCATTTGGCCTCTGATGGGATGCCACCAAAATTCACTTAATTCTTCAAAAGCCACTATATAGTTGTACCCTCTGACATTAAAAAAAAAACAGGAATCACAGCACCTCACAAGTCTTTGGAGCAAGGTAGAAATACTGCCAGTGACCACAGCTTTTCTTCTTATCCTACATTTGAAAGTTCCTCTTGACACTTCTAAGCACTACAAAGCAGCTCTCCAATGACAGGAGGAAGCCTGGGGCAGCTTAGGAAAGCATTCCTAAGCCCTGAAAAGACGACAACTCAAGGGTGACCTTATAAATCTCTTAACGCATGTGGCACATTCTGATCTTTGGGAGGGTGTCAGGGGACCACATCTACTGCAGCGCAGGAGGGAGGGACACCTTCAGCTTCTGAAGGTCTGAGGTGGGACAGGATGCACTTGGATGTGCCATCAGCACCTGCTGAAGGCCACGCTGGAGGACCACAGGTAAGCCCCACCTGCTGCTGTGTATCCCTCGGGACAGATCTCAGCCTATGGAACCTGTCCCACCACACCCTGGGGCAAATGCCACCGGGAAGGATGATTTGCAAGGCTGAACATTAAGATACGACTCAACGGGAATATATCAATACCCCTCCTTGCTCTGAACCCGAGCTTTAATCAGCTGAGACACAGCTCCAAGAAGTAGGACAGAGGCCGGGAGGAACGCCAAGCACGGCAGATGCTGGAGAAAAGGGTATACCCTGAAAAATAAGGTTAAAAGGTCGCCAAGGGCTCCCTGGCCTACTAAGTCTGTGCACAGCTCCCAGAGCCCACAGCCCAGATTTAATAGCATCGAGTCCCAGATCGCTCATCAGCAGGAACTCATTTCTAGGCAGCAGAACACGGGGAGGGGAAAAGGGGCTGACCCAGCAAGAGGCCAGGGCTCGTTGAGCCTTGCAGGCACCAGCCCTGTCAAGTTTGTAAAGAAACACAGCAGAAATAGCCAAAAAATACTCGTTCATTCCTACACACCCCCATCCATTTCAACAGCTAAATCTCTGCTTGGCACCACTGAGAGGGGATAAATCCCGTCATGGTGGAGGCAGGAGTTTCACAAAGTGGTTTGGTGAAAACCACCAGAACCCCTTCAGCTCCGTTTCTCTCTTCCCACCCCACCCAGATTGTCCCCGCCAGGTGAGGGCGGATTCAGCCCCCGGCATGACCCGGGGCAGCAAGACGAGCCCCTGACCGCAGCGGCGAGGCTTCGAGTTGGTAATTACCAAACCAGTTACCCCAGTCCCGCGTGTGGATCCTGCTGCACTCCGCACCAGCGGCCACCACGGGCACACCTGCGTGGGGCTGGCGAACCCACCCCGGGTGCGCAACACGCTCAGCACTAACACAAGCACTCCCCAAAACGCCACACCTGCAGCCCGGATGCGCAAAGAGCCGGGAGGGAGCCCCAAAACCCTGGGAAGAGAGAGGCTGGATGGGACCCACCGCTGCCGGGGCGATGGGCCGGGGGATACACGGGGGTCTCGCCAGGTCTTACCTCCACTTGTGCAGGGCGAAGCCGGGGCACTGGTCCCCGCAGGTGTTGCAGGGCTGGCCCCGCTCCGGCTCCCCCGACGCCGTCAGCTGCAACGAACCGCAGAGTCAGCGCCGGCTGCGGGACGGGGGGACGGGGGAGCGACGGGGGGACAGGGGACAGGCACCC
>VXBA01005506.1:1712192-1804631 GCA_013399895.1 Serilophus lunatus | reverse complement strand
CGGGAGGGCCCGGCTGCCCCCGCCCCGGTTCGCCCCCGGAGCCGTCGAGCCGCTGCCGTCGCTCCGTGTCGGAGTTCACGACGGTCCCCGGGCTCTTCCCGGCGCTGTTGTCCCGCGGCCCTCGGGAGCAGCCTCCCGGCCGGCCCTGGAGCGCACAGCCCCGGGTACTCGTTAGGCTCCAGCTCGGCTCTTGGTACAGAACCTGAGCTCCCGAGGGCCAGAGGTGCGGCTCGGCAGGGGCAAACGCTGAGGTTGAGCCGTGCTGTGCCAGGGGGATTTTACCGGCACGGACGCAGGGAGGAAAGCATCCGGGGGTTCCTGCTGGGCTTGATCCCCGTGATCCCCTCCTCAAGGAGAACAGGCTTAGTCCACAAACATGAGCGGGGTGAAGGAGGAACACAGTCCCGGGAAGCATATTTGCAGCCTGAGATTCTGGACCAGGACACAAAGCACCTGTTACTGTCCCGGAGCTCACGGGGCCAGCAGGGCTGCGATGTGCGAGGCCGCGGGGGCTGGAGCCATGGGATCCATTGGCATCAGCCTGGTCATGCCATGTACACAATGCACTACAAAGGGATCCCCAGAGCCAGCAACCAGCCTGTACCCCTGGGGTTTGCAATCAAACAGCACATCTGGCGCGAGGCAGAGCAAAATGAACCGTGGGGAGAGGGGAAGGAGCAAACACGCCTCACAGAGCACAGGGCTCCTCGGAAACTTGTCCCCAGTGGCGCTGGAGCAGCCTCGCCATTAGCATTTCACAGCTTCACCCATGGTTGTGGTTGTTTGCAGATCCTGCCAGCTCTTCTCCTCCTTCCCTGCTTCTTTGTTCCTCTGCCTTGCTTCCTCACAGCTGGTTAAAGCCATTACCCTTTGATAATTTTTTCTTTTTTTTTTTTTTTTTCATTTCATCAGTTCTCATTTTTGTCAATTCTTCGCTTGTATCTTCCTATCTATGAGGCTGAAACGAGGCTGGGAGTTGTGTAGCTGCAAAATCATCTTTTGAAGAGTTTCAGGCAAAAAGGTTCAGGGAAATTTGCACTCTTTCCTCCCATACTGAGCTTTCTTAAAGAAAAAAAAAAGCCACAGAAAATTTTATCATGGAGAAAATTTTCTTTTTCACAGTCTTTTTTCATGTTACTGGGAAAATATTGAGTGCTCCCTGCTCTGTTTTTCTGTGGTTGCTATTTTTACATTTCCAAAACCCTCCAGCTTCCCTCTATTGCTCTCTTCAGCTACATTTCCTCATCATTTTCTTTCTTGGTTTCTCTCCCGGTTTCCAACTCATACGGTGGTTCATGAATATATTATAATCTCTCGAGGGAGGAGGCAATCTCTTCAAGTACACACACATTTCATCACCCAGTGGGCAACTGGTTGCAGTCTGGGGTTTGACCTCATATTGAAACATCTCCACCTATAACCTGTATCTAATGTGGAACACATTAATATTGGGGTGCTGAGTTACTTTTTCTCTACTGCAGGACAATGGGATTTCAGGGAACAGACGTTGTGCAAGAGAGGGCCTGAAAATCTCCAGCACTTTGGGTGTCTTGCATAAGGTTCAGAATATTTAAAAGTCCAATTAAAACTGCTGAAATAAAAGCAGTATTGGATAAAGGACTTATAACAAGATTCAACGTGCTGTGGGAAATGCTTTAAAGGTGACCTGCAAATCCTCTTTAATTGCTCTGCTGTTGCAAGAGATGCCTTGCACCCTCAATAACAGGGCTGGTGAGGACATCTGCTATAAGTTTAAAACAGCAAAAGTAAGTCAAAGTTGGAGGGTAAATTCCTTGGAGGTGTGGCTGTGCTGAATCACAGCTCCAGTCTTCTGATGAAGATGCAGATCCTAAATTGCTACCTAAAACAAGGCAGGTTGGTCCCCTCCCTCCATCCCAAGCTGTCCACGGAGCTACCAAACTTTCCAGTCACCCTGCACACTTGTATCCTCCAAGTTCATTCCAGCAGACACTGCAGACACTGGTGGGTGACTCCTCAGTACACAAGCAGGGGAGGCTCTGAGCATCGACTTGCATCTGCATGTTCAAAATAAGAGAGAAGGTGAGGGCTCAGCCTGAGAGTGCAGAAGATGTAGATCAGAGGGGTGAGGGATGCTCACTGCTTCTTTCCTCATGTGCCTGAAGAGGGATCTGGAGAAATCATGTACACACAGTGCCATAAAAATATTCAGGTAGCACAGACCCCAGCAGAGTGCTGTCCTTAGGGATTCCTGGTCACCTAAATATCTTGTGGGGACAGCAGTTTCCCTCTGGCCAAGGAATCCAGGACAAATAAAGGCCAGTCAGGAGGACTCAATCCACATTTTAGGGCTGCTCTACATAAGGAAACAGCCAAGCCAGAACATCATCTCTGCGATGCAGTTGGGAAAGGGAGGGGATACATTATCTCATTGGCCTGAATGCTCCTCTTCTCTTTCCTCCCCCAGAAAAGCTGCCAAGAGTAAAGATCTCTCAGGAAATAAACTCCCACTCCCTTGTTCTCACCATGTGCAAAGGGGATGATGCACCATCCTGGCATGGCAGGGTGGGCAGGGGAACAGCAACACAGCTCCAGCCCTACCTGTGCTACCATGAGAGGTACTTTCAAAAGGAGATTTTGTATTATTGTTTTCATAAACACGGAGATCCTCCTCTTGAAAGGAGGCAAACTCAGCTTGGAGGTGGGGGGTGTCAGATACTGCTGTCAAATAGGCTCAGAAACAGACACACATGGATAATACATGCCAGACAGTTTGTCTGACAAATTATTGTTTCTGCTGTCACTTAAATTGTTCCATACATCATCTTCCCCTCCCAGTTCTGTTTCAACCAAACCTGCCTAGGGATGACTCTTCTTCCAGCCCTTCTCATGACTAAACCAGTTTAAACCCTAGTTTGCTCCATTCATTCACTGTGAGATGGACCCATTTTCCTTTGAAGTTATGGATGGCCAAGAGGAGGGAAATGACAGGGATGCTCTTCTTTTCCTGCTCCCTGTTGTACCTGATATCACAGAAATTACTATAATTAAATTCAAAGAGCTCAGGAAAAGGGGAAATGCAGCTTCTGTGTTAGCTTTTGATCACGGGGTAGGTGGAGCAGGGACTGGCATGGGATGGATCCATGTAGGAGAGCAGTCCAGGATGTAGGGCAGTGGCCGCAGGGTACCCAGGCTCTGTGAGCCCTCATGGCTCAGTGGGTCTGCTCACAAACCCTGCAGAGCATCTTGGTCTGACGTGCACATTGTGTGATGCCTCCTGGTCAGAGAAACGCACTTCTTCAAGCAAATTCAGTCTCTGGCAGCAGAGGGTGAAAAGGAGAAAACCACAAGGTTGCAGAGCTTTTCTGCTGGCTCGGTCCCAGGATATGTGTCCAACCTTCCAGCTCTACCAAGACTCACCTTGTAGCGTGTCCGACTGCTGCACATGGAGGAGGGGAGCTGCCATTAGGGCTCTGCTCTCCTGGTGACTTCCATCCCCTCTGGGACACCAGCTTGTGCAATAGCAGCAGTGAAGTGACTTGTGTCCAAGCCCAGTGGGCAGCCCTTACCACCCAGGAAGAGGAGCTGCATGTCCACAGCACTACTTGCAACGAGTGCATTGGAAATATGAGAACAACTTGTGCCACTAAAGACCATGGAACATCTGCCTCCGGCTCTGGTCCAGCCCTTCTGCATGGGAGGTAGCTGGCAGACACAATACTTTTGTGTACGAAACCAGGAATTTGCTAATCTTTCCAGGAAAGTGCCCCCAGCTCTTCTATCCTGCAAACCATGCCTCGTGTCAGGAAACCACCTCTAAAATATTCACACACAGAAAGCTCTCAGCATCCCTCCGTCAGCTCTGGCATCCCTGTGCCTCCTATGGTCCAGCCTTGACCGTCAGCACTGAGGAAGCAGTACCACCAACAGAAAACACTGGAGTAAGGCAGAAAGCAGCTCTCATTTTGATGCTGGACCCATCCATTTCTCCCCTCTGCGATGTCAAAGAGAATTTGGCTGTTACGGACCGAGTCAGTCCCCTCACGGTTCCTCCTGCCAGCAGCCTGTGCAGGTGAATTACAGCTCAACATGAATCCCGTCTCCATCTAATACCCTGAAGATAATAAATGTCTGACTGTTATTAGGCAGTTATTGTCTGAAACCTTTCAAACAGCAAAAGGAGGGCTTAAAAACACCTCTAAGTGCCACAGCTGCCGAAGGAGTGTGCTAGGGATCGAGCATCTATTTTACTGCATTGTTCCTCCTGCAAGCCTCCTTCTTCCTGGGTAAACATGCCCCCATGAGGGTCTTTTAGGAGAGAAGCAATTCAGTGTTTCCGCTCGTTCCAGCTCCAAGATTTGCAATTACTGCAGGCAGAGAAGTCTGTGCATACACCCCAGTTTGAGGTGGGGATATGGAATTTCAATCTGTGCTGTGCATAACAGGAACCCAGGCCGGGATGAATCATGCTATGTTACTTTGGTTTTAAATTTTTTTTTGCACTGCGTAGGTTTTTCTGGGGCATATTCCATCAGGCACATAACGGTCAAATTCACTTTGAGCATTTATTACATGGTTAATTTGTGGCACACACGCTTCAGATGTCAGAAACGGTAAAAAAGTGGTCTTAGCAACTTAACAAACCCTTCCATCAGTTCTGTAGATTGCCATACATTTTCAGAGTTCTCTTTATCACAGCATTTGACTACTATTTTTTGTTAGATTTGTTCATTCTGAGGTATTTTGATTAAAACCGTACTGGGTAATTTCACCTTTTTTCCTTAATAAATACACTCATTTGTAAATATCCTAGGATTTTTTTTTCTGTCCTCCCACCCAGGAATGCAAGTGGCCATTATGTGCTCCCCAAGGTATCTCCAAATAACCCTTCTCCTTTTAACCTTAGGATTTTATTGTGTTAGTTGCTAGGTAACTGAGTAAGATTTATAGCCATCTTTTGTTAATTTTGAAGGCGGTCTTCAATTTCCCTGTAAATAGCATTTGGGAGTTGGAGTCCACACCAATAAAAACTTGAAGCCCAGTCCCACTCTGTGGAGAGAAGCACCTGCTATGAAATGTGAAGCCAAGTGGATACATAAAACTTACCCACCCAAAAAAGGGGCCCTGCCCCTCTCAAACGGGGCAGATTGGGCACTGCTGGGGTGCTGGAGGGATCCTGGATACCCTGACCTCTGATGCTGGTGTGGCAAAGCAGCAGCAGGCTGTGCATCCCACTTCCCTCTCTTCTGCTCCTCTTCCAACCCCCTCCTCGTCCTTCAGGCTGTTACTCACTCCCCGGAATGAGATGACAGCACTGCAGCTTTTCCCAGGACTGGATTTCTTTGCTGTCGAGCTCAGAAGTCCCCTGGCACATCTCTCCCTGCCTCTCTGACAAGGGGTGGGTGGTGGATAGCCCTGGTTCATGCGGTTCCTTAATGCTTTTCAATTTGAGGCTAAACAAAGCAATCAAGTAGGGCTCTGCCAATTTGCACACAACATCCTTGTGCTATAGCAACAAGTAATTTTTTACTATCCCTCCTCAATCCCTTGAGCTCTTTTGGTCCAGCAGAGTTATTTGCTTCATGCTGTAAATTCACACTCCTGCCATGCTACTTTTACTTTTCAGGACCATTTCTGAAGATGAGAAAAAACAAGCCAATTTGGGGGAGCTGGGGGAGAGGCAGGTGTCAGCAGCCACGGCAGGAGGTGAGCTGGCAGGAGTGAAGCCGTCCTGCCCTTCCCTTGCCACAGCACTGGAAGCGTCACAGATGTCCTTCAGTCCCTCACATTAATCATTCATTTGCCAGCCTGCAGGTGAAAAAGGTCCTTTTACTCATGCTTTTAAAGCTGCTTTATTGTCTCTTCTCATTGGGAGTAAAAGAGAACAGCCTTTTACTTACCCTTTCAAAGGATTGAAACCTGCTAATAAATAGGGGAGTGAAATACCCAGCAAAACCAGGCTGCTGTTGGTAGATCAGATCACCAGACATTAAGTAGCTCGGGAAAGGGGAAGTTCGGAAAACTTGCCTACGGTCCCCAAGATGCCAGAAATTGTTTCTCTTCTGGCCACCAATGTTGTCAGGTTTAACATCTGTGCTATTTTTACCTGCTGGAAATACCAGTTCTTTACCCCAGACAAACAGCTCAGGACCTACCTGCTGTCTGAAGCTTCCAGTTCTCCCAAGTTAAATGCTGCCATATATTTAAGTTCTTGAAAGGCCCAAGACATTGGGAACGATCAAATGGGAAAATGCCATTAGTGAAATCTGAATGCAAATCATACCTGGAAAGCTTCACATACCCCTTGCACAACGTGGAGGAAAGCCAACAAAGAGGAGAATGTACTCAGGTTATCTTGGGTGCCAGCCTCTCCCAGGGCAGCTCTCGGGGGTTATTCCAGGTGAGCTATGCACCAGCACAAGGCACACCCACTGCATTTTCCACATAGAGCAGGATGAAGCTGTTGGTGTTGACAAGAGCTGTTGAAAGGACTTGGGGACACCCCAGTTGATGCAATTCAGTCAGCAGAATTTAGAAATATCTCTAAAAAGTGGGTCTGAAGGGCATCACCTCCCCCTTTGCCCTATCTGAATGGAGCAGCAGCTCAAGTGAGAGTCAGCAGAGTGATCTGCTGGGATTTTCTGAGATGACCTGTGCCACTGATCTGGATGGACTCTCCCCTGAGACATATGGATTTGAAGAGACATGGCATGCTCAGGTATTCCCTGAGAAGAGAGCAGTGAGGAGACAGGAAGACAGGAAAGTGTTTCAGCAGCTGAGCCCCAGCACAGATGAGAAGAGAGGCCACCACCTCTTGCTCCCACAGACTCTCTGTGCTGCTCCCTGTACTGCCAAGAATCAAACCTCTGTGCCCTGTGCTGCTCTATGCCTCCTTCCAGCAGCCCAGCCCATGCTGTACATGGTTTGTTATTCAGTAGTTTGCCAGTTCAGCTATGCTGCATTTTCTGAAGCAGAGCAAGATTGCCACCAGTGGGTACCTGCTTGCTCTAAGCTCCAGCAAGGCGCTGGCCTCAGGGGCAAGTGCAGAGCTGCATACTCTCACCCCCACACACCTGTCCACTGCTCCAAAGGCACAGTGAATCCTGTAACACCAAGCTGAGACAATTTTGTCTGGGGAGCCCAACCCATGCACGAGACCAGAGCTCCAGCCCCTGGCAGCATCTGGTACCTGCTTGCATCCTCTGCTGCAGGCGGCTTCACGCCTACCTGCCGAGAGGGGTTTAGAGGCACCACTTGTATTTACCCCCACTTGTATTTGCCAGTCATAGCAACTAACCTAGACATGTCAGTTCTTGCCAGTCAGTTTGCAGGAAGCCATTCCCACTTCCCTGCTACCGTAACTGGGAGCAATGAAAGCATTTCACAGCAAATGCTGCTTTCTGTGTGGGGCTGGGGAAGGCAGGCAGCGAGCAGTGAATAGCTTCAAAGAGGAAGGTCAGCAAGCCAGCAAGGATGGATTAGAAATGGACAATGCAGCAAAGACCTGATTAATTTAATTGCTCATCTGAAATGTAGTCGCAGATTAGAGAAGGATGAAGAAATTATAAGCATATGAATGGAGCCAAGTAATGATTTTAAGAGAGAACACGCAGAGCCCTGCCTCCCCCTACACCCTCTGCCCCACATACAAAGGGGTTTATATTCAGAGATTACTCCAGACTTTTGGCTCTTCTCCTCATGCTGTCTCCTCAGAAATGGAGACACTGATTACCAGCAACTGTTTAAGTAGCTGCAGCTTGATACTGCTCAGCATTGGCAGCTCAGATGGAGAGTTAGAGCCAGGTTTGTACCAAAGCCTGCAAAGAGATGTAACACGGAAACCATTCTGCTCCGAAAAGAATTGAGGTTTGCTTGATGAAAATGGATTGATGAGGATGGCCTCAGCCTCTGGACTTCATATCCAGCCCCTGCCTTGAAGGGCCTGGATCAGCTTCACAAAGGAGAAATGTATTTCTACTTTCCCTTGGCTTAAAATGGTACCTACATCAGATCTCCCTGTACTTACAATCAACAGATCACATCCCAGACACTTCAGAGGCAATATTTATAACTAGAGAGAAGCAGAAACCATTTCATAGAAAATTTCACATGTTGTTTAATTGGAACAAACAAACAAACAAAATCCTCCCAGGAAATAAAGTACAAAAAACGTTTGGGTTAAGTCAAAACACTATTCTCATTTTGGGTTTTTTTGTTGTTTTTTTTTTCAAAAACTGTGCCTTATGTTAGCTAATATAAAATCGCTGAAAAATTGAGCCAACTTTGAAGTGGAAACTCAGACTCTTCTGTGAGGGCCAAAAATAACTTCTTAGCATTCTTCATCTCACTATTGCAAAGAGAGGTCAGAACTTGTCAACTAAATCTGCTTCTGGAAGGCTACAATTTCGATATTCTGGATCACTCTGTAGGCAAATACACTTGGAAAATATTGGAGTGAGACTGACAGGCACCACTTTTGGTCATCAGTTCCTTCCTCCTGCTCAATGTAAGCTGGAGAGCTGCCTCCAGGAATTTGTACTGCAAAGGGACTCATCTCCTCCCACTATATAATCAGCAGCTATGAAGGTTAGTGACTTCTGGATGAACTCAGATATGTCCCTTACAATGACCTGATTTGAAGGGTTCTCCATTTGAAGAGGAGAACTTACCACATGGGCTGAGCTGCTTCAGTTGTTAATGGCTGCTGGGATGGGGTGAATTTCTGTGCCTTTGCCTGTTAATGGAAGAAGTGTCTCACCTCAATGCTCTTCCTCTGACAGGATGCTTTCTTCTAAGTCAGCCCTCAATTGTCTGTTTGGGAAGAGGAGTTGTGTTGGAAAGACCCATTAGACCAGGTCTGGAGGTGCCTCAGTGGAAAATTATCTTTTTTTTTTTTTTTCCTCCTTCCTTGGTCTTTCTGCCTCTGCACTTTTCAATGCAATAAGTGTGGCTATGTGGAGAGAAGATTTTCAGATTTTCTAGCAAATGTCCTGATTTACCACTAGTTCCTTGAGATTTATGTTTCTGATAGCCTTTAACAAAATGCACTTTATTTTTCTATAGTCAAAAAATGCCATTATTGGGGCAGAAGAAAAGGCTGAAGAGATGAAGCAATCACCTCTGTCTCTGAAGCTGTACAACAGGGCTGAAGAAAAGTGCTGCAATTTTCATAGAACAACTCTACCTAAGCACTAAAAGTGTTAAAATGACCCTGTCATTATTATACAGAATTGGAAGGTTAAATATGATTCAGGGGCTGTGCACAGACCCCTGTGCACAGAGGTGCTTAATTCTGCAGCGGCCCACATTTAAAGTCTTTGTAATCATTTATTAAGGATAAATGATAGAAAAGAAAGACATCTTTAAGAGATTGGTCATTTAAAATAAGAATTGAGCTTTGGAAATACCACATGCTCCATTTTCTGCATCTGACAGTGTTTCAGATAGCATGAGGGAGGAATCCTCTCTCCTTTTGGGTTGAAAACACAGAAGCTGGAAAAGGCTGGAGCTGCCAGCAGCATTTTCTGAGACAAAGCCTGAGGAACATACAAGGGAGGACACACAATGCAACTTCTTCACTCTTACCTGCAGTCTCTGGAATAGTGATGATGTAAGAGTGGCTGCAATTTGACACTTGATTGTCTTCCTGGGAGCTGGTCCCCACATTTGCTTCCTTTTAACCCACATTTCTTCTACATGAATTTTCTTGTATATTTGGTACTATTTTTCCCAGCTTAGATTTTTTCTTTTGCACATTTCTTTCAACAGTACTGCTAGTGGTGTGGACCAGGTCCAGTATCCTAGCTCATCCTTCAAAAATATTTCCAAAATGAACTGTTTGTCTCCCTTATCATCCCATGGCAAAGGACATTCCTGGTCATTGAAGGAAGCACCAGCCAGTCACCAGGCATCTGTGAACAGCTCATGGGGCACCTCTGAGATGTGCTTATGTATGTTTTGCACCTTGGGGCACTCCTTTCTGGACAGAAATTAGGGACCATCAGTCCCTAATCAACCAGCAGGACATGAGGGGATGGTCATGGCCATTCTCCAAGATGGTCCCTGGTCCATAGACCTCACTGTGGGCTTGGGACAGAGCTGTATATAAACAACATTCCTCCCTTCCCTCATTCCTTTTGCATGGGACAATCAAACAAGGAACCCCAAATTTTGGAAATAAACACCAGCACAGAAAGACATGTTTACCATTCAATGTATTATTCCCTTGTGTACAAAGTATTTTGCCTCTATAATGGCACACAGGTATTGAAATATGATGGCAAATGCAGCAACACCATACAGACATATCTTACAGGTCTTTTCATTTCCTTTTGAGTATAAGCAGAAAGGAAAGAAACACTGTACAGGAAAGTGCTTGCAAAAAATAACCCAGTTTGTAGAAAAATAATAGCATTGATACACAATACCCAGAGTTGTTTCCTGAACAAGAAATGTCTATTGTCTCTGGTCCTCAAAATCTGCTCTATTTGATGATGCCTATTAATGAACCACAGGATCAGTGCTCTGTCATTTTTTTCCCTTATAGTTTATTTAATATTTTTTTA
The DNA here is from genome assembly GCA_013399895.1 of Serilophus lunatus. Taxonomy (NCBI): domain Eukaryota; kingdom Metazoa; phylum Chordata; class Aves; order Passeriformes; family Eurylaimidae; genus Serilophus; species Serilophus lunatus. The sequence goes on along the minus strand of VXBA01005506.1, from coordinate 1,794,087 downwards.
GGTTTCTCTTGCTCTGTTAATAGCTGCTATGAAACTACATGGTAGAAATGAATGTGTACAGATCAAAATAATATTTCTTTTTATAAATAGCCATTCACTTCATTAGAGAAAATACAATAAGCCTGTACTTTCTAAGCACCACTGTTTCTTTCTAAAGTTCATAGTGCAATTTTCCCTTTTCCCCTACAGAAGTTATACATAAGCAATTATTATTAAAAAAAAATCACTATTCCATTACTACTCCTTTCCCTTTTTCCTCTTTCTCTTTCCCTTTTTCCCTTTCCCTTTTTCCCTTTTCCTTCACCAGTTCTTTAGCTGCTGGGCTGTAACACAGCCCTGCTTGCCTGTGAGATGTCTCCCAGCTGACAGGAACACGTCGATCCCTGTCAGGCTGACAGGTTTCACTCCGAAGACTAAACACAGCCCGGCACACACATGGGTTATGAATCCAAGGATCAGATCATTTATCACCATTGATCCAACTGTTTTGTAACAGACTGATTAAACATCCTTTGGGGAGCTCTGTAAAAGACTCACACAAGATCCCGAGGTTGCGTTTGTTAACTGTTTGCATCCAAAATGGCAAGAGTTGTCTGGAGTAGCAGATAAGCCTCTTTGGTTTTCCAAACTGCTGGCAATTTTATGCTGAAAAGCTTCCTTTCCTTGTACTTTGTGCTCGTGGCTGCCCTGACATATAAGGTGAAAGGGCAGCACCTTCCTATCACTAAGTAAAATTGTGGAGAAAGAGCTAAGGGACATAGTCATAGACTACAAAAATAATCTGGTCACATCACCCCCGTTCAATGTGCTATGAAGCTCTGCAAAAGCGTGGCATGCCACAAGTGGAGGGCTATGTACAGGCAGGAGCCATGGCACCTATGGGGGAATGGCTCCTCATTTTATATTAAAAAAAAAAAGCCAGCACTAAAGGTCTGGTTGTACATGGGATGGCGGAGAGGCAAGGAGCACAGATACCTTACCAGGAAGATCTGAGGCAACACAGAAGTAGGCGTAAAGCAGCTTGTTTTTGAAGGGGGGGGCAGAGTCATCTGTAAGTACAGAGTGATCTTGTTGAAACGAGGCAGCGCTGGCGCTGAAACCTCCCTTTGCAGATGGTCTGGGAGTGAGTAGGAAGCCGGGGAAATGCTGCAGGTGCCTGCAATGGATTCCCCTGGCCAAGAGAAGGGGCGGCTTGGCTGGGCGCGCTGTTCCCCATCCTCTGCCGCGGACCCCGCGGTCCTCACCGGCCCCACGGGGAGGGACACGGCAGGGATGCTTTCAGCTTCACACTAGGATTTTTTTACCAAATATTTAAGAAACTGCATCACTTCTGAGTGCACAGCCCAGGGAAACATATGGCCTGATCAGCCTGTCTGGGATGAGTTAATACCCCGCTTCCAGATGGAGCCAGGAAGCACAGTGGCACACGCAATTAGGAGACAAAGATGTTTTTTCAAAAAGTGAGTTCACTTCAGAGCTCTATGAAAAAGGGGCTTGAGCTGAAGAACCATCTGCAGGAATTTTCTTAAACCTGGGGTAGATTTTAATTGATTTGAATCGCCTGACAATTTTTCTGCTTTATCCCCTTTTTCACTGATAAAGGCACTGGATTAACTAAAACTACAGAGCATTAATAAATATTATGTTAGCACCAAACCAGTGCTTTTAGCACTGGCCACAGAGGTCATGTGAAATTTAAAACATACCTAAAAGATAAAGATTGCTAATGCAACTAGCACTGTATTCATTGTCATGTTTTCCTTGAGTGCTGTCAGCCTAATCCCTAAAAATAAAATTTAAGCACATCTTGTCTATTTTCCTTACATAAAGACAGATTGAAATGCCAAAAATACCCCTATGCAGATTGTGTAGCACCGTGGAGGGCCAAAGCAGCCCATAACTGAAGGAAAATTACTGATTGAAAGTAAACAACTGAATACAGTGACAATAAAGTATCACTTGTCATAATGCTACATATAATGTAGAGTATACAAAATGCAGTGGTTTGACTGCAGAATTTGACAATAAAAAATAAAAATAGTAAAAGCAGCCTTAATATAATGATTTTACGTACAAAAATATTAAATCAAAATAAATAATCCCAAACATAAATATTATACTGTACATTAAGAATATGCAATCTATATACACACATAAACAGATACAAAAGTGGAAGGCAGAGGTATTGCATCACTATCCTTCATCCATCTCATCTCCTCTGGCTGCTCCCAGAGAACCTGAAAAACACAGACAAGGTGCATATTAGAGTCAGATCATCATCTCTTCACCTCTGAAACCTGCAACTAGAGAGACTGGGACAAGAGCAGAGCCAAAGCAGCTGCCAGTGAGGTGGGAAGTGTGTTTCCAGTTGACAGTGGTATATCCATATGGGTTACTGGGGGAGCAGGGGATCCCAGGTTTGGGATGCTGTGTGGAGTGTATGGCTGTCACTGATGCACTCAATGCATTAATGTTTTTCCAAATATGGCCTGATCTGTTCCTTCAGGATGTTTTTGGGAAGATTCCTCTTTATGCAGAAGCTGCTGGGAACTCACCACCGCTATAACACCTGAACATCGAGGCCTGTTCCAGAGGATGGAGTACACTTCCCACAGTAACCACCACATCTTCCTACTACTTTGGTACCATCCTGCAGGCAAAATCAGAAAAAGCGTATTAATAAGGGCTCAGAAACTCCACACTGTGGAAAGGCCAGATCCAGGTTATTCTAGCCAGGGTTTTTAATAGAAAGTGGCTTGGAAGAAAAACAAGTGATGCCTAAATCAATCTACAGAATCACCACCATATTCAAATACACACAGATGTAATTCTCTTTAGTGCTACCAGGTCAGATGGTGGACACAAATAAGAAAGGGTAGTTTTATTACACTGAAAGCTGCCCAAGGAGAAGGCTGTTTGGAGGGATATCTCAAGGGTATCTGCTTTCTCTGATTTGCCCCACAGTAATGTAATAAGTGGAAAACTTAGCTTATGCAAGAGCAAAAACACATTGGGACAATAACTCCTCAGCTGTGCCTGAGCACAGGAAGGGCATGGGAAGGATACTTGCAGGCAATACCAAGAAACATCCATTTGGAAGGGAAGGGCTTGGAATGGCTCCAGAGGCAAGATGGGAGGGAAAGTGACTGGGAGAGGTGATGCCACTTGCTCACATGCCATCCTTCCTCCCATCCCCACATCCAGAAGAGAAAATTGTGGTGTGGTCCTGAGGTGGGCCTGGTCTCTAAGTGAGCCCCACAAGCATAGTGCAACTCTGGGCTTGAGTCAGGAGATTAATACCTCCATCTGGCCTTCCTTATCCCACCTCTGCAGAGTCTTTCTCCTCCTGGCCATTACAATGGACAGATAGTCCTTGAGGGGAATTCAACCCTCAATTACCACAAAATTGGACTTAAGCACAGAACAAGCTTGCACAAAGCATTTATTTTTAAACGAGCTCCACCCTGCCCTTGACATTATTGATCTGGGACTGCAGCAGGCTGCTATCATTTCTTCTCACTATGCCGTCCTTTCTTCTGCTCCTGCAGGCAATTATACCTTTGGAACAGCGTTTGACAGATGCCATTGGATGATGGAGGTAAAAGTTTTCTCTGAGCACCTTTGTCCCTTAAAGTTTGTTTTAATTCTGCCAGTTGTAATGCTCTCTGCAACCCCAAAGTTGGCTACCCAGGCTTCTTCTCTCTGAACCACAGAATAATTAAAGTTGGAAAAAACCTCTAAAATCCTTGAGTCCAAGGAGAGAATAGCAAGGCACCTGCCAGAACTGCCATACAGGGTCTGTGCCAGTCCTCTTCTACCTGCAGTGTGTCAGACCAGTAACATTTAATTCTCCTTTAAAAGCACTACCCACAGACAAGGCTCAGGGGCTCACAGAGCTCCCTAGAGCCAGCAAGACTGAAAGCAGTGCAGGAGAGAATATTTTGCAAATTGCTTTTTGTTAAATGACTATGATGACCTCCTTTGGAGAGTTTTAACAGGGGCAATCAGGATGAATCACATGAAGTAACAGCTGAAAATGTGATCCTGGGTTTCTCTAATTTCAGAACATAACACAGAAGCAACAGACTGAAGGCAAACACTAAGGGAGGTGTTAACGGGCAGGCAAATTAAGCAGTACAAGTTCAAATTTGGCTGTGGAATGATTTTGAAGGGCTGCCTGGCTTACCCTGAGGCCTCCATTCAGCAGAGCCACAGGCAGTGGCAGGGGATGGTGTCCCTGCCAGCATGCCAGCCACACCCCAGCCCACTTGAACTCTGGTGACTCTCCCAAGGAGACAAACGAAGCCCAGCCCAGCCCAGCCCAGCAGGGAGGTCCACATCCTCCACACTTTATCAGCAATGTTTTGGGAGCAGTTCCTACAGGGCAGTTGCCTGGCACCAGACCCCTCTCCAGCAGGTCCAACCCTGCTCTGCAGACCTGACCCTGTATGCTCTCGACCTGCTGCCCCGCCCTTTAATGCAACACTCCATGCTGGACATCTCAGACAACTAATTAAGGATATGTCTGCCCCACAGCACTCAGTGTTTTCAGCTTCATGGTTAATCAAGCTTACTAATTAATTGCAATAACTGATCAAGTTAAACCCGCGAGGGCCTCCCCCTTACCCCCCACAATTACAGGCAACACTTTAATGTCAGATGTTCATTTTTTGATAGCCTCTATTGGAAGATGTTGCAGTGAATGACAATGCAGTGATTAAAAACTTCTGACAAGCAGGTATAGCCATAATTTAAGTTACAACTTACTGGGGATTTTTGAATTTCCGAAACTGCATAATTCCCTTGTGAGAGCCACTTGGCTGTTCCCATTAGAGCCAGGCCTGTCCCATAAAGGTCTATACTGAAGCGACCCTAAAAAAACAAGAAGAGCCTGGTTATCCCAGAATGCTGTGCTTTGGCCTCCTGGCATGCCACAGTCTCACTTTTCAAACAGGATGTTTTCATTGTTTTCTATTACTCTGACCATGATTAGCCCATTGTACAAATCACAGCATGGCTTGCAATAGGTATTTCCTTCTACTTGGTGGCTGCAGAGAAGGAACTTGGTTTTGAACCGCCTTTTTATTCCCAGGTTTTCATTGCTTTAACTCCGGATTTGCACTGTTTTTTCCTGGTTTTGCACTGCTTTTTCTCTGCCAGCTGAGGGCATTCTTGGCTTATCCTTGGCAAACTGCAGAGCCTGATGTGCTCCTGCAGCTGATGGGAAAGGACTCCAGGGATGTGCTGCAGCCACTGTCACTGCCCCCTCCTCAGCTGAAGAGGGCACACTTGTCCTTATTTTCCACTGGGTTTGTTGTTGTTGTTTTATTATTATTTTTTCCTCCGGACTTCAGTAAAATGAAAACTCATTTGCTTATTTCTTTAAAACACTTAATTTCACCTTTTCTTGAAATACAAAAAATGGATGGAAAATTAAGGACTATGCCGACATCCAGTGCTTAGCCCTCCAGCCCTCCCCTCACCCCCATGGCAGACTCCAGCCCTGCCCATTTCTGGACCCACGGAAGAATCCTTTGTACACATCCCCAGGCTGACCAACAGCCCAGCACGGCTGTGTGGTACCAGATGGTTGTTAGCTTTGCTCCTTACATTTGCTGCCTTGGGAATGCTGATTTTCTTCGAGGAGGAAACTGTCTGGGTCAGGTGGATGGATATTAACATTCATGAGCATTCCTGAGGTAAGAAGTCAATCCCTAAGCCGCTGAGCTGTGCAGAAAAGTGTCAGCTCCGAAAGCAGGGAGGGAAGGAGATGGAGAGGTTTGCCCTCTGCCGTCTGCTACTGTGACTCCCTGCTTAGTGCCCTTTGCCAATATGGCCCACCCAATACCTTGGACTATCCAAACTCATCACTTATCATCCACAGCCTCACAAAAGCGAGGTGTGCTGGGGACAGGCAGCAAGCCATCTATACAACAGTGTAATTTGTCTCCTAAAGACTTTCAAAAAACTTTTTTTTCCCAAGGAGGACTAGATGTCCTACATCACCTCCTAGAGCTACTGAGCAGGCAACTCGGTGCTTTCATGGCTGGGCAACTCATGGTACTGGGATAGGCTGGATTTGCTCTGATACACAGGCACCACCTTCATTTTGTCAGTGTTTTCCCAGCCCCAAAGTGGAGCCAGTGATGGTCCCATCAGGCTGCTGTCAAAATAAACAGCAGGGTATGAGGACACTGGGACTGCAGGTAAAACTGTGGTCTCTGACAGATGGGCTCTGTCTGTCCAGCAGCAGAAATCCGACCCTAAAATGCCCTCTCCTTCTCAAGAATCTCCCCTAGAGCTGACACGGCAAGAGTTCTGTTGTCTGTCTGCTGCCCTCCCATTCAGAGAGGTTGTCTCACCCGTCTTCTTGCACCCCTGCAAACCGATGTTAGTGGGCACAAGACTGCAGAGCACGGTGGCAGGTTCCCAGGGCATCTCAATGGCCTGACTCCCTCCTGCTCTCCCTGCCCAGCATTTGCACCAAGGCCTCTCGTGGATTGATCCCCCTGCCTTCAAGTGCGTGCAAAGGCCAGTTCTCCCACAGCCTATTTCTTTTTCCTTTTCTCCTTTACTGTGGACTGAGGCCCTAGTCCCTTAGCCAGCCACTGGCTGCATAATATGGAAGATAGGAAGTACTTTCTTCACATTCACAAAGGGAACTCTCAATCCCTTTCTCCATCTTCACAAAGGGAAAAGTTTCTGATGGCTGAGATAAGAATGTGCCACTCAGGGAAGGTGAGCTGATGTGATCAGCAGTAATTAAGAGGGGGCCTGAACATAACAAATGGCAGCAATTCCTATGAAATGCTCCTGTCAAATACCTGCGGGCATTTGGCAGCACTGTAGCAGTCCCCAGCAGTGGCATAAGGAACAGGTCGTCCATCATGTGTCCGTGCAAACTGTAAATCAGTCGCTGTGGAGAAGAGATGGTGAATAACATGGAAAGAAAGATGCAGGGAGACAGACAAAATAAATGTCAACATGCTCTTTGCTAATGTTTAAATTTACTAAAGCTGGTTTCATACATAAATATGAAACATTAATCTTAAGAGTCAAGACTACTAGATTTTTAATACTGAATCTCCTGATTCATCACACGTGTGACTCCCAGCACATGAGCACTGAATTTAGCAGGACACTTACACGCTCAGTGTTTACAGTGCAGTTCGAGTCCACTGGTGATTTAGGAAACGAGGTATAAATAACAACAAAACTCGAACCCATGACTTGGAGTTTATTTCTCTGTCAGAAAACTCCCCACTTTGAAGCAGGCTAAGGGACCTCCTCAATCTCCTTTTTATACAAGGGCAAACAACCATCGCTGCTCTCCTGGCTGCACCAGCCCAGGGGTCGGGTTTTCAAAGGGAATTGGGGTATTTTGCTCTGGAAGGATCTGAAGTAACCGAGGCTCATTTAGATGGGGATGTGAGATAGCTCCTGCTTGACAGAGGTAGGTGCCCAAGCTCCTTTTGAAATTCAAAGGGAGCTGGTATCGAATTCCCCGAGGGTGGTTTCTTTGAGATCTTTACCTAGGAGCTTTTACAGATTATTAGTAGCTTTTTACAGATTGATAGACTGGGAGGTCTTGAAAATTAAGTGATAAAAACCACTTATCAGATAAAGAGTCGTTTTACAAGGAAAGATTTTGATTTGCTAAAAAAACTTCAGCTATTTACTGAATGAACTCCCAACAATATGTTGTATTTTTAAAACATTTGCTGGAAACTGATAGTACCCCTGGAGTCAGGGAGACTGAAACTGTAACCCCATGGGATGCTACAGGCTCTCTGTAATGAGATGGCTCCCAGATACCAGGAATGACAAGAGAGACAGGCTATCGCTTATATTGCACAGCTCAGTCCCCTTCTCCCCTGCGAATGTACTTAGCTGCACCACTCTCAACACAAATTATTTCCTCATAGCCTGGCTCTGGCAAGAGCCTCCTCTGCCCTGGCCATAGGGAACAGCACCTGGAGTGGAGTTCCCCTGCACCCAGATCTCCCGACACCTCTCTGTGTAAAATGGGGGGACAGCTTCTCCCTGGTTAAGCCTTGTGTCTGAAAATAGGAGGCCAAATGAAATAAAATCCGAAAAATACACTGGCCTGCTGGGAGCATGCAAATACTCATTCTGCAGAGCAGATGCACCAGCATTTGTCTGAATATTTTCCTGTTTTACAGAGAAATAATCTGAGCATCTCTGATGCACTCAAGTTGCAGTCTCCAAGCATAAAGCAGCAAACAGGTGACCAAGTTTAAAAGCAGCTTTTAACAGGAAAGCTCAGGAATATTGCTCACTAGAGTACTACTGCTTGCTTGTAGTTACAGCTATATTTGTGTAAAACAAACATTTTTTTTTAATGGCAAGGCCCTGTTTTTACTCACTTATTATTTGCATAGTGTTCAGGTCCAGCCTTACTTTGCTGAAGGTGGAAAACCCAGCTGCTGTGTAATCTTTCCTACACTGGCAGTCTTCTCGTCTGCTCCCGTTATACGGACACTCGGTCGGGTTATGCAATCTAAATCAAAAGAAAACCCTTTCTACTCATGACCGGAAAATATTGCCACAGAAAACAAAAACACTGTGAAGATCACAATCAAAGGATTTCTTACCTGTATCCATACACCTCTGAAAAATTCTCTGCATCCCCATTTACGAGGGTCACATACTCCTTTGGGCTGTCAATCTGCATCCCAGAGCAATACACCTGAGAGAGAGAAGACAGAACTTTGTCATGTGCAAAGGGATCACTGAGAAAACCAAAGGTAGAAAATCTAAGGATGGAAGTGAAGAGCACACACAGAGTCCTCTTCCATCTTTGGAAAATGCATTAACTGTAATTTTGTTGCTGAAAAATGCACCTTTAATGTCTTTCCTTTGACTTGCAGGAAATATTCACCATCTTCAGTAACACCTTTGAGATTTTTAACATCTTTGCAACTCCTTGGTAATTCACCTGAAACAAAACAGGAATACATGTAGTCACTGAGCAACTGTATATCAAAATTTCTTTTGGAACACTCTGAGGCATCCAAAGTATCAAAACACCTTGTTTGTTTTTAAGAGGTTTCCCTGAAGTGCCTTAGTGCTTAGTTGGATGGCTCCCAATGCTTGGAAATACACCAGATCTCTAGTAGTTTGATGGGAAAAAATGCCGAAGCCATAAGAACGGCAAAGGAAGGTGCAAATCCACAGACTTACAGTCGTGGACATTGTGGCATGTCCTCCTCTCCTCAGGTTTCAGATCCACGTGGCACAAGCTGCTGACCTGGTCGTTGTTCGTCAAACACTGCACCGACCGGTGCATGACTCCAACTCCACAGGTGACAGAGCACTGTGGGACACAAGACAGAGATTTGGGGTTTATCTCAAGGGTTTCTGGGTTCTGGAAGAACAGAGACAGATAGTTTCCCTTGTATCAGGAGACAGCAGCAGACTCCAACCCTGCAAAGTGTTCGAACACAGTCTTAATTTTAATCAACGGAGCAGTCTCTTTGATAACTAATCCTTTCATTATTATCATCACCATTGATTACTTCAAGAAGACTACCAGATTTGCTTGGCATTTACCCACTTTGCTGGATGAGGCAATTGGTTAAGGTGAACCATGTGCTCAATTGAAATTGTTTATTTTTCATGTTAAGAAGGTCATACAAAAGAGGAACGTTCACCAGAAGGCCTGCATGATAGAAATCCTCTCCTGATGGATGGGAAACTTTTGTTTTGGTCATGACAGATGCCAAATTGCACAAAAAAAAGAAAAAAAATGGAGCCTCCAAATCTTCTCTCCCCTTACCTGCTGGAAAAATGGCTAAATTTGTGCAAACACTGTGTCATCCTCAAAGAATCCAAGTCAAGGGCAACCTTAAGGATGAAATTGCACAAGTTACTGGAGCTACCAAGCATCATCAGCTCATCCAGGCTGGCTGCTACTGAGCATAGACTATGAGAGGTGGGAGCATCTTGCTCCCTCTCTGCAACTTGTTCTTTCAAGTACTTTGAGAACAGAAAATCAGCTTTTTAGGCTGCCACGAATATGAAGCTACTCATCCACTTAGAAATGATTAGTCCAAATGAAGAATGAAGACTATGGTCTTCAGTGGTTTGTGTACTCACAGCTTGGGCATTTACTCTTTACCAGGTCCAATTCCATAAAAATTTGCTGAGCACTGAGTACTACTCTCTCTGTCCATCAAAGGTGATGGTATTTTACATTAAATCCCTTTGAGAATCAGAGCTGAAAAGGGTCATGGCTCTTTGTAGTCACTGGGATGTTCAGCAGCCCAAAGCAAGGAGAAAGGCCTTGTTCTCTGTAATGGATACTCCTTGTAGGGAAGTTGTATTAAGGAGTTGGGTATTTTGCACTGAAATTCTGGGGGAAAATGCTAATTAGTTGAGGCTGAACTCTTTGCTGTAACTCCTTTGCACTGACTCGCAGGGAGGATCTGAAGCTTCCTATGGGGCAGGAAGAACTTTGGTTTCAAACAGCTTTGCCAGTTACTGTGTCAACTTGTTTGGCTTGACCCTCGTTGCCTTGTAAAGGTTTGACAAATTCGTACAAATGCCTGAGCTGGGTTAATAAATCAAGTTTATGTGAGAAACATCACATTTCAAAGAATGTCAGAAGACCAAAGGAGTGAAATGTTATCACTTTAACTAAAATTTGATCTTGTAGTTCAGGGCCCAGAACAGGCTCAACACAAATAACTTTAGCAGAAAGGCCAAGTTCTTTCCCCTGCCCTGTCCCAGCATTTGTAAGAAGGAGGGGGAGTAATAAAAAAAAATAAAAATCAATCCTTTTAAGGCTCAGATGACCAGTGTTTTAGCCTGTTGGTGGCTCCCAAGCCTTGTTCATACACATGGCCAAGTGAGATCAACAGCAGTTGCCGGTGGTCCATTGATCCTTCTAGCAAATCCTTGTTTGCTGCAATGCCCTCACTCTCTGACTAAGTTTTCACCATGATCATCAATGCAACTCAAAGCCCAAGTTTTCATGGAGGTCATGACTCTACTTGTAGCTGCTGGGACTTCCCCATATTATGGGGTTCAGTCTGGAACATGGAACCCTACACACAGTAAGGCTGCTGCTGCACCAGAGTATTCAATGTATTTATGCAGCTCTTAAACAGCCCCCTGACAAACCTTCAGTCTGCATCCCTGGTGTAAAAAAAAAAAAAGAAGTTTGTTCCAATCTTTTTTCGTTAAAAAAAGAAGTTTGCCAAACTTACGCTTCCCCAGTTGCCAACGCGCCAGGACGCCGAGATGGGACACTCCCCGAGGTAGCAGGGCTGGATGTTGGGTGGCTGAGTGCCAGGACAGTTGACCATGTTCTGGTACCCGTACTCATAGTGATCCTTCCCGGTGTAAATCTCACTGCAGGACACAAGGCGCTGCCTGTATCCCTTCCCACATGTGACAGAGCACTGCAGACACAGGAAACACCAGTGAGCACCACATGCTTCTGGAAGGCTTCCCAAAACAGGGAAGAAAACTAGGCTTGTTGACTTGTAACACAGTGTGCTGCTCCAAGGGATCACTAGTATTTATTTAAGCCAGTCATGAGCATTCTGAGTGGCTACTACAAGTGGGCTGGTGCCTGACACAGTCTTTGAGTGCTCAGTTCCTCTCTAGGCTGAATCTACAGCTACTCCAGGACTCCCTACTCCAGGCTGGCTCCTGGACACATGTTATTTCTTCCCAAGTGCAAAGAAAGGAGCATAAGATCCTTGGGAGCTCAGAAATGCCTGTATTATTTGGTTGTTTTGGTTTGTTTTTTTGCCGTTGGATACACAGAGATGGAAAATGGTAAAGATTGATCCTGAATTGCAGGTATTTGGCAGCAACTGGAAGAATGAGAATTTTTCCTTGTAATTAGAGGATAAACAGTGCTTCTCCTTCTGTTCACTAAAAGGCTGAGCAGAAGCTGGGGAGAGCCAAGCTCTGGCTCTGTGAGCCCTCTCCACCCTCTCTATCTGAGTGCTCCCAGAGGGTCACAGATGTTTGGAGTAGGTAGAGGGAGTCTGGGCAAGGGGCAGCCAGGCCTCCAGCCTCACAGGCACCTCAATATTTCTCTTAGAAAACCACCCAGGAGACCAGGCTGCTCTGAGATACTCTCATCTTGCCACATTTCTCCCTCCTGCTCTATCTTGAGTGGCTTTGTCTCTCCTCCCCCTCAGTCCTGGCAAGTTTTCTTTTTTCCCTTTCCTTTTTCTTTCTTTTTAATCAGTGCTGTGTCAGCAGCTGCCTTGTCATTTCCCTCTGCTGTTCCTCCAAGTGAAAGTAATCCTTCACTGGCTGCAGAAGGAAACAGGCTGAGATTAGCCTGGGTCCTCCCGCATGCGGTGCATGCCACAAGGAAAACTCATCTATTTTCCTTCTGAGCCCTCTCCCAGCTGTGAGGGTGAATCTCCTGCCTTCACTCACCCTGAGTCTTTGCCCCTGCCAAAGACAGCACTGAAGAAGGATGTGTCCCCACAGTTACATCCAGGCTCACCTTTGCTCCATGGTGCTCACCTGGACCCTTGCACAGCTCACAGGGCCCTGGAGCTCCCCAGGAGGGGATGGCAGTAAAATCACATAAATAAATAAATAAATTAAATAAACCAGCACAAAACCAAAGAGACTGCCTGCTGAACGCGATGTGCTTTGGAAGAAAATTGCCTCCAGATATTAGCTAGGACCCTGAGCATGCTGCTTTTAGTCTTTAATATCCAGGTCATCTCCCACAGCCCTGCTCCTTTCTCTTCACATAGATTGCACACAGAAACAAACCAAAAAATAATAATCAAAGCACACGGTGCTGCCCTGCCACTGTTGATTTGGGTTGCAATACCTCAGCAAGGGCAACGCCGAGAGAAGGAGAGTATGGCCTAGTCCCTGTGCATGGACAGGGATGAGGACTCACCTCTGACCACTCTCCCGTGATCCAGATGTACTCGCAGGGTGGCAGCCCACAGCTCTCGATTTCGGGGGGCCGTTTGCTGGGGTCGCAGTAGCCACTGTTCTGCAGCTCCTTGTTCTCATCCACACAGACCACCTTGCGGTACCGGGACGCCTCCCCGCATGTCTTCATGCACTGTGTGCAAGAAACAACAGCTCATGCAACCCATGAGAGACCTCAGCAAATGAGGACACATCTGGGGCAGGCCCTCCCCCCAGCAGCCCAAGTGCCCATGTTGGCACAGACACATGCTGCCACTGGTGTCACCTGAAGGAAAATTTGCAACCAGAACAACTGTGCTGTGCTCCAGGAGTATCCAGTGACAAACCGCTCCTAACTTCTGTAAGTATTAACCCAAATCACAGATGTAGGGAGAGAGGAGAAACTGAGGTAGCAGGTACTGGGAAGGGGCAGATGTGAGGTCCAGCTGTGATGGGACCAAGAGATGCAGGAGTGGGGATGCTGGGCCAGGAGATGGAGCAAGAGGAAAAGAAAGGGACCAACCCTCATCATTTCAGCCCCTACTAAATACAACTGTTTGGAGAATGACAATTCAACCATCCTCCTTCCAAAAAACACATTGATGCACCTTTGGCTGTGGCTGGTGTCGGGGGGGAGCCCCTTTCCCAGTTCTTATCAGTGTGAGAGCAGAAGTGCTCTGCCCTGGCATGACATGGGGGCACATGGAATCATCATAGAATGGTTTGGGTTGGAGAATACCTTAAAGACCATCCAGTTCCAATGCCCAGCCAAGGGCAGGGACACCTCCCCCTAGACCAGGTTGCTCAGAGCTTTATCCAGCCTGGCCTTGAACACAACTCTGCAACCATTGCAGTGGAGGCTGCCATGTGGGTTTATTCTCTTTTAAACACTGCCCTGCCTGACATTAAGAGCAATCCATGCCAGCCAAGCACAATTGCTCTGCAAGGCTTTCTGGAGACTTTAAGGACCACTTTTTTCTCTGCTCATCTTGGAAAAACCAACCTGGCTGTGAGGCTGTATTCCTGGGAGTGAAGCTGTGCTTGGAGAGCATCTTAGGAAAAATACACTTAAACCAAATCAGCATAGGAGCAGCTGTCTGGATAAAACTCTATTTTCTTAAAGTTATTGCCTGTAATGGACTTCTAGCATTTTCAACTAACTGGATTAACAAGGAGAAAAATGCATGAAAATAATCATTTTACAAACGTATAGGAAATGTCTTCCCCCAAGGAAAAGGATAAAACATTCAATCAGACCATCCCTATCTCTACAGAAACACCATTTGAAGTCACCTAGGCTCAGAGGACTGTCCCAGTTTAATTTAGTTAAGTCTTACCCTCCAAACATCATTGCCAGCCTCCCTGAAGCAGTTCCTGCTCTCCTGACTGACCCACAATTAGCAAGATCTTAGTGGGTTCAGCTATTTGCAAAATGCAGGCACTGTCAGGGCCCCATTTTTGTAATTAGCTGTAAGAACCAAGATCGTAAATTATGTGAGAACTCTGAAAAATCAGAGTAGTCCATGGTACAAGCAGCGAACCAGGGAGCCGCAGTGAGCACATCATGTTGGGTGTAAATATTTAGTACTGGGGCAGAGTGGAGAGAAATGGGGAAGGAGAGGCAGCCCCACAAAGCAGGATTTATTCCAAAGGAATAATTTAGGAGTTCTTAGGCAACAGTCAACATTGCAAAATCTGCAGTCTGCCACAAGACCCCAAGGGCTTCATGTGCTTTCAACCTTATTTACTCTCTTGCTTTGAGTCCTTGGAGTGGAAGTTCCTTTTAGGTCTTTGCTGAAACATGGCAATCCTACGGGGGGTGGAGGAATTTGCTGGAGTGTGATTTCCCCAGAAAGCAAACAAACTGTGCTATATTTGCCCATCTCTGATTATCTCCCTATTACATAAGTAAAAACTGAAAAGGGGTCATTGTGTGTGCGTGTGGCATCACTCTGTCATCATGCAGCTTCCCTGAGCCCTCTCCAGGCACCTTTCAGGGCAGCCTGAGCCCTGACCTTCCTGCTCCCCAAAACGAGGGGCTCTCCAGCACAGTGGGAGTGGGGCCACAGGATGCTCAAAGCTCCCCTCATCCTTGGTTTGGCATTTGTCAGCCCAGCAAAGGGTGAATGGTTCCAGCCTTCAAATGCTCATGGCTAAAAGAGGCGCTTTGCAAAGAATGGGAAGGAAAAAGGCTGATTTTGTCTCCTCCCCTTAAATTTGCAAAGTACATTGGCTCACGCTTAATTTTAAGAGGGTGAACAATCTCTATGCCATCAACACATCTTCTGACTTTGACATGAAGAGGTATCACCTCAAAAGCCCATCCTCGTTTACATCACATCAAAAGCTCATCCGTTTAGAGTCATTACTTGCTGATGAGAGATTGACATTCTCAAGCACATGCCAGCCTGCTTTGGGTTTCTCTGCAAATAACAGTTGTGTGGTGAAATAAACCTGAGCCAGCTCTGTGTATTTTGTCATCATCAGTAAATTAAAGTTTGATTATTTTTATTTTTTAGGGCTCAGTAACCCCTACGAAACTGGCAATTAAAATAATCCCACTGAAATAATAAATGTGGCTCAAAGACAGTGAAACCAACGCAAACTAAATCAAAGAGAAACACTGCAGAGGCTCCAATCAGCCACCTCAAGGTTATAAAACATTATTCTTGTAGAAAGCAGACAGTTCAACTACCATGAAAAGGCTGTTTTTCCTTTTAATACAGTGATAGATTTTGTATGAAATCTCATGATTAAGACTGATTTAAATCTCACATAAAACAGTAGGGCCAGAGTATAACAGCTATTGATAGCAAAAGCTGAAAAACAGGTCAGGCATTTGACAATATTTGTCTCTTGTGCCTCATTTCCCAAATTCTGAACTATTTTCCTGGCAGTTCAAATTAAGGACCATTTCAAGCACTTCTGCAACTGTTTTAGAAGAGTAATAACAACAATTAAAATAACCCCAAAGGCATTGCTTTGCAAAAGCATTCATTGTTTTCCTTTTTTTAAATCACAATCTNAACCCCCCCCCCCCCCCCATGCTATGAACACTTGAAACATGCCTTGGGTAACTCTGCAATTCAAATCAAGCAAGGATGGCATGATTTCCCCCCAAATGGCAAATGTCAAAGATTCAAGAATTGCACTGCAGTTTCCAGAGCCATGCACTGTCCTTCCACAGAGGCTCATATTAAAGAAAAAAGCCTTCTCTGTCCCAATTTTCCCTTTTTCCTTTGTGACTCTGGTCCGAGTTCTGCTTTGACATTAGCAAGGCTCTTTCTATTGACTTTCTTCTCCCTGGTGTGGGCACTGATAACAGGTAATTAATGGTGATACACCAACAATAAAGGGTTTCAAATAAGTTCCCTATTCCTTCACATTAGCAAGACCAACTTTTTCTAAACAACAAAAAGGAGCAATAAAAAAACCCCACAACCCTTGACAGATCCCCTTTAAGGATAAGAAATCAAGAACAAGACAGCGCTGGGATGTTATTTTACATCCCACCTTTCATGTCAATTAGGGTTCATTGCTGCTCCCTGCTCAGAGAATACCAATGCAATCTTTGCCTCCTCACTGTAAATAATAATAATACAGACAGTACTTATGGCTGGGAAGAAGATGCTATTCCTTTTTTTCCACTGGATACATCAGAACAAAATAAGAAGTGCTCGAAAGAAGAACTGCTTGAAGTCAGCCAAAGGGGCGAGCTCACATTGGGCATCTCCTATTTTCCTCTTAATTATTACTTATGGGTGAAGGACCTTTCAGCCCATCCCCCTGGTAAAGCTCTCCTGGGGAAAAAAAAAAAGCTGTTAAAAATTTCCCCAGAGCAGTTGGGGGAGCTCTGGAAAACTCAAGAAAACATCAGCATTCACCTCTCACCAAGGGCTTGGCAGGGTGGGAGCAGGCAGGGGCCTCTTACCACAGGTTTTAAAACTTGCAAAAATAAGGGGGAGAGGGCAAAATTTAGTTGTAAATTGGACTTGATCTTACATGTCTTCCCCAACTTTTATGATTCTATGAAAAGATAGGAGGCAGGAGCAGTGGCTTTTCAGAGCTACTTACACCACTAGGTGAGGACTGGCGCTACATGCTGTTCAGTGACCTACTTCGTTGCCTGTAAATTTATTAGCTGAAGAAACTAATGGGCTCTGTAAAACGAAAAGTTTGTTGCAAGAAATTTACTGGAACCCTCTCAGCCATTCCTACATTTCTTTTTCAGGCTGGGATATTTCCACCAGATACCACTGCATGGCCAGCTCAGCTTTGATTCCAACGGCTCCCCAGAACAACTTGGCTCCTTGGCAGATGGGAAAGGGTAGAATCTCCTCTGGCCTCCTGTACTTGTGTCCGAGTTACACAGGATTATAAACCCAACTTTCCAGCGCTGCTGAGACTGGGGAAATGAAGCTAAACTTTAGTGTTCCCATCACCCTGAGGTACCACAGGCAGGGCTCGATATTAGACCCTGTCGCACACTTGGAAGTCTGGGATGCTCCAGGCAGGACGGAGCCAAGAAAGGGCTTGCAGGGAAGGAGAGATGAGAGAAAAGCAGACGCTGCCTTAACCTGGAATTTTTTCTTGTTGTAGCCTTTGCATGTGTGAGCTGCTTTTTCTCTCATCAAATTTGCTTTTTCTAACCTCTCTCCTTGTACTTTCTTTTTTTTCCCATTCTTTTCCGTGATACCATAAAGGCAGGCTCTGGAAGTGCCAGCAAACACCAAGACTCTGAGCTGGAAGTCAGGAGGCCCTGCTTTCCTTCACACCGTGGCCTCTTTACACTGTCTCGACAGGTGAAGGGTCCTGAACCAACTTTATCCCTCTTCAAGACCTCCCTGTCTTGCAGGAGCACTGTAACAGTACCCTGACTCCCAAGGAATCCTGCCCAGAGTCCCCTCATCCTCCTACCACCCATCAGCCTCAGGCCCACCCATTGCCCACATTGCAGGAGAATTGGAGTCGCTCCCTGAGTCACTGGAGCAGCAGCTTTATCCCCTGCTCCAGCCTAAAGGGTTGTTTTTGCTGAGGACTGATCCTGGTGACTCAGAAAAACACCGTCTCCTGTGGGAGACCCCATCTCAGCACTGCCCATGGCTTGACAAAAGAGCCTGGATGGGGAGCTCAGTGAAAGGTGAGGGACATAAGAAGGAGATGGATTAACGGGGCAGAAAAGTGGAAATTACCACTGTTCCCTGATTCCTTCAAACCCGCAGGCACGGGGCTCAAGCTGGGGCAGCGCGGCAGGGCTCTGTCTCTGGGAACAGACCCAAACCCGCCCTTCCCAAAACCTGCTCAATATTTGCATAGGTCCCAGCCAAACACAGGGCAGCACGAAGCAATAAATTAACCCTAGGGAGGTATTTCTCCGCTCCCCCTTCCAGCCAGCACGCATGAGTGTTCCCTCTGNTTTTTTTGCAAGCCCAGGTTGCAACCCCAACACCCCGACCCTCCGGCAGCCTCGGCGACCCCATCTCCAGCATCATCCCGTGCCGCACGGCTGAGAGCACGAGTGCCACGACCCCAGGGATGGGTGAAGGGGGGTCCCCTCTTACCGCCTGCCATTCGCCGGCTGCCCAGCGGAGCGCGGGGCACGCGGGGAGGTGACAGTCCCGCTGCGGGGGTGGCCGGCTGGCCGGGTCACACTCGGCCTCCTCGGCTGCCTTTGGGGAGCCGCTGTGGCAGTGCACGGCACGGCGCTGGACACCCCGGCCACAGGACACGGAGCACTGGAGGAAGGGACAGAAGGTGAGTGTCGCTCCCCATCACACCCATCACGGTAAGTTCACGGAGTTCACCCTCCGCCCTGGGCTTAACAGCAGCGATAGAGACGCTCTATTAAACTACCAGGTGAGGCTTTGCGTTGCACAAGGGAAAAATTATTGCCGAGGCAGAACAGACAGGCTGAAATCCCTGCTCCGCTGAAGCCAGCAGGAATTTTTGCCATTGGCTTCATTGGGGTCAGGACTTTTCAGCCAGGATTTTTATTGCAAAATCCTCTGGAGATAGCGGCACTGCGAAACCATCATGACACGCCAGAGGCGGCCAGGCTCTGAGGATTGCTTCTCAGGCACTCCCTCAAAAAAGTAATTGTTCAAAATATAACAAATGCCACAAACAGGGAGGACTTTAATGGAAAGCAAATTTGGATTGTATAGAAGAAAGTCTGTGGCAGTAGAAAGGAAAAGGTGTTACACAGCTGGGATTTCTTTCAGCAAGCATCTAAACATGCACATGCACACAAGGCGGGGAACACTGTTAGTTTGTGAAAATAAATGTCTTTTTGAAATTTACTGCATTTCACATTTCCTTCATTACGCTGTGGGCATATTTTTCCCAGCTTCTAGGCACAGCAAGAAATGCCTAAATTACTCTGTTTCTCAGACATCTTCAAATTATTATCTATACTACAATGCTTGTTACAACTTATTTTTTCTTTCACGCAATGTTTCTTTGTGTTTTGACTGCACGCTAATACATTTAGCAGTACTTAACACGTACTTTACATCTGATACAGATTCTTCCTGGCTAGAGCAGCATATTATATAGATTTGAAATAAAGACAATTTGCATTTATAGAAGAGAGCACGTAAAAATCAAGGGTATGCATTTAAAATACGGCTGAATTAACAACTAATGTAAGCAACCTTATTAATGTATCAGGAACTAAGAGAACAAGTTCACAGCCTGTTGTTGCAATGCCAATAAAAACGAGCCTTCTTAAGGCAGGGAATTAAGCGGTGCCTAATGGGGAAGCAATTCCTTCTTATTCCGAGTATTCCTTCATAATGCTGTTTGCTTTACTATCCTAATGCCCCATAAAGTCAAGAGGACCAAAGAAAAGCTGACTGTGAATATTTGTCTGGCTTCAGATATTTCTCAGAGGGTGGGACTATCTGTCTGTAGCTTTCGAAAGCAGCAGTGGGATTTCTGTCACTGGTGATGCAAATGCTTCCCATATGCTGCGCTGCTGCCTCCCTGGGATGAACGGCACTGTTTGTCCCACGCATTCCACAGGGGACACTTAAACTGAATAATGGCCACAATCTTGGAGAAACATATACCCCAGGAAGCCTGCCATGCTCTAAAATGCCGTTTGGTTTGCATTTATCACCATCCTAAAAAGCACATGCCTGGATAGGATAGAGGAGCACAAGTGACACTGTGGCTCTTTCATGCGGGGCTGTGTTGTATGTGACACCCAGGTTTGGGAAGAGGGAGGTTGTCCCTGGGCTGTGCTAGAAGCTCTACCTGATGCTCTGCCCATGTTTTTACATAGGGCTGGATTTCAGCCTGTAACTGAACTATGTAAATACCAGACAGCAGAATAAATATTGGTATTTTTGCTAAGTGAAAAATAAATGGCCATAATTGAGATCACTTAGGAGAAGCAAACACATTAAATCTGACATTTCTGTGCAGGCATAGGCACATTTAAAACTTGGTGAAAAAGCCTTTTTCCTTCCCTTTCTGATTGTTACTGATATATTAAAAATGCTTTGCTGCAGGGAAGTGGGCTCATAACATTCTAGGGAAGAATTAACCACTCTCTGAGTACAAAATACACAAACAGAAAAAAAACTGGGACCAGAGCACCAGCATAGCCAGTGTCTGACTAGGATTAATTTTTATCCCTTCCTGTATTTTTTAATCCTGATTTTCTGAATCATTCCCTTTCCCAAAAGGAAATGCAAAAAAGACCCTAAAGGTATATGCAACAGGTCCTGTGCATCTATGGTAACATCAAGATGCACTTTTATGGGAAAACCTTGGCTTATTTCTCATGCAGACTTTTGCTGGTTTACCCAGGAGAAAAGGCAGCCAGCCAGCTCACAGCAGCTCAGCTTTGGGATTATCTTTCTGAGGCAATTAGACCTTCAGAAAGCTTTTTTTTATGATAGGATCTAAGTGCAGACTGATCATGGTTCCTATTTGTAACAGTGGCACTGGGGATAGGGAGGGTGACACAAGAGCTTCTATGCCTGTTTATACACTGATCTACTGGATATTCAGAGCACTGAGCTCCTGCCTGTTTCATGGTCTTAATGACAAGTTCAGCACCTAAATCCAGCTCGGCTATAAGGCATTAAATCTTTGGCAAAGCTCTGCACACCTCTTGCAGGGACCCACAGCCAGCACTCTAAACCTCTGACAGCCCCAACTCTTCATCTGTCACAGGCAAAGAAATGCTGCAAGCACCAGTGAGGCTCAGAGATCCATGTCACAGCATTTCACGTGGTTAAAAAGCCCAATTTGATATTGTAGAATAAGTGTTTCTATCCCTTTATTTTTTTCCCCAAGCAAGATGCTGGCTGGCTGAGCACATCCAACATCAGGGACCTGGGCTGAGGAGCTACCCCTGGAAATGCCTATTCTTAGCCTTATCATTAGCATACAAATATTCTTTAATTGCCCAGTCATGAGAAATTACCTCAGGCCATAAATCACCTCATCCTCGTATTAACTTGAGTTTCCTTCTCCACTTGCATAAAATTAACTACCATCATGTAGTGGAATGCTGGGAGTTTTAAAACACTTTTATCAATTAATATTAGTGTATTTTTAAAGCAATCAACAGGCCATTATGTTATTGTGTTTACAATTATTAGCTGTAAAAAATTGCTTTCAGGAGCAGTCACTTTAAATAAGGTGCAAATCAGGTATTGCAAGACTATGTAATGGCCTTGCATTTCATTTCAGTCTAGCTCCTGTATAAAACTGAGGTTTCAGTCCTGCAGGTAATAAAGGCAATAACATTGACTTAATTTCCAATATGGGAGAAGTACTATGGATCTCACAAGCTGGATGCTTCGAGCCATATCTCAGGTAAAGAACTCAGACGTCAGTAACTGAACCTCCATGGTGAAGTCACACCTTACCCAGTAATTGCAAATGCTCCAATCCTATAAATTCAGAGGTAAGCATTAGTAAAAAACACAAGTTGGAAAACAATCAAGAACATAAATGGATTTATTGTCTTTTTTAATGTGGACACTAAACAACAGCATGCTGTCCTAGTCCTAACATTTGCATGTGTGCCTGTAGCAGTGTTAATAGTTTGTCTTTCAGGGAACTTGCATATAGCAAGAACTGGTGTTTTGTACCTCAATTTGGAAGACAGAGTGCAAGGGAACACGATGTTTTACAAGTTAACAGTTCATTTAGTCTGGGATTTTCAATAATTCCGCTGATTAGCACACTAATGAGGTAGAGGGAAAAGCGAGGTTCAGAGATAAAAATGTGATGCAGCAGATTCAAGGTGATGACAAAGACATTATTTTAAGGAAAACAAGGATTCAAGGTATGCTTTCAGCAAGCAAGATGCTTAATAACTCCAAGCACTTTCACATTTCCAGCAGACTTTGCTCTATACATCACTGTCTGACTTTTTAATGAGGGAAAATCAAGCAATGAGTTTGTTAAGAAACAAAGGGAGTGAAAAGCAGTTTTAATGAACAGCTCTGATTATTTTTATAAGCTTTCCCAGGAAGCTGATAATAAAGTTAGTTTCAGAGTTCTCAAAACTAAGGAGGATTTGGCTTGAGATGTGATATTTAAATAATTATATTAAAAACCGTGAATAAATAATAGATTCCCTTTAATATTATATACTAATGACGTTTATAGCATAAACTTATAATATGCAACATGAATTTGCTTTCAGATAGATACTAAAAGCAAATTGCCATGCTTTCAGCTGGTACAAATCAGCACTGCTCCACTGCTGTCCATGAAGCCTGTTTTAAACCAGAATCTGGCCCAAAACTTTTACCCTCAAATCGTTCAAGAGGACAGAAGCGATTGGAAAACCAGGTTCCAACCAGTTTGAAGGAACAAGAATGCCAAAGGATGCAAAAGGGTATACAACATGTCTCACCTGTCCCCAATCTCCTGCTTTCCACTTCGGACATCTGCCCCCTCTGCATTTCTTTTGCATGTTGGGCTTAGCAAGGTGTTTGCAATACTCTTCTTCTACATGCCTCCCTTCCTTTGACAAACAGTACACACTGCGGTGCTTTTGGCCCCTTCCACAGGAGACAGAACACTGTAAATATAAAGTAACAACAGATCAGCTTTCACACTGGGCCATCTACACAGTCATACAGGGGCCAGGGGTATCCAGGGCATTTTCTTCCCACTGCACCAAAAAGCACATCCCCAGGTCCCCAGCAGCCTGCACAAAGCTTGGGGTGACTACAGAAGGGCAGCATTTAATCACTGGAAATGCTCCCATTTACTCTTAATATTGCATGGTATTCTTGCTCAGAACCCCCAAAATGGCAATATCAAAATAGAGAAAGCAGCTGACATTCAGCAGGGCTAATAGGCTGGATTCCTGGCATTGCTCCAGTGGTTTCAAAGGAGCAGAGTCATCTTACAAGGATCAAGGCAGGAGCCCTCAGTGTCTACTTAGAAAAACTTGAAAGGAACCATTTCCATTTACCTTGGTACAAAGGGATGTCAAATGTTGGTAAATCAGGAGGGTAAAGTGTGACATGCACCTTCACAGAGGGAAATAACTGCACAAAGGATAAGGCAGAGAAGTGCAGCCTTTCCATGTCCTTGGTACTAAAGCTCATGTTTGTTTTAACAGTGTAGACAGACTTACTTTTTTTTTTTTTTTACTAAACAGACCAAAACCAGGACATGCTCATCCTTAAGATTTATGCATTTTGAAAACAACTCAGAAGGTGGCAAGAAGGCAGAGCCCGGAGAATCAAAGCAGAAAGCAAACCAGCAGGTATGTTAGCTGTGAGCTTTGTAGTGAAGCAACTAATTTCAACCTCCCTCTGCAGGTTCACTGAACTTTTTCAAATGTGACCACTTCTGGCATGCAAACCCCAAGCAATTTCACTTTGATTTCAGATTAGTCTCCTCCAAAAGATTTAGGAATCAAAGGGGTCTGGAATCACGACAAGAATTTAATATGACAGTTTCGTGTAGAACAAGCCTCTTACTCAGCATGATGCACCAGAGACTCAGCTTCAATTTTTTCATTACATGCTATGTCATAAGCATACTGGTTTAATCCTCGAGTGCAAACACATTGTTTCAACTATCTCTTCATATAAAATGTTCTGCTTTCTTTTCAGAATGGAGGAAACACACAGAAATGAGGCTTCTACCTCCATTTTGGAGCCATTCCATCAGTATATTTCCCAAGAAATATATTACAGCTCAAGCTCTTCCCAGCCTATGAATACATTCGAAACCTAAAAAATGCAGCAGCTCTGGAAGATCCACTAGAATAGAAATTGGCTTATACATTGACACCTGTGAATATTTTATATTACAGCCCTACTTTCAACTCATTTAGCCTACAAAAAACCAGCAAGAGAGCAGTAACTTGCTCCTAAATGGAGAAGTTCAGACCGATGTGGAGAGAAATGGATGTAACTCCTAAAATCACACATAGCTTCTTAAAAGCTTGTATAAACGATGCCCTGAAAAAGCTGTTTTCCTGCTACAAGAGTGTTAAAGATTGACAAAAGATCACTGAGGCCTCTTGTGATAATAGGGTTTAAGAGCCATTAACAATGCTCCTGTGAGAGGCTGCAGCAGGGATGGCTGTCTCTGAGTTTTCCTAAATCCAGATCCAGTTTCTGGATAGGCCAAAAAATCCAATGAGCAGCATTCAATCTTGCACTGAGAAACAGAGGAAATGCTGTTCCTTGTAACAAAAAACCACAAACTTTCACAAGTTACCCAGATCCGTAAACTTCACCCTTTTTCTTTGGTGTCAACAGAAAAAAAGATCAAGCTAATGTTATCCTATTTTTATAAGCCTTCAAATTTCATTAAAAGATCATTTTTTCATTCTCTCTACCTCTCTCCCCAGGCAACGAATGACAGCAGCAAGAAGGAAATGTCAAATCTTACCATACCAGTTGTAAACTTCTAATACTTTCATCCATTTACTGTCTTTGGACTAAACGCCAACACTGATGCTTAAGCAAAAATTCAAGTGCTCCTTAGTAAGTGCTGTCTTTGCAAGCTGATGCCATTTTACCCTGACAGCCAAAGCTAAAGTGTAAATTTACAGCATTTAGCAAGACTCTCTCTTGCCCTACATCCCAAACTGGTACAGCCTACGGCATCTTTAATTTAAAAAACTACTTATCCTAAAGGAAGACTAACCACACTGTGCAACAATGCAAACATGTTTCTGAGGACCTGAAGCTGGTTGATAAATGTTTGATCTCACAAATAATATGGTGCTAGTCATTTCCAAAATTATTATTCCCCTCCTACAAAATGCTTAACTCTGGAGTGGAGCCTGATTCTGACATTTATCTTGCGATCCCATGATCAAACAACAAGTCTGCATGCTTACCTCAGTGCACTCAGAGGTTGAGGCATAATTTGCCTAATTTTGTTAATACTTACATGTAATTCCCAAGATGCTGGAATTAATCATTTCTATGTCTGCTTTTAATATAAATCAAAGTTAGGCAGATGTGCATTTTCAGATCTAAACTATGCTTTTGCTTTCATGCACATTTGAGTTATGATCTCATTTGCACTGACAGAAAAGAAAGGTTGGATAATCTAATGTAACTAAGTATCAGAGACTGAAAATTCCTTTGCAAAGCGTCTACTTCATAACTGCTGTCTAATTCATCTCAGGTATTTTCAACTTTTATCTGGCATGTACATTTTAAGCATATGTGAGCCACATGCAAAGAATAATTTAATAGTGGGCTTCATCTCAGCACCATGTGAGTCAGGGAAGTGCTGTACCCTAGCTACCACCATCAGCCTCATCATTTATTTTGGACCCTGGAGGAACTTTGCA
This sequence comes from Serilophus lunatus, assembly GCA_013399895.1. Lineage (NCBI taxonomy): Eukaryota > Metazoa > Chordata > Aves > Passeriformes > Eurylaimidae > Serilophus > Serilophus lunatus. Next base: position 1,768,361 of record VXBA01005506.1, on the reverse strand, counting down.
TTTCATGACCAGGACTCTTCATTGCTTCAAACACTGCCGCTACTTATGGTATCTATCAATAACAGTGCCACGGTGAGGTAAGCTCCGATCTTGCCTTCCTTAAAACATTGGAATAACACAGACAAAACCACTTCCTTCATATTTCTCTTCTTCTTGATTTTTTTTGCCTTTCACCCTACCCCTATAGAAAATGCTTCCAAGTACTGGGGACAGACGAGTGGCTCTCGGTGGAACAGCAGCCTCATCCAAAGATCTATACAGTCAACAGAAAAAATTCTCCCGGTTTTCAGCACCTCTGACCCAGCCCTGAAGGTGCAGCCAGGTACTGTACTGATTTTTTTCACTGATCAGCTTCCTAGAGTCAAGGATCACATGCACTTGGGCATACCCTTGGTAACCTGCTTCTGCCTCCACTCGTGAGGGAAAACGTTGCTCTGAAAGGCTGCTTCCAGCCTGTGATTGAGGCACTACAGCAAATAGCACCCCTGGGTGAACCTGGGAGCACAGCCAGGTATGTAGGAGGGTGTGAAAACAACATATTGTGGTGTTTTTATAAAAAACCCACCAAAATGTTTGTGGCACATAAAATGATGGAGAAATACTATTTCAAAAAATCAACTATGGCCATCGCACTAAAACTCTACCAAACCTTCCTCTTGTTCTTATCTTTATTTCCTAAACCCACCATAGTTACACCTGGTACTTTCCATGGAGAACAAAAACAAAAGGACTTTCCTAAGAGCATTAAGATCAAAGCATTCAGCACAGATTTAAGGGGTTTATATTTATTGCATGATTAGGGTTGTTAACATGCCAAGAACTACAGATTGGCATGCTGCTGATTTTTTTCAAATAAGTATACTGCCTAGTTTAAATAAATGAAAGAAAACAGTTTAAATAAATATGACAAAAATGTTTCCGTATCAACTGTTTCCATAAAGGTCAGAACACTATGCTAAATATCTCCTGCAACGCCTTGCTCTGCTCCAGCACAGAGAAAAGCTTGTGTTTTTGTTTCCACAAAAAAATTTGTTTTCTGTTTCAGAGTTCAGGAATGACAACGATCATTCTGTTTTACCAAGTATGTGCAAATTGCTTTCAAACAACCCTTGCTACATTTTCTACTCTGATCCTTTGGAAGATGAGGGTACATCTTTTTCATTAAGACCTCTCTAAATTAGACTGCTACTTGATTCACCAGCTGGTAGAAGGAAAAAAACGGAATATGTAGCCCAAAAGCTCTTACAAATTTCAGGTTGGTTGGGGCCAGGTTCTGACCCTCTTGTGGGAGACCATGACCTGCTGTTCTGCACTGGGAGCTCATGCCATGGCCATGCTGAGGGCTGGCAGTGAGGTCAGTCCAGCACTGAAAAGACTCAACAGCCCTGGGCACAAATGAGCAAATCTTGGTGAGAAGAAAGAGGCAGCACAAAGCACCCAAGAAAAAAATGGAACGACTCTGCTTCTTGTAAACTGTGCACTGAAGGGGCATCACAAGGCAGAAAGGCATATATCCCCAGCAAGAACCTGGGAACATTCTCCTCCAGAAGTGAAAAGTTTCAGAAAATGCTGTCAGACCACTTTTCAGGCCCACAGTGCATCAGTCCACGATTTGGGAGGTATTTGAGATAATGAATGCAAGCTGTGGTGATCACCAAATGAATTCCCAAAGATAGGTATGCTCCGATAGCTCTCCAACAGCAGGGCTGGGGGCTGGGAAGAATTAGACTAAAAATGGCTTTATCAGATTCTGCCAGGAGCAACTTTTTGGAGGAAATTAAAATCAATCCTTGTAGGCTTAGATTTACCCACATTAAGGATTATGTGGAAAGTAAGCACTCGTCAGTAAGCCCCAGTTCATCCTTTTCAACTATCTGAGACAAAACATGTGGTGGATGAAATAAAGCAGGGAAGTGACAGATCCCTACAATGAGGGCTGTGCTCCTGGATGTCAGCTAACTTCTCCAACTTCGAGCAGAACCCAACAGTGCACCCTCATAGTTGCCTTTCAGCATTGTATTAGTCCATGTCAGCTCTCGCTACAACTTACATTGCTGCTGTCAGATGCTGGAACCACAGCCCTGTGACTTCTCTAATTCTGAAGTCTCTTGAGCACAAAGGACATCAGCAGGGACACCATCAAGGAAAGCCTGGATTCCTCCTCACCAGCTAAAGCTTTACTAGAAGTCTTACAACACCTGAACCTTTCTGTGCTATCCAGCAACAGAAGCTTTATGGCATCCAAACCAAATTAGCTTCCCACCAGGAGGGTGTTTCAGCAGGTAAATCCCTTGGGTTCAGTGAGACAACTGCTTTCAGGCTGAAAGCAAGGGTGCAGCACTTCAGGAGTTATTTAGGAAATATTTGTTGCTGCTTTGAATCCCTGTTCCTTCTACTGATCTGTTTTAGTGGGAACTCAAGCCTGGCTGCATCAGCATGGTGAGAAGTCCATGTCCATGGGATGGGAACAAGTGTGCAGGGCAGGAGTCACTCAACTTGTCCTTCCTTTCCTGACAAACCACACAGCCATACCTTAACTCAAGAGCATATGGTCATGGTGATTTTAGCTGGTACATGGGCAGAAAATACATGTGATTTTTGCACATTTAAAAGAGGGGTCTCCACGTTCAAGGGAGGGCAAATGGACCAGAGACCTGAGCAAAACACACTAAAGCATCACACCGCAGTTTGAAGGAGGCTTTGGAAATACTTAGTCCATGCTGACTCCCCAGAGAAATGGGATGATTGAAAAAAAAGACATGAACATTAGGGATTTTGAAAAGTGTAGTCAGAGTATGTTTGTGAGCATTGTCCAGAACCCCTGTGGAAGTGTCCTGAGAAGCCTTTCTGGAGCTGGAGGAGAGCCCCCAGCGTGCACAAGAGCAGGCTTTGCCCCAGGGCCCTCTCACCCTCCCTGGGGACTGGTGGGAGGTCCGTCCATGCTGGCCTGCCCTGTCTCTGCAGTGCACACAGGGTTCTCCATTCTCCAGTGGCTCTGCTCTCAGCTCTGAGCAAAGGCACGGAGCTCCCCAAGTGATTGTTTGCAAAAGGGAAAAATGAAACAATGCACTAAATCTTCACCTTCTCACTGCCAAATCCAGCTGGAGGGACTGGTGAGTGACTTCAGATGATGTCTCATAACGTGTTAAAAACACAAAAAAAAACCCCAGAAAAAACCCAAGAAAATTTTTCAAAGAAAAGGGTCCAACTTGATGTGTTGCTGCAGCAGAGGGAAAAGGCTGGTGTGTCTGGAGCCCATTCCTCCAGCACAAATTGCCCAGAGGAAAGTATGCTCTTGAGCTCTTTAACTCCTGCATGATTTAAGGCCCTGAGCACCAAAGTCAATACAGTAATTTCCTCAAGCTGGGAAATCTCACAAGATATATGGGCAAAAAGAGGTAACTGCAGCAGAGGTAATGCATCTCTTCTTCTGCAGCATCCACCAAGGAAGTAGCACCTTCTCTCCCATCCTTCCCCTGCCATGTTGTTACACCATCTACAAAGACTTCACCAGGTATGGAAATCAGCAGGACTGTGAGCACACAAAGCTGCCCTAAAAGCTGCATCCCTGTCCTGCTCTACGCTATTCACTCTGAACAACAAACAAGCAAAAGGTCCCATGTAGCCACTGCAAGTCTCTCCAGGGAGGGAAGTTTTAGATGGCATTTCCTCAAATTAGGAGGAGATGTGTCAGCTACTCGAGGATGCCAGTATAATGGGATGTGGAAGGCAGTCATGAAGCCTATTTTCCATGCTGTGGCACTTTTAGGAGAGTACCAATTGAAGCAGCAAGGTGCCTCAGCTAACTGACACTTCATATTTTTAGTGAACAGTTGCATTATAACGCCATTTAGATGTTCTTTTCAAGAATAGGATTTCTCCATGTCGAATGGAGTAAAACACAAAGAGCTCTCTAAGGAATGTCAGCCCTATTTCACAGGTGTGCATCACACCAGGAGGTTGCAGAAGTACTGGACTGCTGCTTGCTCCCCGGTTTTATAAAGAAAAATCTTAGCTTAAAGCACTAGGGATAAATACTGTCAGCCTGCATAGGGTCTTGGGCATCAGACAGATTTTCATCCATGCTGCTGGCTCGCTCGCCTCCCCTGTGAGCTAGTAAAATTAAAACATGAATAGAGCATTAAGTGTCTTTGGAACAGGACTGACTACATCATTTTTCCTTAATAACTGCACAAATCGGTCACTAGGAAAGTTAGAAACACAGCAAATCTCTTCGTGCTTAGAGTCCCTCATCATTATACATCCTTGTTTCTAGGATTTGAGCAACAGCAATTATTGCAGTGTGGGGTATACAGCATGACTCTGGAATACGGGCAAAACTGCACACAGACTTCCCAAAACACAGCTCGGGGATCTTCCTGAAGATGCTGAACTTCACAGCTCATCCTTCAAAGTGTGTTACTGCTCCAACATTCCCCCTGCAGTCTAACACATACTGTGATTCTTGCACTCAGAGCCAGTGCTTTGGGAGACAAATGTTTCCAGCAACTGCCTTTGTATTCATTGCATAATTTGTCCTGTGTGAGTGTGTGCAGATGTTCAGGTACAGGAGGTCTGCAGGACTTATGGAGACAGCAGCTATGGATGGGCCACTCAAGCCACAAAGAGTGAAGCCAGTCATTGCTGAACAACATCCCCAATAGTTGTTGTTTGAGTTCAGGCCAGCTGTGCACAGCCTAGAAAATGAGCATTTCATTGAGAAAGTGTGGAAGAGAGGAAGCGTAAAAAGGGAGCCACAGAGGGACACCAAGTGCAGCCAGACAGCCACTGTATTTCTCTGGGAGAGAATCATTTTACAGTAAGTTAGGACAGAAGCATAGGTTGGACTATACATGGTAAGAAGCATCAGTGAATACTAATGGAGCTACCTGCTCTGGGTAGGAAGGTGCACTGAGGAACTTAGAGAAAAGACGCAGCATCTGAGGGTGGGAGGAAGAAAAGATTTTAAAGATACAAGAAAATAACCTTCCTAAGTCTAACCACTGGTCCAGCTCATGTCTGCCCTGGCAGTGGCAACAGGAGAGGCTATTAAAGGAGAGGAGACGGGATTCTCTGCAGCTTATTTCCTTGGTGCTTCCCCAGCATTTAGTCACTGGATTAGGGATGTTAGAGGGGACACTGCTGCCCAGTCCTTTTACTTCTCCATCAAAGACCCTCTATTTATCCACCAGGTCAGATCATGAGGGGTGCAAAGACCAACAGGAGTTTTCAAGGGAGGAGTGTGGGTTGCAACGATTGAACTTTAAGTTGCAGGAAATCAGTCCTGTGAGGAGTGGATCCAGAAAATCACTAAAGGGCTGGCTCAGTGTTAAGCACACAGTGCCCCAGGGTGGTCCCTCATCTGCAGTGTAGCAGACAGGCTTCCATGGCTGCTTTTCTGCTAATGGAGAATCAACACTAGCAAACAGGAGACAAAGAACTGATAGCAAAAGTATACCTATAGAGTTCTCCTTATTTAAGGGGAAAGAGAGGTAGCAATGAAAGATGGTGATGGCAGGCAAAAACTAAAAATGGAAAGGGAAATAAAAATGGAAGATTTTAGGGTAGCAAGAGAGGAATAAAGTGATGTTCCTCTACAAGGGCAGCTGAGTACCACTGGCTTCACTCACCTGTGACTGGCTTGGAGCCAGCAGCTGTGGGTCTGAACCTCGGCAGGGACAGTGGACACTGAGCTGAGGAAAGAGATGTGTGAACATCCATCCCCACTGCCTCAGAGGAGCAACAGGCAGACAAAAACAACAACCCCAACTGCATTTACTTTCTCGGATGAATTCTGAGAAGGGCACAAGGCAGCAAATAGGTGAATTCCCAGTTACAGCCCAGGGATGTGCAGTTTTTCAGGGTGGCTGAAACTGGGCACTAGTGGTGGGATGCTGTGGATGAGTGTCCCACAGCAGGCAGTAGAGGAAAGGGCTGAAATAGGACTGGTTTGTTTTTAGAAACAAAAGCAGAGAAGGCTGCACTGTCAAAGGCCTATTTTTGACTGGGGAACCAAAGCAGACAACTTCTTTCCTTTCATCAGCACAGTGAACGGGCAGTCCCTGGAGTCAGTTGTCTGAGAGATCCTAGAGGGGAGGCAGCCAGGAACCCAAGAAGGACAACAACCTTGGTGGGCCAGCCTAAGCATAGAGTAAATAGCTCCGAGATGGAGACAGCTTCAGACAGATGTCTGGGGATATCCAGACTACCAACCTCTCATTTTGGTCAGGATCAGCTTTATTAAATCTATTCCTACTTATTTTCTAAAGGCATGCAAGACACTCACTGCATCCCTCTGCCTGGGTTACGGGTGGTGGGACAGTATGTGCAGCCTTCCTCTGCTGCAGCAACATTTGTCTTGCCCCTGCAGGCTGTCTGGGTAGGACTGTTTTTATTAGTTTTCTGACAATACCTGGTACTACAGAGAAATACAGACTTGCTGTTGCAGTCTCAGAGCCCAAACTTTCAAAGTATGAATGAAGGACAGAAAAAGCAATGTTGAATCACTGAGTGACTGGAGAGTTTAGTGTGCCTATCACTTCATTTTTCAAGGATGGTTTTGTTACTGCAAAACATGTGTAAAGAATCACGCAGCAGCTCGGTAATGCTGCTGTCACAGCAAATTCATTTTTTGCAGAAGAGAGGAAGAGAACAGCAGAGTTATATACACTTGCAACCAAATCTGTCCCTGGTTATCACTTCTGCCTTAGCAAGAGCTGACATCCTGCCTGCTAAGAACATTATCAGAACAACGACATGGAGAATATTGCTGTTGAACAGCCTATTTTCAGCCAGCTGCACGGGGAAGGCATTTTGTAAACAACATGTTGGGGCTTTGACAGAATTAAATACAAATAACCCGAAGTTTTCACTGACACCAGTTTTAAGATTAAAATTCCTGAGTGCCAGCTGCCTGACACAGATGCTGGCCACGGAGTTTTACTTCCCACCCAGTTCAGAGCCCCTTTGCTGCTACCATTTCCCTGAGTGCAGCCAAAAATCCCTGCAAAGCCATCAATGCTACCAGCTTCCTGCCAAAGGGATACGGCAATGCTGTCCTAGCCCAAACCTGAATTTACATCCACAATAACAGTTTGGAGTTTAGCCAGCTAATTCTTTTACACTAAGCTTCCCATTCTTCATTACAGCAAAAGGCTCTCAAGGTCTATGATACCTGCACCTCTAACTGTGGGATAAGCTGGGAAGCACACACTGCTCTTCTGCAAGCACTAAGAGCTACACAACCAGCAGCTTGAACTTTAGGTATGAGAATGACAAGCACTTGACAAAGCAGAATACTTTTAAAATTATAATACTTTTTAGGAAAAAAGAATCTTAAAAAAGTCACCCACCTATTTTCCACAGTTCAAAGTCAAATGATCCCTGTCCCAATATAGTGAAGCCTAAATAACCCACTCAACTGAACCAGGGTGCTGTGATATCTAATTGCTTTACCTTATTTGTACTCATTTCCTAACTTGGAAAGAATGAGAAGCCCACAACAGGTTGGTTCAGCATTATTCACGAATTGTAGCAGGATACAGTTGTATATTAAGGTAAACTGAAAATTTCAGAGTTTATTGCAGGGAACAAATCTGCTCTGAGAGAAGTATTTTACGTGAGGTTATATTTTATGTATGTGGTCTGCATATGGGTATATATATTAAAATCCAGCCTTGGGTTTTAAGTGAAGTGATGGGCAATTCTCTCTGTGAACATCTCCCTTATTCTGGAGAACATAGCAAGATTTTCTCTCTTGAATGTATGGAGATCTGCATTCATAAGGAGGAAAAACACTCTCTGTATTCTGGTGACAGTCTGTGCATGTTTTCTAAAGCATGGTTTTAATAAAAAGGTCAGTTCTATCACATGGTGTACAATTCTGCGGTGTGTAAATACATGCTCTTAAATAAGCAAAGAAATAAAAGTGTCACCTCCTCTTAATCCTCTTTGAACATACATTATAATGACAAGACATATCACCAGTCTCCTGTTATAAAATTAACCATTTACACACACAATCTGTTTATCCATTTAATTATCTCTTCCAAACCTGGATTTAACAAGCTAGACAAAAATTACTTGTTTACTGCATAAATCTCAGTGAAATTTTGCCCAAGGACTGTGAGTTGGACTCTTCAGACTCTCTCTGCTTTGATTTGTATGCATTTCATAGTTCTAATTTCACTGAAAATTGAGTAATGCTAAGCCAGTCAGATGCTTGTGAGAAATTAGTTATCCAAATGTTCCAATTCATATGCTTTTGACTATGTTTGTTTAATAATTGAGAATAACAATTTCTGTTGGAGAACAAAGCAAGTAAAAGAAACACCAGTTAAAAGATGCCATGCTGCAGTACCATTTCAGAAAATTTAGTAAAAGTTACCAAAACTAAATATATGATCTTAATTTAGCAAAAGACTCAAGAAATCATTATACAAATTCATTTGATTATATACTACTTGTCTTTAATTTTCACTGTTCAACATTAACATTAAACATTGTAAATGTATGCAATATTTATATAAAATTAAATAACAATATTGGAAAAATAAATACACTTTTACATAAATACATAATCCATACTGCTGAAAAGTTTCAGCTAATACTATACTCTTGTTTCAAAAGTGACCAAAAAAATATGGTAGTGACACTCCATCCCAATAGATGAAGTATGTACAGCTACAGAATGATGTTTGCAACCAATGACAGAGCTAAAGCAAATCCAGGTGATACCACACTAAGGAAAAAGAATTTGGCCGTTACTACCTACAGTAGTAGCACGAGGTAGACATACATGTGGAGTGTTCTGCTGGAGGGACATGAAGACCTGTGGACCCCATAGATACTTTTCAGTCTTCAAAGAGCTCTGGGGTTGCCTATGTCAGAATCCAAGGCCACCTTGGCAAATAAGACTGAAAAACCAAGTCACTTCATGACAGTGACCAGAGCTCAGCCCTGCAGACATCCTCTGTGGAGGCCAGGGGCTGTGAGCCCCGTGGGCAGCTGGAGTTGATCCCACAGGCAGGACAGGATGTCCCAGCCCCCCACCTGTCTGCCCGACATCCCACCCGCTCCCAGGAGAACGAGCAAGGACAATCCACCAAGGTTAGTATGACTGAGTGGAGTCAAGGCAATTTTTCCTGGGTGAAAAGAAAACAACCCAAAACCAAACTAGAGGACTGCACCTTGCATTTCCAACAGCAAGGAGCAGACTCCTGAACAGCTGTGAAAAGGCTGAATGCTGAGCAACTCCAAAATGCAACAGAACTCTGTTCACATCTTTGGTTCTTGCGAATGGTCCAGCACAGGTTAGCCAAGGTTGGCAGCCGGCTCACCTCGCTCACCTTTAGCACCAGCCAGACTGGCGGACAAGGGACATATTAGCACCTCAAATGAAATATTTCATAGCACTCTTGTACTGGTGAAGCACCGGATAAACACCAGTTCAGCAGTTTTATGGCTATTGCAGAACTCACTGAGGTATGATAAAAATATTGAGGAGCGTTACTGAAGACATCCGCGTTACTGAAAGCACCCGCAGAACGAGAGGAGGTTTTGGCAAGATGACTTTTCAACCCGTGACAATGAAGGAAGTCCCGTACATTACAAACAGGCCTCTTTTTGATTTTCCTATAAAGTGCTTTACAGTCAGATTAATTTTTTGGGGTTTTTTTGAAATTTTTCAAATGCTTTTATAACAAAACACACAATAAAGATTGACAATTGTTTGAAGGCCACTCCAAAACAGACAAGTCTGTGGTTTCCAGTGCTCCAGAAGCACCCCAGGCAGCACCTGCCTGGATGCAGGGCTCAGAGCAGAGGGTGCTGCTCCAGGCAGTGAGAATTTCAAAGCTGTGGCACCCAAAATAACACTCCAACTCTGCTGCTCTGCCCTCATAAGAGCATCTCTGTAGCAGACTCCTCCAGCAGCAAAGGAGCAGTGTAAGACACCTCTGCTCCAAACACTATTTTGTTATTGAAAAACTCCCAGGGTTTTAAGCCTTCCAGCACCTTGCTGATCCTTCATGACTTAATGATAGAGCAGCGGCTGGAGATCAGGCTAGACAATTACTCTCCAGAAACAGAGAGATGCACAAGAATAGATTACAGGTGCCTTTGCACTGTACATCATACTCATTATTACATTATTATATATACAGGAACAGAAATAGAGCATGGGTGTGAATGCACATGTGTTTCTACGTAGGTCTGTGTGTGGGCAGGTAGGGACACGCACAAACATCTATACAAACTTGTACATGATTGGAATTGATGTGATTTAGTACATTCTACCCAGTCATTTTGCTTTCGGCAGGGAACACGTGACTGGTAAACCAGTAGGTGCACAGTGCAGTATTACCATTAAAGAGCAGAACAATTTAACTTCAATGGCAATGTACTGCTTAAATGCCAGGTTTAAGTCCATATGCAAAGAACTCAGTCAGAACCAAGATTCACAATGCACAGTGCTCACACAGTGTAATAAAATGGACAAAGGTGGCTACTTAGCAGAAAGTACCTTTTAAATAAAAGGACTTGAGCTCCTCTAATGTAAGCCCTTCCTGAACAGGTGTTACTCTGGATATATTGTCAATAATCCTCTTTAAGTGCAGTTTTAAGACACGAAGCATTAGCACCTTGGTCTGAAGCAAATTAAATCTGTTGTTACAGGATATCCACAAAATGGTTCACAAAGAGAAAGAGTTTATGGTCATACCGAGCTCCAAGGACCAGCGCTCCAGGCAGCATCTCTAGGACAGTCTTGCACATTGCACTGCTCTCTGTCTGGTGGTTTGTCAAGGATTTCACAGCTCAGATCTGTAAACCTTTCTCCGTTAGGGCGCTGGCACACCACCAGCCGTGTTCTTGTCCCTGCCCCGCATGGCTTCGTGCACTGGAAGTCAGCAGAGGACAGAGCAATCACCGTCAGGGCAGCAAAAATACTGCTGACTGGTTGCTCTAAGAACTTAACACCTTCGTTGAACTGATTTTTTTTCTGTTCCCAACCAACCCAGTCCAGCCAAATCCCCCCCAAATACTACATAAGCCTCAAATGGGGTATCAACCTCTATCTTCCTGAAGCTGTTCATGCAGCTCCATCGTGAAACTGCCAGACCCAATGTGGTACTGGAGGTTTACATCTCCAATTGCTCATCTCAGATGAATTTTCAGAAGACAGCAGCGTTTTTATTAAAAAAGGCCTTCAGTTATACTAGGTTTCTCTTTTAAAGAAAAAAAATCCTCATTTTTGTAGAATTTGCTTTTGCCTGGGAATAAAATTTTCCCATGACAAATGGAAAGGAAAACACCGCCCAGCAGTTGCTAGGTTTCACTCATTTATCAGAGACTGCCTTAAAAGTTCCAATCTTTCTAAGAAATGTCACCGCAATATCCCTCTCTTCTCCCATTTTTCAGCCACCCGCTAATGAAAGCCTTCCTGTGTGCTGGGAGCCCAGGATGGATGGCACACTCACCTCTCCCCAGTTGCCATAAGCCCACTGAGGACAGGGGCCAGATTCACACGATCTCTGCTCCATGGGTTTGCTTTTCTCATCGCAGTTATTTGCAGTGTATCCGTTTTCATCCTGGCACACCACGACCCGCCGCTGGAACCCCCCCGCACATGTGCTAGAGCACTGGAAGATACAATTGCCCATGGCTTCGTTGAGTCCAGGAATAAGTTCTGCATTCCCAGCTCCTTCCCAGTGCCTTGCACCGTGGGAATGCACTGCTAGAAATTTAATACAGCTAACAGGCATTATTAAACTTCAAACCCCAGCTATTATTAATAGCAGTGCAATGACTTATGTGCTGACTAAGCAAAGAAAGTAAACACCAGCCTAGTTTTAAGCAGGTGAGTAATCCCCACTGACTTTAAGGCAGTGTTTGACATCCCATTTGTGCTTAATTCCCTCTAGGGACTTCCACCGAGGCTCTGCTGTACTTTGGCAACAACTCTGCACAGCTGTAAACATCCCAGGAGACAGCCAAGAAACAGAGGTTGGCCTTTGCCTCATGGAAAATGATGCCCACAGCTTTCTGCCTAGAAAGCCTTGGAGATGTGAGGTGTGAGAGGCTGAGAAGTGATGCTTGAGCACTACTGTCACACTTGCTTGTGTGAGCATTGAGCACTACTGTCACACTTGCTTGTGTGAGCAGAGAGCAGACAGTGGGGAGAAGGGTCCCTCTTTTCCCTGCATGCTAACTGTAAGAAAAGACTGGATTAGCCTAGAAAGAAAACGAAGATCAAAGAGCAAAACCCAGAAATAAGAAAATCAGGGCACTTACAGCACCCCAGGGGCCAATCCTCCACTGATTGCCTCCTGGTACATGTGCACGGTTTCGGTTTGGGCTGCCCCCGGGGTGCAGTTTCAGGCGATGATCCGGATAGAGGAAGGGGTGGATAGGCCTGCCGTAGTCATGGCTGTTTGGATGACAAGGAGACATGGAGCAGTCTTGCTCGGTGGCAGGGAGGTCGTCTGGGTCACACTCACTCCTATCCACCAGCTGGTCACTGTAATTGATGCAGATCACTTGTCGCGTTGCCTTACCTTGACCGCAAGTCACTGAACACTGTATCACAGTGGGAAAAAGAGATACAGTCACATTTCCAGCTTTGAAAGCCAGAGAGACAGCTCTTGCTAATAAAGAACAGCAGAAAACCTTAATATCCTCACTTATAAAAGGGCAAGCGTAACAGATTAATGAAACACTTCTCCAGCAAAGAAGTCTATAAGGCTGTCCTGCAGGAGACAGTGTGATGCTTACAGAGCTCCACTCCAAGGCTTTCCATTGTCCACACGGTGTCACGGTGCACATTTCTGTGGCTGATGGCTTTGGAAGGTGGAAACAAGCTGATTCATCGGCCACGGAGCCCTGGTCATCCCGACAGCTGACGTACCTCATCCGAGTACCCTTCCCACATGTTGCGGAGCACTAGGGAAGAGCAACAAGTATTGCACTAGAAGATTTCTTGATATACGTTGCAAGGACTTTGGAACAAAAAGTTGCTTAAATGCACTTAAAAATATCACAGTCTACTGTAAAATGATCCTGAAAGTATTACGACGTGCTTACCGGTGTCCAGGATCCAAATCTCCACTGTGTCCTGTGAATTCCTGATATGGATCTCTTGGCTTCAGGACTATTTGGATGGGGAGGACATACAGCTACTTCACAGTCCTGTACAGGAAATACATGAGGGAAAAGTGGGAAATAAAGAATTTGCAGATGTTTTGCTTAAACCACCTCCTCTTCAATGTAATTATGAACAACACGCAACATCTTGAAAACTCTGTGACCTGCATGCCTGTGTGGAGGCAGGCTTCCTCCCTGCATCCTCTTGGTGAATCAGTAAAACTCAGTATCAATACCCCAAGGCCTTCATATGCAGAACCCTCTGTGGACTTTTGACTTATTAGGAACTCTACAATAGGGATCTCCATAGCCATGTGCCATCTCCACGCATTAAAACCAGATGTTTTTGAGGTAAAAGATGAAAGTTCATTAAGAGTTCTGGTATAAACACACATCTGCAAAGCAGCAACTTTATCTCCCTTCAAAGCTCCTTTCCTTCAGCGCAAGACCTGCAGCCCACACAACAAAGGTTACGCTGCTGATTGCAGCCCTTTGATTCCCTGGAGCCCACCAGAATACTGATATCCATGTGCTGATCTTCACCACACACCAAGCATGTGAGGGTTTGGGGACAGGCATGTCATTCTGCTCAGTCCTGGTACAGTTCCTCACAGGAAGGCTCTGGTCCTGTCTGGACCTCCTGGGAGGTCTGGTGACAGAAATGATGAATAGCCATGACTTTACTCCACAAGTAGTCCTTGCCAAAAAGGAAATTAATCCTGATTGTCGCTGTGAGGGAGAATGCAGCTCCTGACAAATGGCATACAAGGTTTCTGGATTGCTATGATTTCCCTTGCACTGGAGATGTGCATGCCAAATGATGGCTGATGACAAGTGGGTTTGTTACCCCTTGACTGTAGTGCAACTGGTCTCCATACATGGAAAAAACAGCCCTTTCCCAAATGTTGTGGCCTTAGTTAAACTCTGTGAGGTCATGCAGGACTGAAGCTGGGCAGGGCATCAGCACAACTGTCCTAGATGACAGATAGATGGTAACGTTCTGTTTTATTCAGCTTCTTCAGACATCTTGGACGTATCCTGTGTTTGAAATGGGAATTTAGATGTTTCCTTCCAAGTACACAGCATGGAAAGCCTCTTCAGCAAAATTTGTAGAGGATGTACGACATTTCTCAATTTATCTGTCCAGGAAGGACATATCTAAGGAATTGAAGCTGCTGCAAACATTAGAATGTCATATGCAGCAGCAATAAATTATGTCCCCTCGCCATCATCTGTATCACACAGCAACAGTCCTGCAGCCATGTGAACCCAGACTGCAGCCAGGCATTCTCAACTCCATGCAAGCCAAAGGTATCTGCTGTGTTGAGACTATAGCCTCTGAGGCCAGTAAATAATTGTCTCAACCTTCTGGTCTCTGGTTGTTTTCCCATATTCATCCACTGCAGCTTCCTTAGCTCATGAGTAATTAGAGACCAGCTTTAGTACTGCATCTGAACAGCCCCTCTTACATCCCATCCTGTAACTAGAGCTCTGTGGATATAATCTATAAGCAAAAGTAATTAATCTTTAATCTACAAAGTCCTTGATGCCCTCGTAAAGAGTTGTGCCTTGCCTTTTTGGCAATTTGGTGCTTCAGAGTGTAAAGACTGAAGAGGGTCTAGATTGGAACTCCCTGAATACATCTTCTCTGTCCCAATTCTACCAAAGCAGGGTGCTGCACCTTTCCAACAGCCAAGATGAGAGACAGGACAGCAGGATTTACCTGAGTATCTGTTGGCCTGGTTGCAGCGTTACACTCGTTATCATCCACCACCGACACATAGGTGCCCACAACACACTTCACTGCTCTCATCTGGTAGCCTTGGCCACAAGTCACAGTGCACTGGGGAGAGAAAAAAAGTGCTGGGTCTGAGTAGCTCCTTCAGTTAGAATATATTAATCAGCCCAGTCTGTGTTTAGGCACGCAGCAAGAGCAGCAACAATAAAACACAGCTTCCCTTCTGGTTTCTCTCCACTTCATGCATTTCAGCTTTAAATTAGGTCAAAGTTTTAACTCACTGCGCCCACCAGTGCCTTGCATGCTTCACTTGCTTCCTTGGGAATGAAGGTGCGAGCATTGAAATTATTTACTTTGCTGCACAAATTAGAATCAGAGTCTGGTAGAACCTGCATGGTATCCTTCTTTAAAACTGGTTCTTCAGCCCCACAGTAGCATGAGTGGCTAATGAATAATTTTGCTGATGGAAAATATGTCTGACTGGGACAACTGGTCTGGGTTTGTTGCTGTTTTCTTAAGTAAAGAGCTACACAGCTTTGTGGACAATCAGATGCCAAAGCACTTTGGGAGAAATAAGCAACTTGTATTTTAACAGAAAAAAACCCTCACCAAACCAGAAACTGGAAAACATTAAAAGCAACAAAAATTATTCAATGGGAGCAGCTTTCCTGTGAAAATTAGGCCATGTATTTATGTGCCTAAATATGGATTTAGGAGCGTAACCTTGGAAACCTCTTTTTTGAAAATCACAGCCAATTTAGTATGACAGAGATTAAATTTAGCACAAAGGGCAGGTACTGTTATTGCTGCCTATCCGCTGAACCCAAGCGAACAGAGGGCTGCTTTGGTGTGCAAATCAATTAGCACAGTTATGCTGCTGAATTTGGATGAAAGGGCAGCGCCCAGACTCAGCCACCCTCTCCCAGGTCGGTCCCAATGGCTGGGAGCCCCACAGGGCTCTGCAGTACCTGGCCCCATGGCCCCACTTGCCACGAAGCACACTCCTGCTGCTGGCACGTCTGCACCGACTCCGGCTTCGTCTCGGGATCGCAAAACCTGTCGTTTAATCGATCTTCGCCAAACTGGCACCAGGTCTGCCGGTGTTTGTGCCCTTTTCCACAGGTGACCAAGCACTGCAAGGAGAAAAGTGCAAGCTCAGGTGGTGCAGGGGTTGCGCTGCCAACCCCAGCACTCAAAAAGAAACCTGGAGACCCACTGCAACCACAGCTGAAACAAAAAATGGTGCTGGGAGGCAGCTCTTTCGCTAGTGACAACATGTGCTGGAAGACAGGCAAATGTTTTTCAATGAGAGAGGATTGCTCTCAGGAGCTTGTCCAAAGCAGAGGCTGGAGCATGGTGAGCACAGCCAGACTGGAACACTTCAGCAAGGGCAAGACCACAAAGGCTCTTGACTTCCAGCAGCTGCGAGACACAGGGCAAAGGCACATCACTGCCCTGTGGGGTTTCAGCTGCGCACAATGGGGTGACAAAGGCTTGTAAAAAACTTGCTCGGCTCTGGGTGTGCATGTTAAGGGTCTTGGCTTCTGCAGGCTGCAAGCGCCTCTTCCAATGCCCTGGAGTGGCTTGGGCTGCCAGCAGCTCAACTCAGAAGACAGATGTTTTGCAGAGAACAATCCCTGTTCCACTTAATTGCTTTCATTATGTCCGTAAAGAACACAATTCACAGAAACAAGAGCAGCTTGGCCACAAAGGTGACGAGCGGCCTTTGAAGACTGTTCTTCAGCATCCCCACTCCTGCTGCAGGAAAAGACCTACCAAGATACAGTTTTGTTGCAGTGCAAAGAACACCACCAAGAGCAGAAGAGGTAATAAACAGCAGGGAGAGGCTGAGAAAGACATCAGTAGGGTGAAATCCTGCCCTCCAGCCACAGCCAGAGCTGCCAGGGCTTCTAAGGACAATCTCAATGGAAAATGAGGGCAGAAGGTATTTTTCTTCCCAAAGTTATGGAGGAACCATGGAAAAACTGGGGAGAAATCACTGCAGGATTGCCCCCTGTGGCTTTGCAGGGAGGGAAGTGGCTACTTGACCAGAGATGACAAGGCCAGCAACTTTGCTGCCTGTCTGAAGCCTCACTGTGCACAGTCTCAGAGAGAACTCCGAGAGACACAAACCAATCACAAGGGATGAGCAGGGACAGAGATACCTCTTTGCAGCTCCAACCCCTCAAGGTGGAGGACTAGCAAGGTGAGACCACCCTGGTGACCAGCACCTACCTCAGACCAGTCGCCAGTTTTCCACTGGGGGCAGGAGAAGTCACTGCATCGCTGCACCGTCAGCTTCTCCTGCTGGCTGCACTTGCTGTCATCCAGGACGTCGTTGTAGGTGTTCACACACATGGCTCGCCGCCGCCGCGTGCCCCCACCACAGCTCTTGGAGCACTGAGGAGAGACACAGAGTAAACATTTTCTGGCACTCTGTTGCTATTGCCTTCTCTCTCTTTGCAGCCAGGGCTGTGGAGTGACTGCAGAAAACCTCCGGAAGAACAATTTGTACTTTAAATAACAGGCTTTTACTTTATATATTCCTTTTAAAAGCCAATCTTGCTAAGCTTAATAAAATGTCATGGCAATGCGTCTCACAAATTCATTTCAGGTTATAACCCCATTATTACTTTTACAAGTGGTTCCTTTCAGTTCTCCTAAATGGCTGCTGCTCATTCTCATTTTAAGAGAGATTAACTCCCTCTGACCAGTCAGCCCACCTTCACTGTGCCCTCCCTGGAAAGCCTCAGGCTTGTCAATCTCTCGATGCCAGCTCGCATTCAGTAATTTTCTTCTTCATGCAAAAGCTAAGATGTGTAAAAGACAGAAATTTCAGAAGTCTTCTGCTGATGGCAACATGTCCTCAGCTCCTGGCAGTGGTGATGGCTTTGATGGGAGAAGACAGCTAGCAGGGCTTAGTGTAATGAAGACAGACCCTGGGATGCTTAAAAGCGTAATTTCATGAAAAAATAAGTAGTACCAGGCTGATTCAGACTACAGTGCCCTCCATAAAAAGCAATGGAAGCAGAATCATGGCCAACTTTCATATATATATATATATATATATATATATGCTGTTTGCAACCTACATAGCCTGATGTACCCCTGTGCAAGAAGGAGGCAGCATTCGCTGTGCCACTGAGCATCCCTTACCTCGGTCCAGGCCGAGTACCGCCACCCTCCCACATTACAGTCTCCAGTGCACTTCTCCCTCGTGCTGGGCTTGGGCTGGCTGTTGCAGAAGCGGTCATCAACCTTCTCTATCTTGCCCTCCAGCCTGCTGTACTTGGAGCAGTAGATCTCCAGGGTACGGTATCCCAGCCCACACTGTGCCGTGCACTCGCTCTTCCTCGCAATGTGCCACCTGTGCCGAGGACAGCAAACATCAGTGGGGTTCTAGGACTCTAAACTTAATGTGCTCGAGTGTCTGACATGAATAAGGAATATATTCTCCTGAACTGGAAGTTTCAGCTCTTTGTTACACACTTTCCAATGCTTTGTGTCTTCCAAAAACCTGAAGCAATTTATCCTGGCATTGCTCCTTGAAGAAAAGGAACTGTCCCTCTTGCAGAAAGTAAAGCCACACTGTGACCCTGTGGGACTAGCCAAGGTGGAGAGGGGAGTCTGTGGCCAGGCAAGGAGAAGTGCTTTGAAGGCTTTCTCACGTTCTCATGCAGAAGTGCCACCTTGGCCTCTAGAAGCTAAAAGCTGGAAAAATTGCCTGCACAGGCTTGAAAGGTGTTCCAAATGGCAGGACACCCTCGAAACAGTCTCAGCTCTCCAAAGGACAAGCAAATGATTTGCTACAAGACGCTCAAGTTAGGATTAGAAGTGTTCCTCCTTGACAGACAGATTTCCACTCTGCTGCCTCTTTCCTGGGTGCTGGTCACCCTCAAGGACCCATATAGGGATACAGCCCTGCTTTACATCAGCCCAACTCTGGCAAGAGATGCTGGACAAGATACCTGATCCAGGGAGGTGTTGGAGACCCTGAAGTCAACAGGAGCCCTCAAACCTGGCAAGGATGTCCCCTGAGGGGCCTGGAGACCCCCAGGTTGTTACCACTGCCTGTGCAGGGAGCACAGAGCCCACTGCCAAACAGAGAGCAAACTTCAGCACAGCCTGGAGAAGAATAAGATCAAGGGGATTTGGAGTCAATAGCTCCTGACTGGTGGGAGCCTCACATCCCTGCCTGCTTTTCAGACTCCTGCATTTGCCCTTCTCAAGTTTCCAACCTGTTGCAATGGCAACAGCTGTTACCGCGACAACCCGACCCCATACAGCCCCCGCACAGCCCCAGTGAAACCCCTCGGGAAACTCAGCCATCTGAATTGCTTCACCAGCAGCCGCTTAATGCCACCATATTTAAGCCCTGGAAAGGAAAACAGATTGCTTTTTAAAGGAAAATGGGTTGTGATGATTTAGGCTGTGCTCCATCAATTCCAGCACACCAGGAATTGTCTGGGGACAGCCAGAAACCCACTCTACACTAAAGCCTATTCTTTGCTTTAAATAAACGATAATAAATTCAAGTCTTAGTTACTTTTTTGCTCTAAGTATGCTTTTTTTCCCTCTTTTCAGGCTGTTTGTAGGATAATGCTGAGCATTTCTGATCCAGGCAGATGAGGACTTCAGGCACTATATTGCACAGGGAGATTTTTCAACATTAGGATAATTTTTGTTATAGTTAGTCCTAATTTAATGCAACAAGAGAAATGTGAAAACATACACAAGTGCCTCTCAAAACACCGCTGGAGGATGACAATCCCTCTTGGTTGACAAAGAGGCAACTACTAATCCTTTTCTTTTTTAAAATCTAATACAGGCTGGTGAGAAAAGGTATTATGGTGGGAGGTGAAAGGAAAGAAGACTAAACAGTAAATACACAATGTAATGTATATACAAAGCTAAGCTTCATCATCATCAAGCTGAGCTTAGTGCACCTTAATTCACATTCTGTGTTACAAGGCTCAGTGGTGGGTTCAGGCTGTGGAATTCGATCACATCGCTGGTCCGACACCGTGAGCTGATCAGACTCTCTCTTACACACAGGTTTCCTTTTTCGTTCCCCTGCACAGAGAAAAAGCAGCACATTGTATGAGTCATGCAGGAAAGCGATCGATTCAGTTATTCCTCTTCCACCTTTTATAGTAGTATTTAAGAGATTTTTAATTGTGCTTTTCCATCTCCTTTAGAAACAAGGAGGAGGTTAAAACTAAGCAGAGCAGAAGGGCTTTATCACAGATGAGGTGGACACAGGCCGAGAGCTGCAGCACACTTGCAAGGATGTGCTTTGAGTATTTATGTAGCAAGGTTGCCACTGGCAGGTGGAAATGACTGGGTATCAGATCCAAAACCAGACACTGATGCCTTTTGAAGCCTTAGGAAATTCCATCTTTGCAGTGCTTCAGCTTCCTTGCTCAGAGGGGCTGTTAAGTGCCCTGCTCTGAAACCAATAAGCACCTTGTAGGATGTTAGCTACTACTGAAGCTCAGTGAAACAATCACACCCGTAACGTGTGATTTCAAAGAAATCAAACAGAGAAGTATCTGACAGCGCTGCCCAGATCCCAGATGAATCCAGGACAAAACTAAGTCTTCCCAAGTACCCACCTTGGCAGAGCTTACTGCAGGGTTGCCATGGGCCATGCTCATTCCAGTAGAACTGCTGAGGTTTGTCCTCAATGGGGATATTAAAAGTGTAACGAACGTCAGGATTGTACAAATTGCCCACTGATAAAACCTGAGAGGAAGAAAAATGAAGCAGAGTAAACCAACAGAAATCACTGCCCACTATTTTCAGTCCAATAATGCTGGGCAGACTTTTCCATACACACAACATATACTTCACCTGAAGTGTTATTTCTTGCTCAATCCGATCTGTAGAATTAATCCTTTCAATAGTATTATCCGATCCACTGTATTCGATCACAGCATTCCCAATTTTGATTTCCCTTTTAAACATACTGACGACAAAGTCTCCATTTAATATAAAGTCTCCTTGACTGTTAGATAAGGCTGCATAGGTGCAAAAAACAAGAACTAAAGAGGCAGAATTAACTCATACGTACATAATAACGTGGGTCATGTGCTCTCAGTGCTCCTTTCCATTGAGGGTGGGAGGAAAAGCCCAGTGGCACTCTCTAACAGAAAGGATGTAAAGAGAGCAGCAAAGCTCTTGCAGACATTGTGCCTTCTCCTTTTTCCACTGGAAACCTCATTAAAATGAATGCCTGAAGTTGTTGCTGAACAGTTCATCCGTAACCCAGGGCAGAGATATCCAAAAGGCTGCTGTATGGAGCACACACAGGTTGCATCCCCTCATATACCAGAAAAATAAACCTGCCCAAACTTTTTCATTAGCCATGTGGAGAGGGTGGCTTCCCTGTTGTTTCCAGGTGTGTTCTTAGGGTAAATGTTCATACACTGCCTAAATATAATTTTCTAATAGATAATTTCAGGGAGTTTGGTCAATATCTCCCCCTCTCTCTGTCCATACTTTTTATTATTCCAAATCTTAAGGTATGTGAAAGCACTGAAGGCTTAAAGCCTAAATGGTTTATAAAAGGAACAGTTTCCTGAAAACAGCAGTCTGCTGCACAACTTCACACTAATGCGATTATGTAGCTAATTTCCTAAGTTAGTTTCCCCACCATTTCACCCATCACAGCTACGTTACTACAAAGCTCCTGCACTGAAAAATCTAAACTTAACACCAAAACACCAAAGGGAAGGTTTTTCCATCAAATGAGGAGAGATAATGAAGCAAAACACTGCTCGATAGGTGGAGAAAAACGCACAAAGCAGAGGCTACACTCAACCAAATTCCACACTTTGGAGGGTTTAATGTTATTAGGCAGTAGTAAAAACTCACTAAAGGATTCCTTCCCATGTACTGTATCCCCTACAACAGTAGGTATATGTCTTGGACTTGATGACAACATCAAATTCCTCCTAAATTGTTAAGCAACTACAAGGTTCACAGTACTGAGGGCCTGAGATTTCACACTCAGTGAGCTGCAAAATAAGTGGACACATGCACACTTCTCATTTGCTTCTAGTCATGCCTAATGTGAAGAGATGCTTTCCCAGCAATATTAAAGCAACATTAAAGAAGATTTGACTTCATTGCTTCCCAAGAAGATTAAAGGCCCTCCAAGAAGCGCTGAGAAGTTTGGGGCTCCTTCTAGGGTGAACCAGTTTGAATAGGCACAACATGGGCAGGATTGTTTTTTCCAGGAAAGAGGAATAATAAAACTTAACTTCCTCCCACAAAACGAAAAACTATCACACCATAGTATGGGTTTTTTGGTGCTGATGTGCATTCATGCTGCATTACCTCATTTCACTGCTATGAATGTGCAAAAATGGTGTGACACTGTTTTAAGTGCACAGAGAGCCCTGCGCAGCTCCCACCTGGGAATGGGCCAGGGAGCACTCACTCAGCTTTTTGACTCTGTCAAGGGTCCAGCCACAAGGATGGCATTTCAGCTGTCAGCATAGTTTGCCTTTGGTGCATGACAGTCTCCTCTATTGCTTCTCAAGTGAGGCCTTTTACATTTGATGGGCAAGACTGCCAGCCTAGTCTCATTTTTAACATACTCAGTTACAGGAATTTTGCAAGGTAAGATAAGATTAAGTGTCCTGTTCAGAGATGTAAATACAGGACCTTGTGCTACTGGAGCACAGCTGGTGGTACCAGGCATGGGGTGTGCAAAAGAGAAGGACCAGAGACTCCTGGAGACACCAAACAGGACTAATGGCAAAACCAGCCTTCAACTGGCAGGTGTAACATCAGTCGTAATGTGCATTTGTGTTATCTCTGCTATTGAACCCAAACAGAACTATGGGGTGAATTACTTATCAGAATGGTGGAAAAGAGATCCATAGCCATGCTAAAAGTGCATGTGTGTGCAGCAGTGTTCTAGTACAGCACTGCAAGCATGTTCATCTGCATCTAGAGACATACCCAGAGATCACAGAAAACGGTGACTACGAATGTCCAACAACCAAAGGCCAAGTTATTGTTAGGTTTAAATCGAACCAAGATCTTTGGTGCAGGGCATTTCTTTATGGATACATTATTGCTGTTAGGCAGGGACAAGAAGGGCTCAGCCTAAGTAAAATCAGAATTATTATTCTCAGAAGAAGAGAAAATACTTTCTCTTTGTTTGTGTTTGTACACACATCTTTCAAGGCATGGCATATTTACTCTCCAGCCAAAGAATGGTGACAGCACAGACAAAGCTGCAGTGAGAAGACTCCAGCAGAGCTCAGTTTGGTTCCCAGCTTTGTGCCTCAGCTCCCACCCAGAGCCCAGGCTTGACAGTCCTTCCCAGGCCCAGACACACCCTAAAGGGATATTTCTTATAATTTGGGAACCTCCCAAACATAGGATGGCATGAACAAAAAGAAGGAAGAAGATAAGGCTGAATGTTTGGCAGGCACAGATAAATTCTTGCCAAGAAAACATCTCCCTTCAATGAATTCTTCATCCTCCCTACCGGAGAGCAGCCAGTAGATATATCACCACAATCAGGCAACAAAACACATTTCTGGACTGAAATAAGGACCACAACTCACCCAGGTAGTTGTCATCCTCTGGTTTCCCTGAGTAACTGTGCTGACGCACATCAATATTAGTTGCACCAGCTGGGATGCGAACCACAACGTTATAGCCTAGGAAAGATTTAATAAAGTCAAGGCTATTACACAGACATTTCATTTGCTTTCTAGGGGGAAGGGAAACGATCAAAATTACCTCACATTACACAAGCCAATACTTTTCGTTTAGGGATAGCATAAATAGTTATAAAATGGAATATACTATAGCTAGAAGGATTTTGCATTTTACATCAGTGTTTTTGTAGATTAAGTGTGGTAATGGTTTTTATAGACCCACATTTTTCACTATAAAGTTTTTAGCAACAGATTCTTACCATAATGCACCGTGTTAAATGTGCCTGCAACAGTTTTGCATGAAGAATTATCTCCACCACAAACACCACATTTATCTCTTCTTGCTTTTGAATTCAGCACATGATCACATCCAGCTTGCTTTAAGAGAAAAATTGCAAAAACTAGATTGAGCAAATACAGACTAGAACAGCATTTACAAACCTTCTAATTAAGGAACACAAAAGCTGTGTTTGCAAAAGGCTGCCGTGGGATAAATTGTTTTGCTTCCCCACATTTTCCCACTGATTTACAGTGTAGCCATCCCGCAAGGTTTTCCAACAAAAGGCTTTTTTACAAAGTGAGGATCAGAACTGCTGTTTGCATCAGGAGTCCCCTTCACTAGAGAAAAATTCTTGCATCAATTATTCCCATAAAGTGTGAAAAATAATTGTGAGTGGAAATGTAAAGGGCTCTGTGGTCTGACCAAGAAGAACTGTGGCAGTGCATAGAAGGAAGCATCTTCTTGATTTATGCTCAGACCTCCACAGACCTCAGTAACTTAGGGCAGACACGTAAACAAACTCCACTTGAGTGTGTCCCAAGAAGAGCTGATGAATAGTCTAGAGTACAAGTCTGATGAAGAGTAGCTGATGGAGCTGGGGAGGCTCAGGGGAGACCTCATCACTTCCACAATTCTCTGAAAGGAGGCTGTAGCCAGGTGAGGATCAGTCTCTTCTCCCAGCTAACAAGCGACAAGACAAGAGGAAATGGCCTCATGTTGCACCAGGAGAGGTTTAGATGGGATACTAGTAAATAATTCTTCACCAAAAGAATTGTCAAACATCGGAACAGGCTGTCCAGGGAAGTGGTGGAGTCACCATCCCTGGAGGTATTTAAAAGATGTGTAGATGTGGCATTTAGGGACATGGTTTAGTGGTGGACTTGGCAGTGCTGGGTTAATAGTGTTTTCCAAACACTTCTTTTTTAATGGTCTTTTCCAACCTAGATGATCCTATGATTCCACATGTGTCTCTTCTGCAAATCTGGCAGCTGACACAAATTTCAGACCAGGTCTTTTCCCCAGAACCTGGAGATACTGCTGGGAGCCCTCGAGCGAAGAGGTTGCGCCAACAACTGCCTGGAGCACGGTGCAGAAGCATCATCCTGCCGTGCAAAACTGCAAACCCTCTCTGAAGAGGGTGGGAGATAATTACCCTGCAAAGGCCCTGCACGCAGATGTCATTTGTGTCGGGGCCGCAGGGTGTCCCATCGATGACACGATCCCGCAGCTGGTAATACGCCGTATTTCCCGCCACTCGGCAGAACAACTTGCACCGATCCTTCATCAGGACTGGGGATGGGAGAGAGGAAAATCAGAAGGATGTTATCCAAATGCCATCACCCCAAGGTGGCCATGCAGGATCTGCATCCCCCATCCCCAGCCACTTACTGCCGCTGTATTTGGGAACCCAGCGCACGTTCGTGGGCAGCCCATTGATGTTAAAGTGCTTCCCGTCAAAGTCAGCACACTGCTCATCCCGGAAATCCTTCTTCAGCTTTGAGCACGGTTCGGTGTTGCAGGATTTAAACTTCATGCGACGACCCACACAGTATTTCCCCCCGTTTTTGGGCCTGCAGAGACAAGATCAGGCTGGAAATGAGATGAAACTGCAATTCTGCAACCTGCTCAACACAGTTGGGATTTATACCACCATTTTGTGGACTCTGTCTTAGTGCATATCTTTAATTAATATTCTAGGCTGACAGTCAGGAAAAGTTATGCAGGCGTCTAACAAAATGAGGTCATATATGTGATGCTAAAAACAAATGAAAAAGGGAACAATTGCTTTCTGTTAAATGACAAGGCAGTGAGAGAAGCCAGAGATGACAAAGAGCAACATCCTCCTCCTCATCTGAGGATTTATTGTCATACCAAGGGATTCTATTCAGAACCATCTCTCCACAATCCCTTCAGTCCTATGGAGTTGGTGAGTTTTGCAGAGTTTGCATCTGATCTAGTGGGTTGCAAATAACTAAACACCACATCAGAAAGAAGAAAAGGCTTCCCTTCCCTGCAGAGTCTGAAAGGCCAGGCAGCACTTAGTCCTTCAGGATTTCTAGTCTCAAATGTTAGAAATGGTATGTTGAACATTTTGAAACAGCTTTATCTCCATGTATTCCAGAAAGCTCCAAAGATAGCCAGTAAATACTTTACCCCCATTTTACAGCAGGATGACAGTGGTATAAACTGGGGAAAGAGATACCATCCAAGCCACATAAAAGCCAGTGGATAAGCCTAGGAGAAACTGTCATTTTGAATTTCCTGACTCCCAGATTCAGGGCTGTAGTCATAAAACTATTTTTGTCTTCGTATATAGACTGAGCCTGTGCCAGAAAACAGATCACTTTGGGGACTGAAAATGCCTTTCCCATTCCAGATGCTGTCAAGCAGTGGTGCAGGAGCGAGCTGCACATCAAAATAACCACCAAACCTATCATCCTCTTCCCACACTCCAACAAAACCAGTGCCTGCACTAGCAAGAAGTGCAGATCAGAAGAACAACTCCCTGGGGTTTGACACCCTGGCACCCACATCTACTGCCTTCCAAGGCTGTTCTTCAGGATCAGGTCTGCCTCACCGTGGGACCAGACGCCCATCATGCCCCAGGGATGCTGTCAGAGTGCATCTTCCCTTGGAGCTCCCTCAGGAAGGAAGCTGGTTTGCACGCTTGGAGACCCTCCAAGATGCAAATGAATGAGTGATAACTGGGAACTACCCCGGCCCTTTGCCTGGAGATGCTCACCACAAGCTCTCCATGTTGCATGCAGCCAGCACCTCTAACAGGGACAGCACCCCCCTGCACATGCACGAGTGTCCCTATACACAGTCAACAAGTTCCTGCAGGTGAACACAAATTTTTAGCATATCCACCATTCAGGAAGTCCAGTAGTGCCTTTTCTCACACAAATAACAATTCTTCACTCTTATGCTTGCAATTAAAGCAAGTACCAGTGATAAAAAGCCCAAGCAACTGCACAGCACCCAGTGTAGATTCCTAATTATAGACTGATTTTACAGATCCTAGTGGAGCAAGTCTAAGCCTGGTTATTACTGATTTACTCTATTCTCCACCTTGTTGTGACAAACAACTTGAAATAACTTGATTGCACTTGAGACCACTCCAGCTAACCCAGTGCAGCAGCCCCTACAGACACATCTCAAACTCCTCCTGTCTTGCAGACACAATGGTAATTGCTGGGGTTTTCCCACCACTGGAGGCTATCCTGTGGATTGTTCCCAGAGCCCATCCCGTGGACTGTTCCCATGCAGGTACATTAGCTACCTCCAGCTACAAAGGGAGGTCTAAGCAATCTCACTGCACAGTGCACAGGGAAACTGCTTAGCTGTGGCAGCAACAAACTGCAGACCTCAATAAGTCCAAGTCATCCATGGGGGAATTAACAGGATTCATCATTTTCACTTCAAAAGCATTCAAACTGCAGTAGGACTGCTGCAGTTTGACAGAGGCTCTAAGATACACAAACCTCTAAGAGGGCATTTCTTTAAAAAAAAGTTGCAGTTGCAACGTTTTTATGGTAAACACACTGCTTCCAATGTAAATCAATTTAACTACAATGAAACTTCTAAATATTAAGTTAGTTAAGAAGAACTTGCAGAAGTCTTTTTTTTAAAGGGTATGTCTAACAAAACTCGAAGATCCCAAGCTACTGTTTAGTTTCCACTTCTCTAGACATAACCCCCAAGATTGAGATAACATTGACACATGGACACACCATAAACTAAAGGATGTGCATAAACTTGCCATTGTGCTGCAAACTGTCAGCTTCTGTGTTGCAAACCATCAGCTTAGTAAACTGTGGCAGTAAATCTCCCCGCAGACAACACTGAGGGCTGAAGCACACACACTTTTGACATTTCAAAACAGCTCCAAACCACTCTGACAGTTTTAGGGTGTTTTTAAACCAGCCTTGCTTTTCACAGAGTCTTAGGAAACAGAAAGAGCTGGCCCTGAAAAATAAGTCAGCCTCATTTAACATCGATTTTCACAAAGAAATATGGCATACTTCAGTCTACGTAATATTTTTATGTATAATCAACAACATATCACAGAGATGGGAGGGAAAACAGTACGTGCATAGAAACCTCCTTGTTTTGCTTCAGTTTCCCTTCACTCTGAACCACCTGTTTGATCAGCTAACAGCTGGCACGGATCTGCTTTCAATCTGGCATCATTCCCCTTACGAGCTCCTGCACACACCCCAGTCCCACTGTATTCCTCCCAGTAGCCCAGAAACTCTCAGACTCAGGGAATGGTGGGGTCTTTCTTATCCCTACTCTTACTCCAACAGGTCTTAAATACATGATGCTTAATGCATCATCTGCAATCACTAACTTTGAATATTTTCACTTGCAGACCCTGGGGGAGCATCCATCTCCCAGAGGTCCAGGAGCACCAGGCACAGGCATCCTGACAAAAAGTGCTGTTTTGGAGGTGTTTTGCACCTGCTCATCCCCACGGGCAGCAGCTCTGCCTGGGAGCACAGGCAGCCACAACAAAAGGCCCCTGGAGATTTAACTGCAGGGCATGTGTGTTCATCTGCACATCTGCCTGTGTAACTGTGCTCATGTGTGACTGCAGAAAAATCTGTGAAGCTCTAGCGTGCACAGATCAGCTAGAGATAACCTTGAGATATCCTGGCAAGCCCTGGGACTGGGAATGGTTGGTATGCTGCCAGTGGCCAGCACAGTTGTCTATAGATGTGTTTACATGTCAGGCTCACACAGCTTTCACCACAGGTGGATACTTTTGGGATGGACTAAAATGCAGATGTGATCTGACTCACATACACAGATAATACTCGCCCATCCTGAAAGCCATTCCTGAAAACAGAGCTCCTGGTATTGTCACCTTATCCAATATGCCCTTTCTCATAATTCAGCAGCTATGTCTCTATGTGAAAGCCAGGGCTTGCACCACAGACCCTCTAACATGACACACCACAGCCATGGACTTTGTCTACCAGCCAGGCTTGAATTCCCGTGTGAGCAATCTCAGTGGGAAGGGTCTGGTCTGGTGAATACATTCCTTCAGTGTATGTCAAAACACAGTCTGCTGCTACTCCAGAGGCCTACAGCTCTTCCTGCATCCCTGCAAGAAACTCATCCATGTAGATGACAGAGCACTTTACAAACACAGGCAGGAGATGCAGCCTTACTTTCTGTGCCACTGCAAGAATAGGTGCCATTTTCAATGCCAGATTTAACAAAATTTTTTAGTGGATGCAAGATCTCACTCCAGATCCTTGTGCACAAAAAAAACCCTTTTTGAACATAAAAGATTTACTGAGAACTATTTTAGACCTTAATTGAGGTATCTGAGCTGGTTTTGCTGCCTTTTGCAACAGAGGAGAAATTCTGTATATTTCTGAAATACCTTGAAAAGAAAGCAAAGCAGGAGAATACCCAACGGAGTCTCATCCATTTGCATTGTCTCAGCAGTCCCATGATAATGGGGACACAGATGGTGGGAGCTCACACTGTGTTGTCAAATGACAGGCACAAAACAACAATTAGTGTAAAGCTCTGTGGATGGTTCTAGAACAGATGACTCCTCATGGAGACCTTGCAAGGGGTTAGAGAAGAGAGGCCGGTGCCAGCACATGGCTCTTGAAAAGGGGCCTGGAAAGTAACCACTGAGTGATAAGCACAGAGGACTTCTCTGGCAGGTTGGTGCTTTTGGAAATCCCAGCCACAGGAATAGGCCTCCTGAAGCACAAGATACAAAACACAAACTATCAGAGAAGATGGAATTTAAAATCCCTCGGCTAGCCTTTAGGATAAAGGAGATTTTCTATCACAAAAAGCTATCAGTCCAAACACGTGTCCCTCCAGAAGATGGAAATACATCTCACTGACAGCATCCAATGTTTTGGCAGCACAGCTATTTTTGCACATGGAGAGATAATTCATTTTTGTGTCTCCATGACTACTGGAAGACCATGGTTATGGTGTGTGCTGACTCAGCATAGCCAGATGAGAACTCCTTTGCTTGTGTGCGTTTCTTAGCATCTTTTTAATTAATCTGTTTAATTAATCTACTCCCTAAACCTCAACTATTCCCTTCTTTTAGGACACTTGCCCAGCCATGCTGAGCAACCTCTCCTGTCACTACACCACCAGTGTCACAAATATGAGCTCTCCCTTCTCCCATTAGCAGTTATGAAACTGTGTCACTGGCACGTCCCTTATGGCAACTTCCTTGGTAACGAGCCATCCAACATCAATGATGAGAAAGAGGGATCAGCCTGCTCAATCTTTTTAAGACCCCTCAGTGCAACCAGCCCTGCAGACCCCTCTCCTCTGTGTCTAAGTCCCAAACAAGGGCCCAGAAAGTGTCCTGCCCATCCCTTCTTCTGAAAGAAGGCAGTTAAACAGAAAACAGCACAATTTACAACTTATGCAAACAAGCTGTTTTCATACCAGTTGCTCAAGCTATTACTAATATTTTGCCAGCCACATATTTATCTCCTTGAAACCCATGGCAATATTCCCTACCATTTCAAAGGGTGCAGGATTTTGCATTCCAGGCTGACAGCAAACATTTTTGAGGGCCACTTTATAATGGGGCACAGATTTCTGCTGAGGTTTGGCTAGTCTGCACCAGCTAAAATGTAACTGTATAAAGAATCAGACACAAAAGTAGCCAAAAGCTGCAAAACCAGCCAAAGCAGGAGTGAAATGGTAGAAAACTTTTTAAGAGCCTGGAGGAACAGCTGTAAAAGCAGTCAAAGCAGGGATAAAATGGTGAAAAAGGATAAAAACATGGCTCCTTCTTTTCTTTCTCCTTTCTGAATCATAATTTTGGAGGAAGAAAAACACTTCTAGCAATGGGACCCCAGCTGTGCCTCCACATGAAAACAGGAAGCAATAAACCTTTGCAGGTATTAGCTTTTTCCTTCCCTCATTATTGAAAGGATCCCTTTTTAGAGCACTTTACCCACAAACCAAACCTGTGACCGGCTCCTCCTCGGTTCCCATCCCGTCTCATCCGTGCGAGGCACAGCCACCCATCCTCAGGGCAGAGCCACCTCTCCTTTGGGCACACAAAGGTTGGGGGCACAGCCAAAGGGGAATTCATCCCATTTAGGCAACCCAACTGCTTTTCCCCATTTCCCCCCACAGGCATTTCCCGCTCTGCACTTACTCTGGCCTGTTGCACTCTCGTATCGCCGTCTTTATGCCGCCGCCGCAGGTTCTCGAGCAGGTCCCAAAAGGGCTCCATGTTCCCCAGGCTCCATCTATCACCGGTGCCTCCCGCTCCTTGGGCACACACATCCCAAACCGACAGTGCTGCGTGCGGAGAGAGATGGGAAAGGTGGGTTTGTGCTGCTTTTAAGTTATGAGCCGACCAACAGCGACTGGCCTGGGCGACAAGACTAAGGCTCATTTATTTCTCAACCACATACAATGATTTTGCAGTCAAATAAAACTGAAATTCTTTATTTTTTTTGTATGTCATCCCCATATTTTTCTTTCTCCGCACCCTTAAATGGCAAAGCAAAGGCAAGGTGCTGAGTCCATGGAATGATTTATGGGATGAAGACTGAGTACAAATGCAAATACTGAATATTCCCTGTTTACTGGTGCTCAACTGCATGGCAAAGCTTGCAGCACTGGCTTTTCAAAAAGCTGCTTATCTGATTTCCTGGAGAGCTGCAGGAACTGCACCATGTCAGGGGAGGAGACAGGCAATGAGGAGAAACACCAGGGAAAACTCAAATCTTCCCACAGCTATTCAAAGTCCAAAGTTACAAATCCAAAAGGCAAATAAAATAGAAAAATTAATTCCTCAATCCAAAGATTTTTTTTCACTCAGTCATAACATAGGACTTGCCAAGACCTCTTTTATTTGGAAAACTGGATTAAGTTATCTTAGCAAGCCCTCATCCCCATTTTCATGGTATAATCTGTGTCCATTGGGGTATGTTTCTTAGATTGTCTACACAGACTTTTAGAGAGGTGAACTCTAGGGGACACTCACCTTCTGGCCCCACCAGTGTGGATAGAAAAGTGTCTCCAAGATCTGTGAGAGCAGAGCTTCCCTCTCACTGAACAGTGCTTGCTAAAGCAGCTTTAAACTCAGGAACACATGGAAGCCTAAAGCTTTGCAATTATAGGAAGCCCAAACATTGCTGATTGCTCACAGATTAGAAGAGGCTAGAGACTTACAGAAGAATACAGGTAGAGCATCATTAAAATATTCCCTTGCAGTACTTCTCTGCATCAATTAGGGAAACACCTGATGATCCTTACAGGAATGGGGTCAGATTTGCTGATGTACCATGTTTTTCCAGACATTTCACTCATAGCGCAACGAGTTTGTGTCAAGACACACCATGAGCTCATCCCTCCTTTTTAGACACCCTTATGAACCACCTTAGATAAAGCTGCTTAGGAGAACAGGTCAAAATCAAGCTGTCATGGGTCTGTGCATCTCATAGGACACTAGCTCTGCAGCTCATTGAACACCTTTTGCCCATGATGGCTGACTGCTTCCATTGCTTTGCTGAAAGCTGATTTTGGGTGCATTGGCCCCCGGGCGTGATTTGCAGGACAACTGAAGAACTCACAGCTTGAGTCCTACATGGGGTGTTTGCTCAGAGATGAGCATGGGCTCGGGGTTTCAATATGCCCTAGATTTGCATCCATATGAAGATTTGATTCCCCAGATAAAAACTGGCTAAAAACCATCTGCTACAGTAAAGGACAGCAATAAAATCAGCTGAAATGCCTGTTTCTTTGCTGCAGGACAAACCCTTACAACTCCTCCTGGCATTAGACGTCAAGAATCTGAAGGCTGGGGGTCCCTATTCCAGCTCTGCACAGGGACAAAGGAGTCCAAGAACTATCATCAACGCACAGAAGTACAGGATACCAATCCATCAGAGCTATCCTGGCAGAGAACTTCTCACAGCAGTGTTGATGCTCACAGCTAAATATATAACCAGAGTTATGCTTGGCACCACTGACCCAGAGAAGATGACCGAATAGCTAACTAGTGAATGAACACAGCTAACAGACCGTGACATGACCTATATGTTTTCCCATCCCATGGTTGAGAATTAACCAGGATATCACCTACATCCGTTGATTTTATTGAAAATTGGGGGTTTGGAGTGGATGGTAATACAAAGGTGGGGAAAAGCACAGCTGTTTTAAATAAAGAGCAAGATTATATTATGGAAATGCAATGGTGTTTCTTGGAACCACACTGTGAATATTCTGGCTGTGCAACCTTCGTGCCTTTCACATTTTAAAAATAATTTCTATGTTAAGTTACAAGAGAAAAACTAAGAGGCCTGCCAAGGTTCTCTTTCCTATGAGCTTATAGATCACAGAATTAAGAGAATAAAAGGGGTTTTGTCTGGAGCAAATTCAAACTATCTTAGTCACACAGTCGAGCAGGAGAGCACTGGCAGGGATGGGAGACACTACAACAGACTTTCCTTTCCTTTGTCTTGCCACTGGGGTCCCAGATAATTCACCAAATCCAGCTCCCATCCTTGGGCTGACTGGCTGAATAGAGTAGCAGGGGGCAGACAAGGGCTGAGAAGCTCCATGCATGCATAACAGATATGCTACCTGCTGCCATACGGCAGGACACACAAATGATTGCTATTCCTCTACTCTTCTGTTGCCATTCTTTAAACAGCCCTGGAAACCACAAGAGAGAGGGGCCCAAATTTACGACCCTCTTTATTTTCTTTCAGTGATTTATCTTCACTTGACAATACCCTGGTGCTGTGAAACATGGTAAAACCACCATGACGGTGCTCGCCTAGCAAAGCCAAGCTCTGGGCTTATGGCTTGATTTAGCAAGATCAAATTCAGTGTCCTCAGATGCAAAGTATTTGTAAGTTAATACTCCCATGTTGTTTTAGTGTCCTTGATTGAACAGTAAATTTAGAGCTCGATTAAATCTACATCCCAGTAGTTTTAGCTAGATCTTTTTTTTAGCTATTCAGGCTCCCTCGTTTCCAAAGATATCTCCATAAAAAATGGCATGGTATTTTCTCCATCTGCCAACCCATACATCATGGGCTTTAAACATGCAGACTTGAGGCATTAGTCAGCAAGCAGCAGTTTTATAGGGCTCCTGGCCACAGCAGAACACCAAAATAGCAACTTATTCCAAGGAAAAACACTCCAGACTCGCACCTCAGAACTTTACAAGCCCAAGTAAATACCAAGGAGGAGAGAGTTTATGACGATCCAGATTCACTTGAATTAGATCAACACACAGATACAGGAATTACTTTGCAAAGCCCTTTTGTGAGAACACGTTCAAAGCCTGAATATGAGTAGACTGCATTAGCTTTTCTTAAGAGCCCATCTGCTCTCAGCTGAGAAGTTCAGGTCACACTTGCCTAATTTGTCTAAACTTGTCAAATTGTCTAAATTTGTGGACTGAAATGTTTTTGCTCACACAGTCTTTAGTGAGAGCTATGCAGCTTGACACTGCCTCTTGCATGGCATGGGGTAACTGAGGGGGTGTTAATCTTCTCAATTGCAGTTGTTTGCACATCACTTTGGTCTTATCTAAGGGTAACTGCAGGTTTGTTGGAACAAAATTGTAG
Organism: Serilophus lunatus; assembly: GCA_013399895.1. Classification (NCBI taxonomy): domain Eukaryota; kingdom Metazoa; phylum Chordata; class Aves; order Passeriformes; family Eurylaimidae; genus Serilophus; species Serilophus lunatus. The sequence goes on along the minus strand of VXBA01005506.1, from coordinate 1,733,924 downwards.
CCTACATTTTTGGAACTTCAAGAAAATAGTATTTTCTGACCTTTCAGCCATGAGCAGACCAAAGCTCACCAACAGAGAAAATGAGGACACAAGGTCTCAAGTCACAGGGGCTCCACAGATAACTAAACTTTACCTTACGTCTCAAAACAGGGGTGATTTCGCACAAAAACATTAAATAGAGATTCCAATCACATCTCAGAATGCATATTCTGAACAATTAAAAACAACCATGTTGGCTGCACTTTTTCTGAGGAAAGGAAGGCAAATTGATACATGATGCTCATTGTCCTGAAGGAAATCAATCAAGTGTCATTGAATGATGAAGTTTTGAGACACATGCAACAAGAGATTATTTACCAAAGAGTTCCACAGCCTGTGTGGAAAATTATATCTAAAATAGCATCCAGAATTTTTATTAAAATGTATTTGAAAGACTAGGATTTAAAACTTTGACTCTTTCTAAAGAAAACTTCTTAATATTATTAGTATTGTTGATCTTAAGAGCCAGAAAAGCAAAATTTTAAGCTATACCATGTAGAATAACATCACACTATTTTTACTAGATCCAGATGGAGAATGGTTTTGTTCAGGCACAAATGATGAGAACCAGTTAGCATTTTTATTCAAAAGCCCTAGCATCTCAATAAAAGAAAAATCCTCTCAACTGCTTTTCTCCAGATCTGAACAACTAAAAATTAAATACTTATTCTAAAAACCACAATGCTAGTTGGAAATTAACATTGCATATGGAAATTGAAAGTTCCTATGAATTACTGCCAAAAATGTTCCCTACAGAAAATGTCAACCAATTCTATATTTTACTCTGAAGTTGTCAAGATGAGAAGCCAGCTGACAAGTTTATGTTACACAAAATTACTAATTGCTCACATCACATAGCAGTTTTCTAACAAATGCTTAGGAAAGCTTTGCAAAAGTTTTGCTCAAAAGTTCAATCAAGGGCATTAATTTAGAAAGATAAGCACTCCAGAAGGACTACATGCTTTAAGCAATGTTATGCCAACCAGTTGATTTTAATCACGTTATCTGGGCTAGAGATGACCCAGGCACACCCAGCTTAAAACACACCGAACTGGCAGTCAGGCCTGTGCCCCACACAGCTGGCATTAGGTTAGGATGATTTTGACTGATATGCTTAGCCTGAACCCTAGGAAACACAGCTATGAGGCACAAACCACCAGGTACTACAGACCTTTCCAGGCTCACATTCTGTCCCATCAGCCCAAGGCGTGTGCTGGGTTCGACATCCCTTGTGAGCACCATCGATGTTGATACACCAAAGTCGCCGACACTGCATCTGCTTAAATGATTGAAAAGATCAAAGTATTAAGTATGTGGCACATGCCTTACCAGAAAGATGATCCTTTATGAAATTATCCCCCTAGGATATCATTAACTGACAGTAAGCTGATGGATTGTGAGCCTACCATTCATCCAACCCCAGGAGACTTTATTTTGTTCTGGCAAAACCAGAAAAAACAAAGTGTGAAATTTCACTTACCATATAGGGGCACACTTGAGACCCGGGTCCAAAAATTAGCTCACATTGTTTGTTGACATCATAAATTACCCCCGGGAGTTGCTGAGGCAACGTATAAGTTCTTGATGAAGGTTCATCAAGCAAACACTCCCCATAACCAGTGCTACAACACAAATCAGAAAAATGGTATTAAACAGGAGGCAATGAGATTACAACTCATTGGTGCTTGCCTGAATCAGCCTTAGGGCAGCTGCACACCATGTTTGCCATGTTTAAAAAGCACTACAAGAGCTACTACAAACTCAAGCACAGGGGGGGTATGTTACCCATTCACCACCACCACCCCCGTGCTGTGACAACAACCATCCGCCACAGCACAGTCAGCTGTACCCTGGCAAAAGCATTTCTGAGTGTGCACATCTTGCATTTAGTTGCTGAGCAAGCACTGATACATATTTATAAAGTGTTTAGAAAGAAAAATAATTGATTTGCAGAACTGCCCAAGGGACTGAGCCCCTGGATTTGCCAAACGACCATCGTGGCTCCTGTTCTGTTCCACGTCACAACACACAGGAAGGCATCACAGCAAAATGGGTGATCACTGTGTATCAAACTGACCCGTGGGCTCCTGGAACAGTGTTCCCACCATGGATTAGTGCCCGGGCTTTATCTTGATCTGTGGAGCAGAAAGGCAGATTCAATCTGCCTTCTAAAACACAGCTCCGTGTCTGGGCCACCGGGCTTCGTAAAGTCACTCTTCAGGTTTGAGGAAAAACACACATTCCTTAAAGCAATATCCATGGGGGAAGACTTATTCTTCCCCATCGAGAGGTCAGTCCTTGCCAGCTTATCATGAGGCTGAACTGGCAGGGACTGTTTGCCAGGGGTGCATTCCTGCTCTATGTAAAGGATGTGTGCACACACAGATCCCTCTGCTTTCCTCCAAACGCTGCACACTAGGACTTCAGAATAACTGAAGAACCTCACAGGATGCATACACATGTAAAAACAGCCCAACACATGCATATGCAAGGTCTTACTCCAGAAATTCAGTGATGTATTTCCTACTGCATTTTGACCACATCCAGGGATTGGTGTAGAAGTTCAGTGTTGGCGCCATGACATGCTGTTGATTTTTACCTCCATCTTCCTTACACTTATGATTGTCATCATGTGGCATGTTAAATCTAAAAGAAAAAGAGCAGTGAAAAGTACAGTCACTTAAGAAGCAAATGTCAAGTATTCAGCATAGCAAGAGCAACAGTGTGAACCAAATGCAAGTAAACCCAAGAATTTTTCCTAGTGTTGCTACTGACAGATATGACAGAATAAAAGTTAATATGCACATATTCACAAGTGTCAACAAACGTTGCTCAAACAGGTTTCCCAGCATTCATCTGCAAAAAGCTGTGCAGCACCCTGCTAAGCTCCCCACACTGACTGCATATATTTATGAGATATAAATCATGAGAGCCAGGAGCAAGATGCAATTCCAGCTGCAGTTTTCTTTTCAGCTCGAGACAGGCTGGAGTCTGGCTCCACCTTCATATAAATGGCAAATACTCTGAAATTGAGCCACAGAGCCATGAGTTGATCTCATGGAGTAAGTTTCTGAAGGAGATGACTGACTTGAGCCCACCAATCACTGCTGGCTGAAGACCCTTGGGCACACAGGCAATGTCCTATTTGGATGCAAAATGTTTTCTAATGCAGTTGAATACCTTGGGCCATGCTGTTGCCTAAATAGGCTTGCACCAGGGATAGACTTGGCTTCTATGGTAATGTGGCAGTTTACAAAATGCCACCAAGCATCGATATCAGCAGAAACCCATGCAAAGTTTGCAGCACATGACATCTTGAAGAATGCAGTAACTACACTAATGGAAACAGAACGGCTTAAAGCACTGTGCTGTTTGAAGTGGAGAAGGGGAAGTGACCTGGTGTGATCCTGCGTTCCAAGGCTGGGGAGTTTATATTCCATTAAGATTACCTCCAACAAACCACCTTTTCACTCTGCTCTCTGTAAAAGAGCACAGAGGTGTTTCCTGCTCGGGAGCACCACCAACCCCTCCAGCAGCTCTGGGGAAGCACTGGCGAAGGAATTAGCTACAAGTTAGGTGTGGGGAATGTCAAACCTTTGGGGACTTTCTGTCAGGAAGTCTCATTTAAACAAATACTACTGTGGTTAAAAATAGAGTGTCTCAGCCAGCCCTCCACGAAGAAAAACAGTTTAAAACAATGAGAGATCTGTTCCCAAGTACTCATCCATCCCACATCTACAGACCTCCACTGCAAACCAGGCGTGTGGTGGTTTGGGACTGAACCAGCTGCCTAAGGGTTGTAGCTGGGGTGTAAAAGACTATGTAATCTATGATGATTTTTCTCACTACCACTCTCAAAAAAATCCACAATCAATCAAAAGAAATTTCCATTGGAGGAGGTGAATCTTGAATGACAGCATCTCTTTTGGGGAGAAGCAGCACAAGATTCTTCCTGGTGATATAGTTCAGGCGGTGGGTCAGGCTCACTTACACATCCTCACCACCTCCTAGGTGCCCTGGGTAAATTCCTCCTTCACACACAGCTGCTATGCTTCCTGCAGTAACACCACACATAGCTGTGGCAGGCTGAGGACTTGCTCTCAGACAAGAGTTCAGTCCCAAAATATAGCTGAGATGTGCCTGCATCCCTTGCCCTGGTCCTCCCAAAGGCACTAAGCACCTCCTAGGTACACCCAAAATTCTAGCTAATCCCAGTGGCTTAGCCAGGATGTCATGTCTGCTGGGGTAGGTTCTGCTGACATTCACAAGTACATGTGAGAAGACACATTAATAAAGGAAATTTTGTTAGCTCTTCTCCCTTGCTTAGGTGTTGCTTGGGGTACCCTGTCACTCATCCTCTCCAAAAGTGGCCCTGCTGGATTTGCTGCTCTCAGATAGGCTCCAGACCACCCCACAGTTTCATCTTCCTTGGTGGCGCATCTTCTATCTGAGTATATTTATCTCCTCTCAAATAATTAGGCTCAGCAGGTACAAATTCCCAGCTTGGCTGGCAAGCCCTAGTCAGCATAAATCTTGGGCTATTTAAATGTAAATGTATTTACATAAAACATACACATGGCCAAGTTCATGTGCTATTGTGAAAGCAGTGCTCAGTCCGTTATCTTCACTAATTGAACAGCTCCTGTATGGGTCACACACTGTTCCCAGCTCTGCTAGACCTAGGAGAGAACAAAGAGGTTTACTATAGAAAAAGAAATGTCACCCACAGTTCAGCACAGGCAACTAACATTGTCACTACAAAAAATGTTACTAAACGACAGAGAAAATGTTTTCCTTACCCAGTGTATCACATTTGTCGTGTGCTCTACAAATATCCTGTCTGAAAGCAGAACAGACCTGACACATTAATTTCCAATGCAGCAGTGAGTTAAGATACAAGCACAATAACAACAGCAGCTAAAACCAAATCTTGGTCCTCCAAGGGACCTTCCTTATGTTGTTTTACCACATCATCCAGAGTCTAAACTAACTCCCCATCACAGAGTTTTTCATCTTATACTGAACCCATGGACAGCCCTTAAACAGTTCTGAACCTCTCAAAGTCAACTATCGCTACAGTAGACACATCATCCCAATTCTGCTCACAGTTACACTGCTCCCACAATTGCAAATGTCATTACACCCACACTAAAACCTAAATATTTCCCATAGGTGGATGTATTACACACTCACAGCCTCTGACACACGACTGGCTACAGTTTTCATGAGAATATTCACCACACCTGGTAACAAGCACGGCTGTATCATGTTGAAGGTGACTTCCTTCAGGGTGGTTCTGGGATTGCTGCCATTGGCAGAAGTTTTTTAATGTTGTCTGGGCATTGTAAGATATTGCAGGACCATCCTGATAAGCAACACAAAGAAAGAAGTTATTTTAATTAGTCATCACAATGCTCACTACAAATGCCATTTTCAAACAGAAAGTGAAGAAAATCACTTCCATTACCTGCTCATTATGTATCACGACCAATTTCACAATAACAATATTAATTAAATTTCCAATGCTTGGGTCTTTGTAGATAGAAGCCACCTGTTCCAAAAGCAATATTCAGAATTACTGCTAACATTCAAGGAAACAAACAATTAAGACAACACAAGCATGTTTTCCATTTTGCAACCGCTTTGGTACTGAGCTGCTCTTCTGCCCTGCTCAGTGCTCTGATGTTACTTGGAGGGGCCTCTTGCTAGAAGAACAATTTTAGAATGACACAAACCTGCTGGTATCACAGAAACCCAACATTTCCTTTTGCTTTGGCACACATATATTTGGCACACATATATTTGGCACACATATATTTGGCACACAAATTATAGGATCATTCTGCTCTGACATTCAAAGACCACCAACCAAGACTGTCAAACTTACTCTCTCAAGCACTTAATTTTGACATGGACAGTTTTAGACCATATATTCACTGAACTACCTTCAAACAGGATGAACATCCCTCCAGTGACACAACTATGCAGGATACTCTTTCAGTTATTCTGCATCTCCAGAGCTCCCTGTTTGGGGACTGAACTACTGCATCCTAGTATCAGCAGCTACTAAAATGCTTCTCTTCAGCCTTGAAAACCAACTGTAGAACTGTGCCAAGAATCAAGCTGACCACGGGCTCTTTCTCCTTGCAACAGCAAGGGAAGTCAGGCAACTGCACGAACTACCAGCATCAGCCCCCTGGACAGCACAGCGACTAAAGCACCTTTTTAAATTCAGCTGCTATTTCATGTGGGCTTAAAAAGAGAACTACAGTGTGTAGTCTAAAGGGCCAGTGATATTTCTCATGCTGCTTGGCATTCAGAAAGCTGGGAGAGAGAGGTTTGGAATGGATTAGGAAATGCTATGAGTTAGGAAAGAAGAAGACTCTAACCAGTGTTTCCCAGCCAAGTTTTACCAATTTTTACTGGAATCCCAGCATTATCTCCATGCCTGTCTGAGGCAATCTGACAGCACCTAATACGAACGCAGCAGAAAGGGGCTCTGTGACCACTAGGAAATGATTTGTGGGTGAATCCACTCTCCCTGGTTGAACACTCACTATTGACATCAGCGTTAAGACGTAGTGCTGTAGGTTGGCTCCATGGTAGGCGACCATCCTGCTGTCAGCCACCACCATCACCTCCACAAACCGAGGGTAGGAGAGAAACCGCTTCGTTCGCTTGTGGCTCTTCTTGTCACTGGCAGTTCCAGTCTTGTTACTGTTGCCAGAAAAAGAATTCACTTCCAGGCTGTGTTTCAACACCTCCACATCAGATAATAGGCTGCTTTCTGCCCAGTGTCTTCTCCAGTGTTTCCGCTTGTTCTTTTTGTGACTGTGTTCATGATCTATAGTTAAAAAAGCAGATAAAAAGTACATTCTGGAGTGAATAAAACTAATACCACGTGTATATTATGTCAAAACACCTATTACTTCAGCAAAGAGCTAGAGGGCTTGTTCCTAACAAGCAGCTAACCAAAACAAAGCACTCTGTGAAAGCCCACCATGTAATACAACATCTAAGGCTTAATTTTTAAAGTGATCTTGGGGAAGCCAGTGGCACTTAAAGGTGGACATTCCCATGAAGGTTTCCCTGCAAAAGAACCATTTCCTTGTCCGTGCAGGAGGGATGGAGCCTGGTGATGGTAATTAGCCACCACAGCAGCAGTGTGAGGATTCTGGGCACGTCCAAGGTGGCCAGGAAACCACAGGAAAACAAAGGGCCAAATCCTGTATTTCTAACTCAGGCATGAAGGACGGCAGGATTTGGCCTTCATAGTGAAGCAATTATATATGATTTATTTCTGTCTCTAACAATAACACGGCTGGGCTTCAGTTCCCCCCCCTCCCTTTATTATTCTGTGCTACAGGAATGGTAAAGGTCATCTAATAGCACAGCTGCCACTGGCAAAAGAATAGAATTCAGGAAGTTTCACATATACTGCTTTTGATATTCAATTAGGCCAAACATAAAAGCAGCCTGAAAATACACTCCATGCTGATACAAAGACGACAAAGTGAAGAGGGAGAACAGGCAAATAAAACATATGGAACATGTACAATTAAGATTTACCATCTGATTAGTATGTAATTATAGCATTATTTAAATGTAAGAGAAAAATCAGTCTTATTTGATGCCACTTAATTTTTAATCAGTTCATCATAGGAAGTAGCTAATTGAATGTGATTCATCCATGAGAGACTGTTCACTTCTGCATTTAATATGAAGCCAGATCTGAACTACTCATCTACAACTCCAGGCTACAACCCTCATGCTCTTTGTAGCTTTAGTTTAATTTTGTCATGATGGTGAAAAAATCACATTTCCTTATCTGACTCACTGAGTAGGTTAGAGGAAGCATAGTATTAGGGAACAAAGGAATATTCAATGCTCAAACAAGATTGAAATGATAGGAAACTTCTTAGCTATTTTTCCTGGGTAGTTTCCTTTTAGGAATATTTGTAATGATTTCCAAAAAAAGAAATACATTCACTAATACCATGGCAGGCAAAGGGGATCACTCAGCTTCTACCTGTCTGAAAAATACTATCCTTTTGCCTTATGTGAAAATAGGCAATAGAGTATTTAAGAATGATATCCTGTTTACTGTGAACTACACAAGTCCTATATATTCCTCTTTCTTGATATAGTCCAGACCACCTTAATACAGCAGAGAGTCTGCAGTTATTTGAGTAAGAATTTGAGAAAGCCAATGGCATTTGTGGTTATAATTGGATTGCCCTAGTTCCTCTGCTCTAATCAATGCCCTTGTGTTGGCAAGGTTGTGCTCTCATGCTGGCAACAGCTTCGTGGGCAATCATGACATTATCCCGACTCATTCAGTGACAATCAGTGTGGGAAGCCAACTATGCATACAAATAACTTAAAGGTGAGAAGAGGACCAGACTGAGGAGAAAGTGCTAACCTCTGCCATTCCTCTCCTCACCCTCAGCCAGCCACTTACATTTCTCTTTTAAAGAACAAACTTTCAAAAGGAGCAGGTGTTCAAGGAAAAGTGTGTTAAGGATGGGGAGATGCTCATCAGGGCTTAAGCAAAGCTGTTGAGTGAAGGAAGAGCTCTGCACCATCAGCTACCATGGCTCCAAAGAGCCCCAAATGGCACCATGAGGCTCAGGTGTCTTCTCCTCTGGTCTGCCTAGCAGAGGAAGTTTAGGTGGCAAAAGAAGAGGGCGATGAAAGGATTCTTTGAAAACACCTATTATATAGGATGTGCCTAAAAGAAATTAATTGATATCAATTGATATTCACTGAAATCCTGCAGCTGATGTCCCACACCAAAAACCAGGGAGGTCGACAGAGAGGTCTCTGGTTCCAAGAGCCCTGACTTGACCTATCATGGAGGAGAATCAGAGCCCAACAAAGCCAAGTACGCTTGGCACAGAGTAAAACTTCTTTTTTGTTGCACAGATCTGGCACAGTTATGGTCATTGAGGCTGGAAAAGTCCCTTAAGATCAAGTCCAATCATTAGCCTACTGCTGCCAAGTGTCAGTACAGTATCAGTGTACTTCACTCATCCAGTACATAAATCAAGTCAGGGAAATCATCCCTTCAAAAACAACCTTTCTTTTTTTTTTCAGGGATGGAGTCACTCTGGCGCTTTGAGCACATTATTTGAACAGGTCACATATTGTGTGTTTGCCAGCCTGGTTACTGGAAAACCAGGCACCATTGGTGGGGAGGCATTGCATGTAAAGTCACTCCTGGACTTTGATAGTAGTGAACTGTTATCTTCACCCATCTTTCTTGCATATAACTACACTCAGAGATGGTGCACATTCACCTGTAAAAAATTAAACACTAATGGTTTGTACACTGCTCTCAACCCATCCATAAAACTCCCACGTTAATGGGAGTTGCACACAGGCACTGCCAGTACTCCATGTGCCTGATGCTGGTGATTTCCCACTCCATTCCTATGGCCACAACAGCAATGCTTTGACTGAACAGTGCTATGTGCTGCCCTTTCATTAACCAGAAGTGAAAATCTCTCACAGTTCACAAGGAAACTGCAGTTCTACAGCTCCAGGTTCCTGCTGCCACACACACCATCAAAAAAAGGGTATGATATTTTTCCACTTTGTTTTCCTTTTCTTTTCCTATTGTGTTAGCATATTAACAGAAACCAGGAAGCGAAAAGGTTTGCTTGGCAAGCACTCAATCCCTCCAATGACCTGAAAAACACTACCTACACATGTTAGTAATTGGATGAGTTTAAGCAACAAAACATTTTTTTTAATTTGCAGAAAAACCAAACCACAATAAGCAGACAAAGCTCTTAAATTATGCAAACTACAGATCAATAATTCAAGTATTACGTGAGCCCATACACCGATTTAACTACTAATATTCATTTGAGAGATAGATAAAGCTGGTGGAACAATGTCCATTTCACTGCAAGCTTTACTAAGACAATCTATGCTGTTTCCACTGTCTTTAAATAGACCTAGAGGGGTATCTTAATTTTTTTCCTGCTTGATTATTTTTTTGTAATGGGGGATTTAAAAAGGAGACTCAATCTAGTGACAGGTATATTCCTCCCTGATGGCATCTTCCCACTCATGCCATTTATTTTTGCTTGCACAAGAAGCCTCAGCCCAGAACCCATTCAGCTGATTTATGGATGATTCCTGTTGGTTAATGTACTTTAGTTTTATCACAAGAAAGAGGGCAGGGAAAACTGAGTCTCTACATGAGTATTTTGCCTGTATGAAAGGCTGACAAGGCAGAGTCAGGAACTGCTTTTGAAATAGTAGCTATTGTTATACTAAACCCAAAAATTAAAAGAAGGAATGATTGCTTATCCCCCCAGTTCTAATCCTTTCCATTTCTACGTTAACTTGTCCTTGGAATAGAAAGCAATTTGCACAATTAAATAAGACATGCAACAATTCAAGCAATTCCAGTTCAGCTCCAAGTTCATAAAAGCTGCACATAACAGAGAAAAAAAATGTAAGAGAGAGAGAGAAAGCAAGAGGGGGGTGGTGAAAATCTATTTCTTGAGCTAACAACATTAACAACGTCTCCTTCCTAGAAAAGGAGCGTGATCCTTTCATACCAACTTATTATCATAACTTTTCTGAATGTGTGACCTGGGATTTTTAACAAAGTTTGCCGCTCAGTGGTTGGCTCACCACACTCTGCTCTGATCCAGCTGTGCAGATGATAAAACTATCATTTGGAAGTTAATTATTTATTGCACACCTCCATAAAGCAGATCAAACTTCAGCTGAGCTCCCTCCAGGCAATCAGTCAGCATGTGACCCATCTCCCTCGACTCCAGCAGGAGCCCCAGCAGCAAACCCTGCCCAAATGCTTCCGCACAAGCTCCAGCTCCAACTGGCTGGCTGGAATTTGCTGCCTGTAGCTGGTACAACAGCAGCAGCCAAAGTGACTGCCATCACTTGTAAAACAGAGGGGAGAGGCAAAATGGATTTTCTTCATGCAGAGTTAAGACTGGCTGAAATCAAACCACATTTTTTAAGCTCTTCCTGCCAGGAAATGGGATGGAAACTGGCTACTCTTTAGGGCACAAACAGGTCTTAAGCTGGGCCAAAGGATTTTGATAGCCCTGGTTCTGCTTTAATTCCCTATCAATATGTTTTATATGTCTATCTACCTTTCAGTGCATCTCCAGATGTATCTCAGATTGACTTGCATGAGGCCAAATTCTCACCTCTGTTACTGTAGGGGTGCTGCTGTGGCCAGCATAACACAGAGCTGAACACACCTCCTCTGCCAGCAGCTTCTTGCCCTGCTCAGACAACCAGCCAGGGATGGAAACATAATAGGGGGCCAGGCACTGCCTTACTCTGTACCATCTCTGTACTGAGATGGCCAGTTCTATGAGCAGGACTAATCCTGCCTTCCCTTTTGATGGCTCCTTGACCATGCAATCAGAGCTGCTGTTATAGATGGAAAGGGAAATGAGATTTTATTGATAGAGGTGAGTTAACAACCTACATCAGAAGGAAAATGAAAGATCCAGGCTGGTCAGGATCCAAAGAGGAAGATATTCTGCACTAAGGGTGGAAATGAAAGTTTGCTCAGTTTTTCTAATCTATAAACCAGAAACTGTTCACCTGAGCCCACTCAACAGAGATCAACTGGGGTTTCAACCTTCACCAGCAAGAGCTGGGCAAAACTGCATGGATCAAACTTCCATGGTTGGAATTATTGACAATGCAATAATATATCAGTACTTTCACAAGTGCCATTCTTAGAGCAATAGAGAGGGAAGCTTTGATTTCCCCATGTTGTTCCTTCTTTCCTTTGAATTAGAAAACAGTCTGGGCTCAGAGGAGGATCAAAACCTTGGGCTTCCATAAAGCACTTTTCTTTGTTACTAGAAAACTACTTTTTCATGGATGGAACATGAGCCCTCATGACCCAGGCACACCTGCTTGTTAAGTTACCCACCTTCTCCGACTTTGAATTTTGCACATTCATTTTACTAAGGGGATTCCTAAATGCCCAATTGGAGCAATGTTCAGATCCTCAGACAGATCCATGTCTAGGAGCATCTGCTGCTGAAGTCAGTCCCACATGTGAAGCCCAGAGCCCTGGAATTTGTGCTTGCAATATGTAAAAATATTAAGGCCAGAAACCAAGGCCATAGAGCCATGAGCAGTTCAGACTGGCATGAAGCATCACTGATGCAAAAATTAACAGTTCCACTGCAGCCTGTGGTGGCTTTGGCTATAGTCACCTCAGCCTTGGAGGTGCCAAAGCTCAAGCTGATGTTAAACCCTGATGTGTTTCAAGGTGACCCTGCCTTTTTTCTTGCTGCTTGAACCAGAATGCTTGAGAGCCATGGATTTGCAGTTTGCACCCATCAACTTCCCTCAGTATCTGGCTTATACCATGCAAACACCAAAGACCACATACACTCTAGACATTTTCTTCCCTGATGATGAATATCAGATTGCATTTCAGCCTAAAAGACTTGTTTTCTGCCTAAGGTAAAAAGTTGCATGGGAAAGCTATCAATTTTGCACAGTAGGCAGAAACGAGATTAATGAACAAAACAACAAATTGCCTCTTTAAGAAAGGAAATACTAACACGTGAGCTGAGCATGTGGCAGAAAATTATTAAAGATCACCTTATAGGTAAAATAATTAAATAAGGGCATCTCACAACTGCAAGGCACAAAAGCACCACTGAACGGGTACAATATTGACTTAAGGTGTTGCTGACAGAAAATTACAGTGCTGAAAACCACTGATACCAGCTCCATAATCCACTGGTTCAGGAAAAAAACCCAACACAACAGCCCTTCAGAATGACTTAAAAAAAACAGGTCAAAGTGGCCCTGAAGTTCACCCTGACATTGCAACGGCCTGGGCGGTTTTCTAAAGTACATCCCAGTGTTTCACCTGGGAGCAGACACATACCTGAGCCAGGCTGTGGGTCAGACTGGTATGAACCCAGGCACAGTGACCTACTCTGGTGGCATTTCAGCACATCAGGAAAACAGCCAGAACTGCTGCATTTGGCACTGCCTGGACTGACGGATCCTATTTGCCTTTAGAGCTCTAGAGGCAATAATTGCTGAGCTCTTTCTGCCTTCCAAGGCACCTGAACTCCCACATTTGCTTGCTTTTAAGGCAACTTTCAACACCTAACAGTCACAAGTACACCAACACATTATCCATACTTGTGTCTAGTGATACCTATGAGGTACCATGCCAACAACAACACTGAGATCACCACAACTTTGTACTGACACTCAGTAAAATGTAAGAAAAAACATCCCATTAGAAAGAAAGAAATTGCCTAGCAATTTGCCACAGGAATGCTGGTAATGACAATAGAGGCACATGAGAAAAGAAGTCACAGAACAGTCAGTCTGTTAGCTTTCCATCATGTCCTGCTGAAAGTATCAAAGTGATTCCTTTCTGCTTCTCCCACCTGCCCTTCTTCAGTGTATGTCCATACAGATGAGGTAAAAGCAGATGTAAAATTTCAAGTACATTAATTTTGATTCCAGAAGAATAATCTAAGTCAATTCCCTTACCATGTTTAAGTTGCAAAACAATAACCAGTCAAGAGTAATTTGTTCAGTCAGAGTCTTAATTTTACACCTTTAGGGTGCCAGATGGATTTCAATATGAAGAGTAACAACAAAATGCACGTACCTTGCTTATACTCACACTGAGGAATTTTAAACCAAAACCAGTTATGTGATCTGAATCATTAACTGTAATCAATTTTTTCAACTGATGTCTGTCTATCACCCTGTTTCACTTGCCAACCTCACACAGTACCACAAACATTTGAGACTGATCAGCATGGGAAAAACTTGTGCTTGACATCCCAGGCCTGTTTGACCAAATACTAGTTGGCTCTTACTGTGCTTTTACCTCAAAAGGATGCCAGAAATAGAATTAATTACACTAGCATGTGGGACTTGTGATGTAACTCCCACCTTTGCTGTTTTTGGGAGGGAAGGAAATCTGAAGTAATTACTATCTGACCAAAAATTACAATTCACTTCCTTAAGATGAGAAACTTTTCAGAGGGGAAGAAGTCAGTCAATGTTTTACCCTGAGGCCAAAAGCAAAGCTGACAGCTTAAACAGATTTTTGAAAGAGCTCAAGGATTGCTCAACCTGGAAGCAAAGGCTTAAGAAAACCTCCCTGAAGATCATCTGCAATCCCAGGGTTACACGACACCCAGCAGTGCAGAATTTGCCTGAAGACCTACCTGGAAAACAGACAGCTAGAATGCAAAATTCTGCTGTGTGAAAGAGTGGAAAAAAAATGGACACAGTTGCAAGCAAGATAAACAGTCCAAAAGAAACAACAAAAATACAAAAGGGGTCTAGACCAACAGGCTGACTGCAAAGGATCTGGGATTTTACCACGGACCACTCAACAAGAGTATAAACATTGAGTCCTGTGGAAAAGGAATTCAAAGTTTCTGCCTCAAAACTGCTCACTATTGTGAACCTAATATATATAAAGGGCCCGTAGAAGGAGTAGGAAATTTTCCACCGCTGGCCCTATTCTTCTCCATTGCCAATTCTAACGCTGGATACACACAGTGATTCACAGCTTGAGCAGGAGCAAGAGCTCATCCCCTTTCTGCATCAATGAAATGGGAAGGAACATGGTAAGTCACGCTTTAGTCACGATGCCAGATGCCCAACACATCCTCCCCTAGATCTCCTGATAACACAAACCGGTATCTTGGCAACCTCAACTTGGCCACCCCTTCCCAAGGACATGGGAACATGTTGACAGGACCACCTCTTGCTTGTGCCATGGATTCATTGGTGACTTCTCATGCAGCTGGGTGGCATTAGGAGAGAGATGACAACCATGTGTATGGGCTGAGTGAGCTGGTACTAATTACCAAGCGGAAACAAGAACACAGTCATTGAGTTGGCAGCACCAGGCATTTGGTTGCTCAAGACACAGAGAAGCACTCTTCTGCTCTAGTGGTTCCCTAGTGTCAAGTTCAGTGGGAGAGGTTATTAAAGTTACTATGAAAGAGTAATCTATTACAAATTACTCATTAATGTAGCAACTGGAAAATCAGTGACATATTACTATGTCTCTGTCACGCTAGCTCAGCAGCAAGACTTGGTTCACGCTGCTGGTTTCTCTTGTGTCTTTTAGGGAAACCTTCTCAGCACAACCTACTTCTCTCCTCTCGGAGAAGCAGCTCCTAGGGCTTCCCTCTGTGAAGCTGCTGTGCTTTGCTGCACATGCACTGCCTCTCCATAGTCAAACTGCTTTGACACTGCAATAAAATTGCAGTGCAAATTTGAGACCCTCTTCCATCCGTTTCTGGCAGGAACTGGGATGTACTAAGCCTGCAGGCTGTGCCCTGCAGCCATTTGAGCTGGTAATACTTGGTGGTTTTTGGAAAGCAATTCAGCAGGTGAGTCACCGGGCTTTCCCACCTCTGCCGGCAGCGGTGGGGGCACAGCCAGCATGATGCAGGTAAGACCTGCTCTGTCCTGCACTCACATGTGCCTGCTTCCAAAACCTCACCACCTCAGTGCAAATTGCTGGAAGGTCTCTTTTTGCTAGCTACAGCCCCTTGGCTCCCGTCCAGAAACAGCTCTAATCATCTTCCTACTAGCTTGGCACCCTCACTGTTATTGCTGCTTCTGCCTGAGGAGTTTTGCCCATGGTGGATATTCCTGCTTTAAACACTCTCATTAAGGAGTGAAGACTTTGTACAAGATCCTCACATGCAGCCCCAGAACCCAGGTCTAAAGCCAGTCTCAGGGATGGGCACAGCTGACCAGCAGCAAGTCACAGGAGCAGCTAGCACTCACTATACATTCAGTCCTTTGTTTATTCATCTCAGCCCCAGGTGGGTATTGAATACAAGAGAATTATGAAAAATGAGGCAAGAACAGGGAGGTGTTTAACTAATGAAGCTGGAGTGGAAAGAGAAGGCACAGATCAGAAAAATGAAGGCAGTGGGTACAAGGAAGGAGCTGCCCAAAGAAGTTAATTCAGGAGTCCTGCACCAGGGTCACAGTACAAGCTGCAAGGAATTTTTGAAGTTTGGAGCAGTAGCTGTGCAGGCAGCAGAAGCAGAGTGACAAACAAGCCCAATTCTCACAGTGATACTCATGGACACAAGGGACCTATGGCTCAGTGCCACAACGGAGACCATGTCTGTCTCAGACCCAGGAGTGGCCAGCAGGCAGAATGATTGGGTAAGATTCAATAAAAGGCTAAAGCTATTACAAAACCCAGCAGAACGAGAAGATAAGAGCTCCAGAGAAGACAACAACCAAAATATACATACAAATACATCAGTGACAAAAACCATGAGAAATATGAGAGAAAGGACAACTAGCAAAAAATTGCAGAGCAAGAGGAGGTCTGAAGTGGTTTACTCAGGAGATGGCCAGAGGCAGCATCCTGTTGGCATCCAGAGCTGGACATCTCTCTGTAAGACCAAATCTTCAGGGTTTCACACGGAAACCGGTGGGTAGGGCTCACTGGTCTGCTCCTGGCAGAAGGTTATACTGGATGGGACATCAGAGAGCTGCTGCTGTCCTCCCAAAGGTGGCCAGCACGTGGATGCAGCTCCCTCCGCACCACAGGATGCAGCTACGCGCCTTTTATCACTGGAGTCAGATTGTTCCTCCGCGGGGCGCAGGAAAGCTCCGCGCTCCAGCTTCGCAATGAGCCACTTCCTTTTTTAACTTTTTTTAGGATCACAATTTCTTTTCCCTTCCTCCTCCACCTCAAAAGAGCGGATATTTAATAATTCGGATCGGAAGAGCTGGCTATCGTGAAGCGATGGGTGGTAGCAGCGTTGCACCTAGTGACATCACACTGTCAGCCTGGCCAAGCCCGCATCCCGTCAGGGCTATTCACTGAAACACAACTAATTATTCTGCCAGATCCTCGGCCAGATGACAAATTGATTCACGGCACTAACTAAAAAAAGGGAAGGAGAAGAAATTGCACCATTTCCTATGACTGAAACTACATTAACCTGTTACCCCAAGGAAAACTCTGTCAAAAGTTTTTATTGCGGTGGCTAATCTATATGCCAGACAGCTGAAGTGCATTGCCAGAGACCCCAGTGCTGTGCTATGAAAGTTCATCTGCAGAGCACAGTTTGCATTCGATATCCATCAGCATTCAGAGGAAAAAGATCTTTTTTCAGAACACCTGCAGAGTATCTTGTATTTCAGAGGACCTAAAACTGTTATCAGAAACTGCTAATTAAAACTTAACAAAAGCAAATACCTCTTTTTCTAAGCTGACCTGGGGACGCCGAAAACCAACAGTAAGACCAGGGAGATTGCTGGAAATGAAAGCTTTTCCTCAATTTGTCAATGAATTCACAAGAGAAACTTTCCTGGATACTGCAAGAAGTCTAGAATTACAACACCATGGCAAGGGCACTACAGCATTATTAATCATTTCCAGGAAGAAGACTATCAGAAAGGAATTTTTAATAGCACCACTGCCCAGCAACATGGGCGCCCTTGCCCACTGCAGGGTGGATACCTCAGGTCTCCCTTGCATGAATTTCCTCTTTGAGCAAATTTCCACCCCACCAGGAGCCTGCAATGCAAACGCACCATTTCACACGTTCTTCAGACAAAAGATTAGATACACACAACATCCTACAGCTATGAGTCACTCCCAGGCTCTCCTGAAACCATTCTTCTCTGATAGGAGTGAAAGATGCACCCTGTCCAAATCAGTGAGTGCTGCTAGATTTTGCATGTTCACCTCTGCTTCAAAGACACGTGAGACACGTTCTCTCACCAGACACAACCCCAGGGAACACACCAAGGTTCAGAATTGCCCAAGCTGCCCTGAACTTCTCCTTAAATGAAATGACCAAGACTTGTTCGCCATACGTGTATGACCACAGCAACATTCCCTTTCAAAAGTTTGGACAATGGTAAAAAGGAGAGGGAAAGATGGATTGAGAGAACACAGGAGGATAAACAAGATAGTCATGCCTATCGTGAACCTCGAAGCTTGTATTTGAGAGGTTAGACCTCCTCCCTCCACTACCTAGAGGCAACTGAGAACAAGGGAACAAAGGCAAGAAGCAAATCATGTTGGAAAAGAGGAGGAAGAGGTATACACCATGTAGATAACACCACAGATGGAGTATTATTCTTGTGAATCATGATCCAGAAGAATAATACCCTAACTGGAAGCAATAATACAGTGGGGTGAAATACAGCACACAGTTACAGCAGCACAGAGTCAAGTCCACAAGCAAAAGACAGAGCCCTCCCAGCTACCTTTGATTCAATGAGTCCTGTGATCTGCTGCTCCGTTCCTCCAAGGGCTACTGATGCAATGTGCCAGATTCCATGTTTCTTTCCAACTGTTCTGAGTCTCCTGCATCTGATCTCAAAGAAGGGAGCAGAAACAGCTGGAAGAGAGAAACCAGAATGGCATAGTCCAGCAGCAACCCTTGGAAGAACAAACAATGACAGCCTTGTGAGAGGTACCATTGTACCCCAGCACATATGTTTGCATGTGGACTTGTATCCACATGTCTTCTAGAAGAAACACATGTTGCTAGTGCTCTGGCTGGTCAGAACATCAGAGCATCTTCTGACTCAGCATGATCAGTGCAAGCTGAACAGACCAACAGCTCAACAGCACAACCATGATCCACAGGGTACCAAACAAGTCACGTGTTCTAAATGCAGCCTAATTTTGGCACTAGGCTTCTACTCCAGTGGTACCTTTACTCCCAGAGCAACTCCACCTACGTTGCAGCATACAAGCAGTCAAGGTCTACTCTGTTTAGGCTTTAAAGCTCCTGTGGATCTAACTGTAGCCCAAAGGAAGAGGGCAAAACAGCAGGTGACACAGGAGATCGAAGGAATAAGTTTCTTCAGAGAAAATGTAGGTGTTTGCTGCCAAAGGAGAGGATTAGTTGTGAACATCAGGAAGTCAACGAAGCAGAGAGCAGCAGGAGGCTATTGCAGATAATAGGGACAGTAGGAGCAAGGCTATTCCTCACCAAGGCATGTGAAGGGAAGATAAAAAGGCCTGTGCTCTTTCATATGTGCAAGAACTAGAAAGAGAGAGTGAGGAGGTCAGAAGATGGTGCTGATGGAGGAAGTGCCACAAGTGAAAAACAAAAGCCTCTGAAAATGAACCATGGAAAAGTGATTCATAAGGCAAGAACTTTCAGGGTTGGTGTTAGGACCTTCTCATTTCCACTAGAAAGAAATAACACATCGCAACTCACAATCAGATTTAGGGAGGGAAGACCAGGAGCACAGTAAGACCAAGACAGAAGGATGTAATTTAAAGAATAGAAACAGAATAGAAACAGTGTCAGACAGAGAACAAATCAGGTTAGGATGGTTAGGAATTATATGTCAGAGAGGGCAGAAAACAAGGTTAAAGGCTCATGGGAAATTTAAGGGAAGACAGCCCAAAGGATCTCTTGCCAGCCTTACAGCAGGGATGAAAGGGAAACCGGAACATTTCTCCTGACCACAACTTCCTCATAACCAATTACTAGAAAGCACAGGCGCACCACATCTCTCCAGGACAGCATTGCTATCACGAGCTCAGTCTTAGCACACATAGTGCCCTCTCTAGAGGGGTCTCTCAACTCCAGATCCCTCCTGTCCCACATAACCATACTGTCTTTTAACTGCAAATAGCACTTGTAAGTGCCAAGTCATCAAGGGCAGTAACAAAATGAGTACCTGGAGTATCACAAGTCTGCCTGTGCCCGGAAGAGTTGGTTGGAGGTGTCCGGTGTCTGTAGACAAGATGTGGTTTGTTGTGCTCTTCTTCATACTCTTGTTCTTCAAGCGATAGCAGTGGCTCTACAAAATAGTCCCCATCGTCAGACTTGAATGTGCCCAGCTGAGAGGGACCAGAGAGAGGAACAGGCATCAGCTTTGGGCGATGACAAACCACCGAGGAGCACTGCTTTACAAAATGAGCAGTTAACGAGGGGAGGCGCACGAC
Source organism: Serilophus lunatus (assembly GCA_013399895.1). Taxonomy (NCBI): domain Eukaryota; kingdom Metazoa; phylum Chordata; class Aves; order Passeriformes; family Eurylaimidae; genus Serilophus; species Serilophus lunatus. Next base: position 1,713,919 of record VXBA01005506.1, on the reverse strand, counting down.
TGCCCAGTTCTGCAGCAACCCCTGTGAAGGCACAAGCTGGAGATCCAGCTTTGGTCACACCACTTGCACCCACACTGAGCTGCACTCCTCCCTGCAGTCATCCCACTGGGGCTCATGGAAAGCTGACTACTAATCCATAGGCAGAGAGCATGAGAGGGGCATGTCAGCCACACCACATCCCTATGCCAGTGACGTTTCCAAGCCACCCCTGCCCGAGGGGCAATGGTGCTGCAGCGTGCTGGAGGTCTCAGTACAATCCCATCACATAGTGCTGGTTTCATACAGCAGCCCTCCCCAAGACAGGCTTTAAATGCTTATCCAAGGACCAGAAGGCAGTGCCCAGCCAGTGAAATCCCCGCTTAGGAGAAGACTCCAATATGACACGAATATGAATGTATGGATTTGGTGGACAAATAAAAGACATTAAAGGGAAAAACCATCCTGCAGCCACCCCAGACTGGGATGGTGGCCACACACACGCCCAAGCTTAGGTGAATGCATGCAGCCAGGGGAGCTGCTGGGCAGGATGGAGCCAGCAGAGACCGAGGAGCCTCTGGGACTGGCACCGCGGGAGGCTGAAAGGCACCGGGGGAGACAGAAGAGTCAGCCCTGCTGGGAGCTTTGGTACCAACATCTCTGCACCGAAGGGCACCGAGCCGGGCTACCAGGGAGCGGACTACTCCTCTGCCCCGAGGTGCTGGGTGTCTCCGGGGCCAGCGCTGGTGGAGACCCCCCCTGTCACCCCTCTCTGGCACTTCGGGGGTAGGGGGGTGACCGTGCCCGGGACTGACCCGCGGATCGCCCACCCGGGGTGCCGCTGGGTGGCAGTTTTTCCCCCCAAATCCTCGGAGCAGCACGGGCTCACCCCGGAACCCGACGGACTAATAAGCGTAGGGTGGGATGAACTCCCGACCGAGCCGCCAGCCGCGGCCGAGGGCGGGGGAAGGGGCCGGTCCCACCGCTCTGCCCACCCTCGTCCCTCCTCCTTCTCCTCCTCGCTTCCGCCCCGGCGCGCCGCCCCTGGGCGCTCGGCGGGGCCCGGCCGGGAGTTGGGAGCGGGCTGCGGGTCTCACCATCCCGGAGCAGAGGCTGATGACGGCCGTGAGCCGCGGGCGGGCATTGACGTGCCCCCGGTAGAAGCAGTGCTTCACGTCGGCGTCCGCCGCCTCGGCGTACAGGCGCCGCTGGTCGGCGGCGGGCTCTCCCAGGAGGCTGACGGTGAAGAGCGGGGCGATGAAGGCCGAACTGGCCGTCAGGTTGAAGAGGAACTGCTGCCCGAAGGCGGACAGCCTGTAGTGCGCCTTGGGGGAGGCGGCGGCGGTCGCCGTCCAGGCGTCGGGGGCAGCGCTGGTGCTCCGCCGGCGCCGCCTGAAGTGGACATCGGTGGGGAAGGGCTCGCCGAACTCATTCACGCGGGTAGGAGTCACGATCTCGTACTCGCTGAGCTTCTCCAGCAGCTGGGCTGCGAGGGGAGACACGCACATGCCGCTGAGCGAGGTGGCCGAACCCCGCGGCCCCCGGGGGGCAGCAGCCCATCACCCCCCCCGCGCCCCGCCCCTCCCCGAGCACTCCCTTACCTTGCCTGGGGTGCAGGTTCTGCCTCCTCGCTCCCGTCCTCAAACCGTCGATGAAGAGTGTGGTGAGTGCCAGCGCCAGCGGCGCCAGCTGCATGGTGCTGCGCGCTGTCCTCGGAGGAGCAGCCTACCCCGCGCTCCGCTTCTTCTCCT